>JAJMHO010000023.1:0-70366 GCA_030566085.1 Geotrichum histeridarum
ACTCAAAACAACTCCTAAAAATCAATCCTCCAAAAATCTTCATCACCAACTCCATCAACCCCATCCATCACCCTTCATCTCTCCACAACAAAAAATAAAAATCTCCAAAAAAATGAATGAACAGAACACAATGTTCGCTACTCGTCTCCGACGTAACTACTTTCTTATGCACGAACTTGCTTAAATATGGCTGATCGGATTACTCACAACTATGCCTGTCGCTGCATCTTTGGTTTTCTTAACCATTTGCGGTGTTTTTTACCTTTTTTTGGAGGGTTTTCGGCGATTTTTTTCCCGTGGCTCTCGCTGCCGCTCGAGCCAGGCTCAATGTGAAGTAAATCTCAGACCAGCCCGCCATCAGCCGTTCATTTTTATTTTTACCGTGTCCTGCCCCCCACTCAGGACTGCCTTCTCAGGCAGCCCTCTCTTACGTATTCTCCAAGCCTGCTTTTTGCGGGGGGTGGCCTCATATATATACTTGTCTTGCCGGATGCTGCTCCGATCTTTACCAGACCCGATGCCTCCTAAATGTTCTATCAATTAACCACCATTTCAACAATAAGCTGTCCTCGATCTTCGTACCTTGATCCGTTCTAAATCACACCACATAAAGCTTGCTTCTACGTCTGAAAACGACTCCTTCCCTCTTCACCTTCTACGGAATCTCTTTCTTTCTGCTTTCCTTCCACTTCTCCCTCCCTCTTTCTGGCCCATCAGCCCTTCCACCTCTTCTATCTCCATACTTCGCCATAACCACTACTAAACATGCCGTCAATTTAACTCAATCTTTGGTTTGTGTTGTCATTGTAACTGCCGACCTCCGGTTGTTGTCCCAGTTACGATCACCAACTTCCGTTAATTCAACCAGCCATCGCCGTCTTTGCTCAACGTTGTTATCGAAATTCCTCCAGTCGGATTCACGATTTTCTTGATGATGACAATTTTTTATTCCAGCCATTCAGCTTCATTCAATTGGTGATCCACCTGTGTCCCATACATTTTTTCCAGTATCTCTCAACTCCCCCTTGGAGGTGTAAAAATTTTATCTCCAATTTTTCACTGCCAATTTTATGAAAAATTCAGCAAAACATACTGACTCTCAGAAGTATCCTACAAGTATTAAACAATCTCTTTTTCACCATTCTAACTTGTCAAGTTCTTACGGAGCAGCATTATGTTCATCCTGTCGACAAAGAAGAGTTCGAAATTTATGTCGATCCAGGATTGAGCTGACATCAATGCATTTCAATGCATTCTCTCAGAATGATTGTTTTTTGTGACTCAACATATCACTCTGATGCTAATGTTTCTGAATATTTAACATGACTTTTAGGATGGTCAATCTGCTCTCAAGATTTCGGTTTGAGCTTGTCGAGTTTGGGTGTTTGGAGCCTTGGGATCTTGCAGCAATGATTAAATCCCTCGAGCTTCTCAAGTCTTCACACATTGTCGAATGTATTCACTGAAGAATTATAGACTTTGCTGGCAGTTTTTTGTGCGTTTCTCCTTGGCAGTAATATTTAGGCTCGTCAGTTGATGTGCTTAGACGAGGTTTTTCTCTGTCAACTAGTGCTATGACAATTGTACCAATAGTGATCTGCCTTCATCGACAAATTTTGTATTTCAGCACTTTGTACCGTTATTCTTTTCTGCTTCCACTCTTGAAGTACTGTGTGTTGAGGCCAATGTATGATTCTCCAACACTTTGCTTGTAGATGGATGTAACTTCAGAAGTAGTCAAGGCCATTTAGCAAGGAAATGATACTAAACATAGTTTGGCAATATATTTGACTTATTTTTCCGTTAATTTTCAATTGAGTGCTGCTGCTACATACAAGTCTGTTTTTTGAGATTTTATGCTATCTAGATATTGCTGAATGCTCTGGAAACCCATGCAGAGATAATATTTTGTTGGTTTGACATCGAAGTTTAAATCCAGCAACAAAGACAGAGACAGAAAGACAGCGGGGTGAGCCCAAATCATTTAGCGTTGATACTCAATGACCAGATAATTACAGTGTGTTTTACAAAAAAAGAGTGTGCGAATAAAGTATAAAAAAATTGATAGCAAACTTGGAGCCTGTCACATCGTTGAAAGACTCTTTACCACAAGCACTTAAAAGAACTACAGGATCAAAGCAACAATCAAAGGTTTTGTTGAATAGATAGATTACAAAGGACTAACTAACCACAGCAGCTTCTATGAAGATGAATTATTAAAGTAGTCAGATTTGATTCAGTTCTTCTCTGTGATAATTCTTTAAAGAAAAAAATTGATTCGCGAATGCTCTGTTTGAAATTGAAATAATACAGACAATGTTCAAGACTAATTAGTATCGCAAAAGTTTTAGTACAGACAAGCTTTTGATTTGTACTTCCTTGAGGAGTAACCTTAGAGCCTCCTATAGTTGAATCAATCTGCTGCATCAACACAGCAGAACCAGTTTAGGAAAGCTGCAAGAAAATAAATCAGACCAGTTCGCAAACATCATATCCTAGTCTTTTAATGCTTTGGATGATTCCATTCTGCTTCCTTCAAGATTTTTTATATATTTCTAAAGACAAAAACTTGAAAAATATCATTCTAATGTGACCTTGATTATATGGATTTTTCTGTCTCTTGGACATTATTTGTTGAGGAGTCGATCAAACCCTTAAAGACACCCCTCTATCCAGAATTAATCGTTAGCACTCGCTCTGATTGATGACTTTTGGTTCTGAGTATACCCTTTTTACCTTAGCAAGATGTCAATATGGAACTTCAGACCTCGCCAGATTAGATGAAAATTGTATTTCCAAGCGTTTCACATGTCTAGGGCTCATTCAACAGCAGTGGTCCACTGCAGAAGAAGATTAATTTCTTCTCACCCAGTTTAAATCCTACCGTTTCATTTTTGACGTGCATTAATATTTTGACGTCTAGACTTTAAAGTGGCTGCTCTAATCTTTTTGATTTAATTTTTTTTCTGTATCTTGCTAACACATGACTGTGAGACTTCTCATAGCATTTGCAATGGTTCTCCTCAAGGTGAATTTTGAGAGTATAGAACTTATAAAAGTAAAGATAGCCTAGTTGTAAATAGATGGGGAGTCGCAATCAAGATTGCATCATTATCCGCTTTCAATTTTTGTTAGCTTGACGCTCTTCAATAGTTTCAAATGTATTTAGATTCATTCGAGCTTGATGAATTTGTATGATCCTTTACTATCGTCTTTTATCTTTGCAGCAGTGTGATGTTGAATCAATCAATGGATTCAAAATTATTAAACAGAGCCCATATGGCAGAAATAGTTTTAGGCACTTTTTATTGCTCAAACATGAAGAGTTTCTGTAGCTTATATCTAAAATTGCTTTGGTAATTGTATAACACGAATAAAATTCACGACAAAAGATAGCTTAATACTAAGAAGTTTATTATATTCAGTACTTTAAGCAATCAAATTATCTGAGCTATCATTGTATGGTTACATTTTAAGGTGTTAACTAATCTATCTTGCTGAATCAATTTGCTTCATTTGTGGAACTTAACAATCAAACCTCGAAAAGCAGCCATACCAAGGATTTACAGTAAACAACCCAAAGTTTAATGACATTATTTTACAAATTAGTTTATTCCTAGAATTTAGCAATCATTTCAATTTGGTAAACTGTCGTTTAGTAGCTCACAACTTACCATGTCTCATCATTCTATCCAATTCATGTAGCATCTAGTCCCATTGTAAGTATTCCTTATAACTCATTGGCTAAATCTTTTCTCTATACAAAGATAAACTCCGTTGGTACATTTTATTCATTGTTTATTGAATCAAATATTTCTCATGTGCATTTCAAACTAAGTGGTTTTCAAACTAACAAGCTGGGATTGTTCAGATGAGGGCCGATCTAAGTAACCTTTTATTCAACATCACACCTTCACCTCAATTCTTGGCCATGCAATGCTGATTAAGTACCTAATCTGTTTATGGGTAAGATTGCGTAAATTTATTGAAATTGAAGTTTTCAATCGTGGCAAGAATGGTCAAGACATGATTAAAAGTGAAAACCTATATCTGATCAACTATCCCAGGTTAAATATGGATGAATAAAGCCAAATGAAAGGCATTCAATTCACTTTCTCCCTCAAATATATATTGAGTAATTTTTTATCAGTTGAATAATTCTGAGGTCGATGTGGCACTCGGTCGGATAAAATTCTTTGAACTACTATTTGCAAACATAATTTGAGTGCTATAAGAGAGCTGCCTACCTTGATTTTAGCACCAAAATTTTAAGCAGACATTTGAATCATACTGCAATATTTCTTTTGCGAAAATGAGTCTTTAACTGATCTTACTATAATCACTTGTCAGCCACTTGAGCTTTATGTGGAATCACTCCAGCAATAGAATAGAACCTATAACTTCAAATGAGCTTTGTACAGTTCCAGATACACTTCCAGCCAGAATAGAGATAGTACTAAAGTTAAATGATTAAAATATTTCAGAAAACTATTAAACTTACACATATATATTTGCTATATTAGGTGGTTAAGGATAGTGGTATGTAAGAAAGAAAGGTGGCATTAATTGAGATTAATTTCTCTCGTCAACTTCTATTTTCAAATATTTCAAGACGAAATCAAGTATATAATCAATCATTAAAACGTCCAACGATGAAAGCTTTTGTATATAACGGTCATTGGGGATTTCTATGTAAGCAACAATCCCTTCAAGTTTTCATTCAGAAAGTATTAAGATAGAAGCCAAGTATGTACTTGTTTTATCTGTGATGAATCAAATTCTCATTCGACCTGTAGCCATAAAAGGGTTAATTAATGATTAATTGTGATTACTCAACACGCTAATGAGTATACGGCAACTGATTTATCAGTTGAATGAACATTTCAGTCAACTATTCCATATCAGGCAAAGTTCTGACTTCGAGAACAAACTACATACAAATTCCGGTATTACCTTGTGCTGTTACTTAAACGGTAATTTCATTAATGCTTCTTCCTTTAGTATAAAAAACATAAACTCAATTTTCTTCTTTTAACCGTGCGTATCAATGTCAACAGTTAAGGGCTATTTTCTTACGCACATGTCATTAATAGAGTAAAAATTAAGGTATATAGATGTAAAGACGGTTGCTGTTATACCTTAATTGAGAGTTCAGATCAACGACTACACTTGATACTTGCCATCATCTAGGATGAACGAAATATGCAAGATTTGGGGGACTGTTTGCTTTGTAGGGTCCCCTTTTTGTGCATCTAAATCTGAGAACATCTAGATAATTAATCTTATTCCTTGTTTCATACTTACTGGTGTAAATTATTTTACACATATGCCAAGCAGCACTAGACTAATTGTTAATGATTTTGAATGAATGAGGAAGCTAGCTGAACAATTGGGCCATCAACAAAAATGTGTCTCGAGTTGTGGCTGTGATCTAGGAGTAAATGGAAAAATAGTCTATAGATCCAAGAAATGATGATTGAACGGTCCACGGACAGAATGAAGAATGTGGATAAAAGAATTCGATAACTTATATCATAGCCCGCCAATGTGTGATGTAAAGTGAGGCATATAGCGGAAGTTATAGCCGTGCCAAACTTTATTCGTAAAACTTTATTTGTTTTCAACCGCTCTCTCCAAGAAGCTTCGAGGAATGTTTGTCACCTAACTTCTAAATATTCTGATCCAGTTAAATCACAATATGTTTGATGGGGGCAGTGCTCCACAGTCTGATAGTCTGTTTTAACTAGCTTGTGCCCAATCTAGTAGTTTGAAAGGGCTCAACACTTTGAGTGAATAATGAGGTTAAATGGTATGATCTACTTTAAGGAACAAGGCATATGCTTACAGCCGCTCGATGCATTGCCAAGCTACATACAATCCTATTGGTAAAGTTCAAATGGGTGCCCATGATTTTCAAATTATGTGGGGGTTCTGAATTCGTAAAATTAACTTGACAGATTAAGGTTACACTATTATTCTCATTATTGAGCTTATTGAGCGTTTTACCCCTTGCACCCTCCACCCTAGGAAGTGATAATGATTATGGATTACTATTCAACCATCTTATTATCCTGCGTTGTTATGTACTTCAATTTATCTGCTAGAAGCTTTATTTTCTTCACTTTTTAGCTGTATGTAGTTTTGTTAGCCTCTTTGTGATCCAAATTCAAACACCTCATGGGATGAGACTTTTGTCGAAAGGCCAAGAAAATTATGTTCCTTCAATTCACAGCCCTGTATCCGTCTTTTCTTTGCACTCATTTTTGAAATCGGCTACTATGAGCATGAATCAGGATACCGGTTGTATAGCATTGTTCTTCAGAAAATTCTTGCTTAGCTGTAGCAGTAATAAGAGGATCCCTTGTCGCCAGAGGTCATTGTGACGATGACAAAATACCCCTCGGTCATATAAGACGTTGACTGTTTTTATCCACAGACACTAGCTAAATTCACAGGGCCAATATAATGGTTATGGGGAATTTCTGGATAATGTGGAGCCACACTTATTTAATAAATTTAATTCCGCTCTTGGCAATCAATAAAAATTAAAGCTCAGTCTTGAATTGAGACTTAATCTGTCGCTTATAGTCTTTCTTTTACTATGATCAGCAAACTGATATGCTTCTTGTTAAGGTTGCATGATTAATACCTTAAATCACTCAAGCTTAAACTTTAAGTTCATTGCACTTACGCTTACATCCAATTCTTGATCAAATAGCCTTGAGAGTCAGTAAATGGCTGATAGTGCTTGACTTGATATAAAACATAGCTTTCTGAGATCATCAAAAAAATATAAATAGCTGCTTCATCTTCTTCTAAATATTCTCCTTCATCAATTCAAACTCCATTTCTTGAAATCACACAACACAATACAACTCTCTGAACGATTCAACTTAAGCTTTCCTCACCATCAATCTTGACAATATAATGAAACTCTGTGCCGTCCTTTGCTCTACAACTGCACTTGGTAGTGCCCTACCTTTGTCTTACAAATCCCCAGTAGCTTTGGCTTCTAGAGATTTTAATGATGGTGTGCCCCCTGCACCTGTTGCTCCCGTTTCTGGTAATGCAATTCTCGATGAAAACGCTCCAGTTTCTGCCAAGGCCCTCTTTCCTAATGGTGACCAGCCTGTCTCCTCCAATGCTCTCTTTGCTGATTCTCCTGTCTCTAATAACGCTATTTTGGCCAGGGACAATATCCCCGTATCTGGTAAAGCTCTTTTTGGTGACTCCCCAGTTTCGGCAAACGCTATCTTTGCTGATGGAAATAATC
Organism: Geotrichum histeridarum; assembly: GCA_030566085.1. NCBI lineage: Eukaryota > Fungi > Ascomycota > Dipodascomycetes > Dipodascales > Dipodascaceae > Geotrichum > Geotrichum histeridarum. The sequence continues at coordinate 7,274 of JAJMHO010000023.1, forward strand.
CTGTGTCCTCAAATGCCATTTTAGCTGATGGCCCTGTCCGTGATAGAGCCCTCTTTGGAAATAACAATCCCGTTTCTAATAACGCAATCCTTTCCAGAAGAAATAAACCTGTTTCTGCTAACGTCATCCTGGGTAGTGGAAAGCAACCTGTCTCTAGCAACGCCAATGCCATATTTGGCTATAATGGTCCAGTCTCTAATAATGCGATTCTTGCTAGAGATAACGCTCCTGCCTCTGGAAATGCTCTCTTTGGTAACGATGACACTCCTGTTTCCAACAATGCTCTCTTTGGCAGTGGTGACACGCCTGTTTCCAACAATGCTCTCTTTGGTAACGATGACACTCCCGTTTCCAACAATGCTATTTTTGCTAGAAACAACGCTCCCGCCTCTGGTAATGCTCTCTTTGGTAATGGTGACACTCCTGTTTCCAGCAATGCTCTTTTCAATAACGATGATACTCCTGTTTCCAACAGTGCCATTCTTGCTAGAAATAACGCTCCCGCCTCTGGTAATGGTGACACACCTGTTTCCAACAATGCTCTCTTTGGCAGCGGTGACACTCCCGTTTCGAACAATGCCATTTTTGCTAGAAACAACGCTCCCGCCTCTGGTAATGCTCTCTTTGGTAATGGTGACACGCCTGTTTCCAACAATGCTCTCTTTGGAAGCGGTGACACTCCCGTTTCGAACAATGCCATTTTTGCTAGAAATAACGCTCCCGCCTCTGGTAATGGTGACACACCTGTTTCCAACAATGCTCTCTTTGGCAGCGGTGACACTCCCGTTTCGAACAATGCCATTTTTGCTAGAAACAACGCTCCCGCCTCTGGTAATGCTCTCTTTGGTAATGGTGACACGCCTGTTTCCAACAATGCTCTCTTTAGTAACGATGACACTCCCGTTTCCAACAATGCCATTCTAGCTAGAAACAACGCTCCCACCTCTGGTAATGCCCTCTTCGGTAGCGATGATACTCCTGTCTCTAATAACGCGATTTTTGCTAGAGATAACGCACCTGTTTCTGGAAATGCTCTCTTTGGCAGCGGTGATACGCCTGTTTCCAACAATGTCATTCTTGCTGATCGTCCTGTATCTGCTAACGCTATCTTCGCTAGAGGTGACGTCCCAGTTTCCTCTAACGCTCTTTTCGGAAATCAAGATACTCCTGTAGCTGCAAACGCCATCTTTGCCAGAGATGAAAAGCCAGTTGCTGCTGCAAATGCCATCTTTGCCGATTCCCCAGTCTCTAACAACGCTCTCTTTTCTGACGGAAATCCAGTATCTAACAACGCTCTTTTTGGTGAACATCCTGTTTCGGGTAACGCTCTCTTCAACGATCATGGGCGACAGTAGCTTTACTGAGTCAAGAGAAACATAGTAATGCCATTGCGGGCTTATGGCATTTCGATGTAACGTTCTTTTTGTAATTGAATAAATGGTATTGAATAGTTTGAACAAGAAAGGTTCATCCAGTCTTTTTTAAAGTCGATTTAGCCTATTGATTAATTGATTAAGTAAATACCTATCGATCCAAAGAGTAAAATGATAATAAGTGTAGAGGTGGTCGGTGAGCAATGATTCTTTCTCCGAGTCTCCAGTCACCTATCAAACTCTTACATTTCGGGTCCACGCAATTGCATTTTCTTCTCATGATCAGAGCAATATTGGATGGCCAACATTGCAATAAATTTGAGTTTGCAATAACTAAAAAGTAATTATAGTGAAGCCTTTAAATTCTTCATCTTTTACTTTCGCCGAGGAAGAACTGAAACCAAAATCACGTCTGAAATTACGTGTAATATACTTGTGGTCGCGTTGACTCTTAATGGATCCCTAGATCGATAAAAAACAAAAATACTCGAAATTGGTTCTTCATTAAAATAAAAATAGTCATGATTGCAAACAAAAATCCAGACGCGTGAAAGAATTTTAAGTATGGTTACTACATGTGCACCCTCCGCGTTGAGCAGCAGTCTTCATATTCATTACTTGATCTATGATTCTGATGTGATTGTCTGTCAGATTGTTGAATGAAATCGTAGCCTTCGTAATTTCTAGTTTAGCACGAGTAGGCCTACTCTCTTATGGCCTTTATAAATCATCTCCAACTAAATTCTTAATCAATCCGATTCTGTTGTTCAATCTGATCAGTGTACACCATTGTAGGATAAGAAAGATTCCCATTGGTCAGTTAGAGTTAACGATCTTATCAATCAATAGATCTAATCTAAAGATCATCATGGTGTGTGCCTCAAAGTTTTCTCTCACAAGAAATGCGTTTTCAGCGTCAAAATTTTTTTCTTTTTGGTCAATTCTTTCTCGGTTTTTGTGAGGCATTTTTATACCTTATTATAGCTAAGGTTTAGGTTTAAAATATAGGTTTAGGTTTTAAGATCCACTGCAATATATATTGAGATCTGCCTATAGGCCCTATATGGAGATACGAGATCACAAAAGTTGGCCCTAGCGATCTCATATAGGCCTATAGAGAGAGACGCTCTCTCTAAAGTACTTCATTAAAGAGGAATCGACAAGAAATGGGGCTGTTAAATTGTTCATCTTGATCAATCAATAAGAAATGACCTCTAGTGCAGTACTTCACCCTTAATCAGACTCCAAGGATATCAAAGCTGCGATGGTGAGTTTTACAGTTACACATGCATAGTCTCAAGCTCTAGTATGCACATATATTATATATATATATATATATATATATGTGACTGAACAGAAAGTACTTCAGCTGGCATACTGGAAAAAGAAATGCATCAATTGATGGCTGGACTTCTGAGTATATTTCGGAGTGGTCTGTGTATACAGGCGTTTTTTCTTCTTGAAATCCAACCAGTAAATAAATAATTCATTATTTTGGAGCCATTGGAAGATCTCCTGGACGTCGCTCATTTTTGAAGAAAAGCTGTAGAAAGTACTCTTTTGTATCCTGGTCAAAGTACGTCCAAAACTTTCCAGGCCGTTGATCAATCTCTTTGGCATCTAACTTGAAACCACAAGTTTCGTATGGTTCAGCTGATACCAAGAGATATTGAAATCGTCTGTCGTGAGGAAGATCCACTTTTTGTTCAAAGGCGCTCATGAACCTATATCTGGGCACCACATCAAGGCCGATTTCTGGATATTCAAGTTGGAATAGCAATCCATTTTGCTTCGAAACAGGATCTCGAATTTTGGTGATTCTATAACCTGGTCGACCAATCTTTACTAAATTCTTTTTGACTTGAATCGCATTGGCGCCTGTACTGCTCAGATCAACTTCTCCACGACGGCTTTCTCTTTCTTGTGCTTCACGTCGCGCTAGGTTCATTTGGTGCTTGCGACCTTGAGTGTGCGATAGATAGGATCCATCTGTAACATGTGATGTAAGACATAGCTTGCATTCGAAAAAGCCTAGATGGTTTTTGAAGATGTATGGATCTTTGTCGATATTGATAGTTTCTAGAGCGAGCTGCCGAAGACGTTCACGTCTATTTGCATTTGTTTCGCTTGAGCCAGCGAGGCCACCGCCTACAAAATGTTAGTAAACCTCAAAAGAGTGTAAAAATTTTACAACTCACCTCCTTTCTTTGAGCCTACTCGATTTTGATAATCCATTATTGCTGTGAGATGCAGATGGCAAACCTGAATTGTTCTGGTTTTGAAGGTGAAATATTGCAATGGTCCCAAATGCAAGAGTATCAGATACCCTAACCCAATGGATTTTGCTAGCCTTGCCTCATTCTCACAATGAATCTCATTTCATGGTTGATACTTCATTAACCTTACTGTATATGATTTCATGTCAAATCGCAGACAAGGCTTTCGACGGTTACGTCGTCCGTCAGCACCGAGTTCGACGCTTCATCAAGAGCCCGACGCTAATGCATACAGAGAAGAGCGTCCTCTGACCGAATTACACCCCGAGCTCAGCATCTATGATGAGCTTCCATTAATCGACACCACCACCACTTCTCAACTGGACACAGACTTCAATGTGTGCAAGTTTCCAGTTGGTGATTTGGATGTTAATGTTAAGCCTTCACAAGTGCCCACATTTCGTCTTGCCGAGAAAGCAGCTTCATCTTTTGACGCGTCAAACCCTTATTTACTCCAGATAGGATACAACCCACAAAATGAAACCAGCTGTGCAGAAAATTACTACAGATTTATCTCTCATGACGACGAGCTATTAGATGAGGCAACCTCTAATGATGCAATTTTTCATGGGTTCAATCCGTTCGTGCGGGTTGAGTACGACATGGACAAATGCGATTTCGAGTATCTTCGCGCTCTCAACAAGAAACGAACCAGTTCCAAAGTGCGGAAACTGAGGTCTGTTTCGCGCGAGGCCTTTGAAGCGACCATGACTTTACTTGAAATTGCATGGTTTTCTCTAGAACAACGGATGCCACCGCGTAAGAAACTGAAAGTCACTGACGAGATTCCAGACTCAGAGGATCAGAAGTGCGTGATATGTGATGATGGAGAGTGCGATAACAACAATGTCATTGTGTTTTGCGATGGCTGCGATATCGGTGTACATCAGGATTGCTATGGCGTGCCTTTTATTCCTGAAGGCCAATGGCTGTGTCGCGCTTGTCAGGCATCTCGAAAAAAGCTGATGGACTGCATATTTTGTCCAAACAAGTCGGGGGCGTTCAAGCGAACTACCACAGGAGAATGGGCACACTTGGTTTGCTCGCTGTGGATTCCAGAAACGCGCATATCAGATCCCATTTTCATCGAGCCAGTAACCGGAATCGACAGAATCGACAAGAACCGATGGAAACTGGTTTGCTATATTTGCAAAAAGCGAATGGGGGCATGTATCCAGTGCTCCAGTAAAAAATGCCCACAAGCATACCACGCAACTTGTGGGCGGAAGGCGAGATTATTCATGAAGATGTGCACTGGAATCCAAGGTGCACTACTTGATCAGTCAACTGTTATTTCATATTGCGACAAGCACTCACCACCTGATCACAAACCCAAGGTTGATGTTCGTGAAACATTGCGAAGCGCGAAGGAGTATTATCGCAACAAGGTAGATCATGTCGTTCCTGATAAATGCGAAATCGCCACTGGAGTAGAGCAACCCTGGAAAACAAAAGGTGGTATACCAGCTATTCCTGCCTCAATAGCGGTGAGAGTTAGAAATGCGCTACAAGAGTTCAAAATTCAAGAATGTGAGGATTTTGTCAATGAGGCAGCGAGATATTGGGCCCTCAAGCGCGAAAGTAAGAAGGGTGCATACTTGCTTAAGCGACTCCAGAACGCTTCTAGTGATATTGATGTGGACATTGATTACTCTGCGGCTAAGCTAAAACTTCAAAGTCTCAAAGTACTCCATTGGTCTCTTGACAACCTCAAAAGTATAGCAGAGAAAGGACGCGAAGTTGAGCTCAGCAAACTGGCTATCTCACGAGGCAAGGAAGGAATTATTCGCAATATTGTTATTCCTTTCATGCCTTCACTAAAGTTAATTTGGGACACCATACTGGAGAGAGATCAGAAACTAGCTATCAGTCGAAACAGTAAGGATCTGTCAATCTCAAATAACCCCAAAGCTGTTGCCATAACGAAAAAAATTCAGAACCTTGAGTATCCATCTATTTTGGATTTCAAAAACGATCTCTTCCATCTATTACAGTCTCACAACTCTCCATACTACGTTCAAAGGGCTACCAAGTTTCGCGCCGTGGCTGATTTAATGATTCGAAGGGTGCAGCTTGCTGAAAAGAATGAAGTCAGCGAGTTTTTACCCGAGCTACTGAATACCCCAGAGAAGTCAAGATCCCAGAAGCCGTCAGAGTCTGGTCCAAAAGTTACAGAAGACGAGCCTTACGATTATCAAGTCAAGTACCATTTATCTTCAGCAAGGAAACGGAAACGGTTAATAGATGATGAAATATAATTAAATATCATGAGCTACGTTCTTCCAAGACGTTCTTTGAGATCATCCGTAAGTTCGTAGGCAGGCAGGTACCCGCCATCTACTTCCAATGCAGGGTTTCGAATAGTATTGTCCGTACCTCCAAGTGAGGTGTAGCCCTGATCATATAGTGAGCAGTATGGAATTTGAAGGGATCTCAGGAACTAAATGGTTAGCAGGTGATTGGAACAGATCGAATAGAACTTACATCCCAGATGTGTATTAAATGCCAGTCAATTACAGGATGGATCCTAATGAAGTCGGGCCATCCATGATCTGTCTTTTGGAAAAATTTGAGGTCGGAGCCATAAGGGTCGGTTCTCCGAATACCAACAAAGATGGCTTTGACAGAGTGATGAGTCGAGAGGAAGTTTGCGAGCGCTTCCTTCATGCCCATCGAAATTGTGGTGGTATCAAGGTGGTATTGTTGAATACAGTCGTCCACAAACTTGTCCACCTCGGGGAAAGCGTTCTTGCTTTGAACATATATACATGAAATGGACGGCCGACTTAGAAATGACGGATCTATTTGCCATTTTCGATAAATGCCGGCCATGAGTAGAATCAAGAGCGCAAGACAATCCTTGCCTCCGTTGAATGACAGCGCCAGCTCCTCAAACCTGCTTTTGTTAGAATGTATTATTTCCGTAATACTGATTCATACTTGAATTCATCTAATGCTTGTTGAATCACGGCCAAGGACTCCATCACCATTTTTCGCCCTTGGACTCTGACTTGGGAGTCGTCGCTTGCTGGTTCAAGATATCTGTCTACCAGCAATGATGCATCTTTACAAGCAGTGATAAGTAAACTGGGTTCAAATTTTTGGGTCATGATTCCTTTTGTGGTTGTATCAGCTTGAAAGAATAAAAGAACGTAGCATGAGATTGAGATTAAAAAGTGAAGAACATGGATGGGTGGGGATTTAGAAAATGGTAAAAAGTCATTTACCGAGAAATGGAAAAACTATTGGGATTCACCCCACAATGGCCGCAGGGAATTGAAAATTAACTATATACAATAAAAAAACGTTAAAGATCTAAATGTTGATCAGTCTCGATAAAAGATCTCCTTGACTAGCATTATCTTCTCGTACCAGTGCTTCCAGTACTCTTAATCGATATTGGTTTAAGTTGGTAAGCCGCTCTTCATCCTCTTGGCTCCACAGAGGAACGTGCTTTGCATCTAGAGAGCCCTGCTTCAAGTCTATAGCATAACGAGCAACTGAGCTTAAAATTTCCGATGTCTCGGAATTCGCTTTCAATCCATTAATATCCATTTCCGAAATCAATGATTCCATCATGTAGAGATCCTTGAAGGCGTTCCATTTGATGCGCAGTACTTCATTGTACACATCACAGTTGCATGATGATACATAGAAATCAATCCCTTGCTGTTTAGATAATTCGAACAACATCAGAGCTTGATCTGGAGAATTGAAATTTTCCATCATCGTCCGAATAGCTGTGCATAGTAATAGCGGAAGGAAACCAGAGATTACAGGAGGCGATTCTGGATCAACAACTAGCGACTCCAAGTCTTCAAGTTTTGTGATAGACGTCAGCGTTTTCTTGTTGCTTGCAGCATCTGCCTTGTATCTCTTTACAATTTTTTCGACGTAGTACTCTGCTAACTCGATATCTGTCTCCATGTCGTCCATGTGCTGAAATATCGGCTCCAGCTTTTTCTTCATGGCATTGTTGAACTCAAAACCCTGTGATTTAGTTTCTTTCCTACTTCTTTGCGACATAAGCAGTGATGGCATCGATAGAGGATATTTTCGAACGTCTTCAGTCGTCATTCCAAGCTCGACGTGCTGGCTAGATTGTTCTGTTGATTCCGCGGAATTACCAAGTGTCTTTTCAAACAAAGCTTGCATGTTTGAAGACAGGCCTGTTTTATTCTGTGGTGACCGGCTGGCATCTGACGCAGATCGACTTAGAATAGTATCAAAGATCTTGGAGAAAATTTCTCTTTCTTTCTGCGTAGCTGTAACTCCAGCGACACCTGAGGAGCCTGACATTTTTCGCCGTGGTCGGAATACATCTTCTAAGTCCTGACCCGAAATGCCAGGCGACGACTGAGGTTTGACGACAAAATGGACTTTATCTTTTGACACTCGGGGATTCGCAAGTGCCTGGTTAGCGGGGGTGGCATATAGATCATCGAGTTCAGTTTTTAGTTTTAGTTCTTTTAGATCGACTGGATCCTTGGGTTTCTCTGGTTCTGTCAGAAAGTCCCAGGACAAATCTGGTCGTTCTTCAGACAGGAGCCTTGCAGACGTACAAATCCTCCTTCTAAGAAAAGGTCGTGCGATGCTGTACATAGTGTTATTCTGATGCCGGTACTCGTATTGAAGTGGTCGAGTCAAGGTTCTCTCTTCACACTTTTTTTTTTCTAGTTACCCTTCATTTTTCCAATCATGGAGTTGGGACACTGTAACCTCGTAAATCAGAACAACGACTTCTTGTAGCATTATCCCTCAACTTTAAGACAAATGACAGCCAGCATTCTCCATCCCCATGAATGGAATAAAGGAACTGTGCAGACGTTTTTAGCGGTTCCGCCTGGCCGTGATGAGTTGATTCTCTATGAATCAGACTACCAAGTATGAAATGCAATGCACATCTTTTTGTTATCGCTAAAATTGACATTATAGAATCATGAATACAGTCTCAAGAAAATAGTTACACGCCCTGAATTAGATTCAATTCAATGCTACAATTACTCGTCGTCTGAGAATGGGCTTGTGTGCACCGGCCTGCTTTCTGGTTCCTCTTTACTATTCAACATCAGAGACGAGGCCAAAACTCAAATCAAGCTGCGACCAAAACAATCACGGCCCTGCAATACTGTGTCTTTTAGTTCAAATGGACTTCTTGCTGTTGGCCTCGATAAAGTGAGAAACGACAATTGCTTGCAAATCTGGAACATTGACCGAGTTTCGCAAGGCGATAAAGATACATTGAGAACTCCAACATACGCCTTTCTTCCAAGTGATGTGATATCATCCCTTGCGTTTTTGCCAGAAATTCCGTTTTCCCTTCTTTGCGGCAGTTATAAATTTCTCCGAGAATTTGATTTAAGATCACAGTCATCTTCTATGCAACTTGCTACAAAATGTGTTCACGGGATTCGCGTTGACCCATTCAACCATCATTACTTTTCTTCACATGCAGAAGATGGTACGGTCTCCTTCTGGGATCGAAGGCTAATGAGAAGTGGTGAGCCCTTACTAGTGCTGAACCCCGCTGGCGATATCACTCGCGGTAAGAACGCGTTCCCATGTTTTAGACTATCCTCTACTCGCCGAGGAGAGTTTGCATTGCTAGGAGAAGTTATGACAAAGGATGGCACTGAACCAGCAATCAAGCGATGGCAAAATGGATTTGTTCCACCTCATAAGGAACCAGTCGAAGCAAGCAACCGATCCGACCGTTTCACACAGTTTGATTCTTTCGCTAGACATCCATACGCTGTGAAACCTGAGTACTTGTTTGTATCTTCTGTGACACATACAACAAAAGACGTTGATAGAATTGTGTCTTTTGATTATGTATTTGATATGGAGAGTCCCCTTACTGTCAACTTCATTTGTATCAAGCAGTCCGGCCAGGTTTTCCGATTAAGATCCCTTGAAAGTCCAACCGCAGTGAAGTTTGATCCCTTCAATTCTGTTGCAACTGTCGATCCTGATAGTATTAGCTTCCTAGGACCACGACCTGAAAAAACTTTTGCACCTCCACGTGAACTTTTTGAAAGACGGCTTTCTGAGATCACCCAACAAAGCTCGGTTACTTGCGACGATGAGGTTGAGTACGACTTGGGTGTTGGCGAAGGCCTTGTTGACCCATCTGCATTACTCTCTCAGGATATTTCAGCAACCATTCGCAGACTGGCATTAAAAGGCTATGGAATGGATTGTGAATGGAATATCAGTATACTAAGTACCATTGATAGTCACCCCAAAATTGATCATCTCCGTTATACCTGGAGGTGGCTGCAATTAGCTGGACGATCTGCCGCAAAAGGTTCAATGATGGCTGGCCCTCTTGACCTGTCATATGAAGGTGTTCTAGGAATTTGGGAAGGTTACTCATGGTTTATCAATCAACGCCGCGCTCAAACAAAGATCACAGAACAAGACTACATCAACCTGATTGAGAAAATTTTGGAAGGGTCGAAGCGTACTATTTTCACGGAATATATTTCTCGAGACAAAACGAAGCGGGCGCTGCGTCAACTGTGTCTGCGAGTTGCTGGTTGGAACTTTGAATTCTCACAACTTGAGGAGAAGCTATGCGAGCTGGAACTGGAAGGTGAATATGAAAAAGCTGCTGGATGGGCTGTGTTTCATGGCGACGTTGGCCGCGCAGTACAGGCTCTTGCAAGTTCAAAAAATGAACGCCTTCGAATAATGTCGACTGCAGTTGCAGGATATCTAGCTTACAAAGACACTCCTGGTAATAGTCCTTGGAGAGAGCTTTGTCGAAAAATGGCATCTGAACTAGATAACCCATACATGCGTGCTGTGTTTGCTTTTATTGCGGACGGAGAGTGGTTCGACGTTTTGGATGAAAGCACCCTTCCCTTGCATGAACGACTTGGTATTGCTCTTCGTTTTCTCAGAGATGACGAGCTTTCTCAATATCTCAACCGGTTATCTGCAAAGGTTATTTCTTATGGCGAGCTGGATGGTGTCATTCTTACGGGAATCACTCCTCGAGCGGTGGATCTTCTACAGTCTTATGTTGACAAGACCTGCGATGTACAAACCGCATCGCTGATCATTTCATATGGGGCACCAAAGTATTTTGAAGATGAGAGAACCACTCACTGGGTGGAATGCTATCGAAATTTACTGAATAGCTGGAAACTCTTCAGCCAAAGAGCCATGTTCGATGTGGCTCGGTCAAAATACTCTAGGAACAGTCAAGGCCAAATCACCGCCAAAATTGTTCCAAGACAAGTGTACTTACGATGCAACCATTGCAAGAAGGTTATCGGAAATGGATCTCAACTTCCACAGAAGGATGTTCCGACCAGGAAGTCAAATCAAATTAAGGTTCAAAGTACAGAATCTAGTATACGATGCTCTTCTTGCAACCATCCATTACCTCGATGTGCTATTTGCTTACTACCACTTGGTTCGTCGTTTCCAAGAAAAAAGTCTGCCTTGCTTGGAAGTGAAAATAGTGTAGGCAGTTCATATACGGCTGCGAAGCCGGTCACTTCAACTTCCGACAACGGAGCCTATGGAGCACTGGGACCCACCAGAACTGATATATTGAAATCTAGCGAAGGGTATTCAAATGCGGATAAATGGTTCACCTTTTGCCTTTCCTGCAATCATGGAATGCATGCTGGACATCCCCAGGGGTGGTTTTCCAAGCACAATGTGTGCCCAGTGCCTGACTGCAATTGCAACTGCTCTCAATATGCACCGAAATAGTTTTATGACATCTATTTAATTCAATTGTTTTTTACTTTGACTTCTATAGTACCTAGAAGTAATGACATGTAATAAATTAGGGATACCTGCATCAAATCTGTAGCACTCCAATCTTAACCCATCTATTCAGTAGGAGGAAGATCTCCTGGCCGTCCCATCGAGAGCTCAGCAGGTGCAAAATCTTCAACCTCAGATTCAGAATCAGATGGAGGAAGGTCTCCTGGTCGTCCAAAAGAACGGGGTGCTGGACCTTTATCTTCAGATTCAGATTCAGAATCCGAAGGAGGCAGTTCACCAGGTTTGCCATGCTCTTTGCTTCCAACTGCCCACATATCCCCTCCTTCGGTTTTTTGCCTTGCGCGTTCCTCTGCCTCTCTCTCAAGATCGTCTAGCCATTCCTTCTGCGCAGCTTGGATTGATTCAGCATCAGTACATTGCTCATAAATGTCGAAAAGGTCTTCGTTAATGTCAAGGAAAGATTGACCCCATGAGAAATGGGACAATGCCTCCTCAGCCCAGTCTCTGTGTCCGACAATTGCAAAACAAGCCGCCAATGCTTCAACACAGTTTAGCCGCCATGGCTTTCCATAGTTCACTGGGTTTGCAGCAACCAAGTATGGCACTGAATGTGGTTAGCTGGTGAAGAGATTAAAACAATCAAATGAATACTCACAGAGACGCTCATGTTTACCGCCAATTTTACTAAAGGGGACCTCATCAACTCTTGCCCAAGAGCACTCAACAACAGCAGCACCATATTGTTCAACAACCTCACGGTCATTTGGGCAGACAACCCCATTACCTTTAGGCCTATGACTGTCAGACTAAGTTTCATTCATCTCAGGCTGAACTTACGAAACAACCACACCAGCAAACTTCTGTCCAATTCGAAGCTCTTTTATTAAACCCAGCCTACTGAGTTTCTTGCCGCTGCATCGCTTTGGGTCACATTGGTCAAAGTCCTAACCTGTCAATAGAAGCGATTTGAATGGTTGCTGAAACACATACCCACATGGCCATGGTTGTAGGGAAGTTAGATTCCACATTTTTGTGCTTGGTTTCAAACCTGCCTGTATTCTTTTTTGCCGTCGGTCTTTTGCCCATCTTAGTTGTACTTCGTCTAGATCAAATCACTGATATGTTTGTTCTTCGAAATATCTATCTTGGAGAATAATTTTTATGTCATTAGTAACAAATTAGGTAATACAGATACGGCTGACTATGATCTAGCGGACTTTTGAAACTTGAGATCGCCAACAGCGGCTGGGCTCCTCTAAGGACTGTAGATGAGATTGGAAAAAGATGCTATGGCCTTCATAGAATGTGTAATAAAAATTTAACTCTCTCGTTTGATCTCGAAAGTCCAACTTGCTTGTCAAATGGCCGTTGATGATAGCGTGATAGAATAGAGGATTCCTCGTTGCTAAAATCCGTATATATAACACTCTAATAGGTCATATATGAAAGAACATAGTCAATCAAAGGAATTTGACCTATAAACCATATACATTGGCTCATCCATTCCATCTTCCTGAGTTGGACCCTGAGGTGTTGAGCCCTTAACTGTCATCCAACTATAGTGGCAACTTATCAGGTTTCAACCCTAATCCTTGATTTTGATGACGCCCCCAATCTTGAAGTTTTACATCTACACCATCTGAGGCATGACAATGATGATACTCAGGGTACTTCGTCCTAGCAATACAAGATGAGCTCGAAACCGCCAGGCCATACGGAATACCTAAATCCAATGCTCCGTGCATTGTTTCAATGCCCGGAGCCTGGACCTATTTTACGAAAACTACGAGTTCATATGCGCGACTCGAGCCGATTCGTCTTGATAGTACCCTCAGCAAAGCTTTTGTGGGCATACGATAATGACTCCAAACTGCCCTTTGTCAATGCATTTGAGCAAGACGACTGCATTGCTTCTCATGTCGTGCTAGTGCCCAATGATTTTAAACCTACTACCAAATCAAGATCAATGAACACTTTCAATTCTCGCCAGATCCTTCTCAACAGGAATTTTATTCAAACCGGCCAAGGTTTCAAGGCCACTTTTCAGAGTCAAATAGTTGCCGAGTATATTATACGACCCTCGGCATCTTTTCTTTCTGACAATGCTCAGTTTTTGTGTTGTGAAGTGTCTTATCCTTTGACAGGAACCCCTGTTTATCATGATCTCATTGAGCGACCCGGAGTTGAAATTCGAAAGCCCTTATTTGATGGAAAAATTCTGGAGGTGCCCGAAGCTATCGGTCTCAATCTAGAGAAAATTAAGACCGATATTTATAAGCTGCGTGATTTCAAGCTTCTTCCAGTTGTCTATGGACAGGATCTGTCCCAGCTAGACTATGAATTTACGTTACTGGTGAACAATTTCTATTGTGACCATATTACAACAAAGGACGAACTGATAAAGCTGTATAACGACACAATAGATGATGCCATTTCTAAATTCCAGGCACTAGGGTCAACAACTATCAACAAAATTGCAAACGAAACTGGCCTTACTGGGACAGACTTAGCTAAAATGATTGGATTGCATATTGAAAATCAGCTGCATCAAGCTCTTTGGGATAAGACCATGGAGCTATGTCAGGAGGCAGATACGAAAACTTTAGATCATTGCTGGAAATTGAAGGATATTAGTGTCGAGCAGGTAGGAATACCACTAAAGAACATGACGACCTTGTTTGACCTCGACGAACTTGTTTCCGAAGCTGTGAAGCTCTTTGGTTCTATAGGAAATGTCCGAGGTGTGCAAAGCAAAACCAAAGCTCTACTAATGGTCATGCAAATCTTAAGTGGTGGAACTCCCGTCCCAGATCCATTGGAAAGTGAGGCTTTGCAAAGAGTTTCCAAATGTTCAGTTCATTACAACTCCGAGCTAAGGCATGATTCTAGCTATACAACTCTACAAGGTAGCATTAGTGCTGATGTGCTTCTCAGCCTAATGCTTTTGGTTGTCGTAAGATCTAACATGCTTTGCATCAACTCGATTTTGTTCTATATTCAATCATTCTCCTTTGAGGATGTCAACCTTGGACAGTTAGGATATGCCTTATCTACACTGGAAGCTGTCTTATATCATTTGGATACCCCCAATTCAAAAATAATTGCCCTTTCGAATACCAATGGCCACCTCTGGCAGTCCGTTAAAGGAGAAGCTCATCAGACCAAATCTGTTATTCAAGACTTGAAGGCTACTAATGATGACTGGATTTCAGTGGTTCGAAGTAGAAATCCTACTGGTTTAACTCTTCTGATGTACTATGTCCAAGAAAAAAATGCTGAAATGTTCAAGTACCTGCTTGATCTGGATGTATTTGATACTGCCTTTATTATTGCTGACCGCGATTCTTTTGGTTCATCTCTCTTCATCAACGCTCTGGACTCAGAGCAGAAAGATATCATTCAGATATTGCTTGAACAAATCCAAAGTCTTGATACTGATGTCCAACGGAAATACTATTCACGATTGAACAATTGGAAGCGTTCAGTAGGCCATTACATTTTTCATGCACATTGGCTTCTTGGGCCAATAGGTCAATTTATTGATTGGGAGCAGCGGGACCACTCTGGGCAGACTCCTTTATTTTCAGTTTGTCGCTGCTACGATCACCCTAATTATACTGAACTTCTGAGAGATTCATTTGCTTCTTGGGAAGAGAGTTTCAAGTTGCGCAAAGGGAAAGAGAATCTCAGCTTAGCGTTTCACATCGATCCAAAGGATAACAGTTTACTTCACGTTTTGAAAGACCCCAACGCCATTCATCAACTTCTTAAATATGATTTGGATGTCAACTGGCCGAATGAACATGGCTACACACCGTTGATGTTCTACTCTAAATTCTCTCGTGTTGATTCAATCAAAATACTCCTGGGCGATCCCAGGATAGATTCGCATCTGCAAGGGGAGAATGGTGTAAATGCAATTGAAGTTGCCAGAGATCTCGACACCATTATATATCTCGAGAGTGAGTACATTCTTTATTCATCCATTCATAACTAACCATACAGGCCTTTATTTATCCGATGAGAAAACCGGAAAAAATGAGAAAGCAACAGGAATTGTTCGAACATCTCTCTCACAAGGAAGTTTGCAATTTGTCATTTGCACTGGGAATCCGGAAAGCCCAGGAACTATCACATCAGTTCGGCGATCAATAGAGGATTTCCGTTTTCTCGAAAAATGGCTATCAACAGAACATCCATATTCATGGGTTCCAACTTTATCGCGCATATTCAATCCCAAATTTTTGCGAGGAAAAATTGTTTACCAGCTGTTTCACGAAATCCAAATAAGGCTGAACACATTTTTAAAGGTTCTTACACTTCATCCTTCATTTGCAAACCATGAGCTTCTCTGGGAATTTCTACTTGTTCAGGATATCTCTCAAGATAATGTCATAATTCGCTGTCTTCGAAAACGCGACAGTGAACGAGAATCACAACTAGAGAATACCACTTTGTACAACTCATCAGATCTTGATTTGATTGAAGTATTTTTTAATCATGCCCGGCAAGAAATCGGGTCATTAAGCAACGCCAGTCATTTGCTCCATCAAAGTATGATTCGTATGGCCGCAAAAGTCGAAGACTATAATACTTCTTACCGGATTCTAAGCGAGCTGTTTGCAAAAATGGATCTTGTACGTGGTGATATCAAGTACGAAAGATTAGAACAAAAGGTTTTCGTTCTGTCGACGTTACTTCCTGAGTCCATCTATTCAGAATTTTCAGTCTCCCTCTTATCAGTCTCGGCTGCTATTGACACAGTACTGACTACAATCGAGCGCCCACTTTCCATAATAAAACAGTTGAGGGGAAGAGATCGGGATCTTTCCACATATAAGGAAACTCTAGAGAAGCTCTCAAACAAGAACTCTTGGCCACTGGGCATGTTTGAAGAGAAAAGGGCTAAAGATATACAAGAGATGCATGAACGCATTTACTTTTGCCAAGGGGAAATTGATAACTTGAACAATGATATCAAGTGCCATCATGTTACACTAGCATCAGAAATTGGTTCAGTTTATGGCATTCATGAGAATATCATGAGGCAAATGATCAAGTCATACTCCACCAAGTTGATCCAAAGTCAGAAAGTTTCACTTGAGAGATTGCAGCGCATCAAGGCGAAGTTAAAGAGCACATCTTTCGTTGAGGGTGAAAAACCTGGATTCTAAACCCAATTTTTTTGCATAGATTACTTTAATATTAACTACTTCACATACTCACAATTTGCCCTTACAGCTGTGCAGCCCTATATTACGATCACAGACTTGACATATGCTTTATTTTGAAATTATTGTTAGGTTCAACGAAAAAAAAAGTTTATATGTTATAGATAGTTGTTCAAATTCAACTAGACAATAGACTAATCAAGGTTGAACAGAGCCTGTGGCAGTTTATTTTGGTGCGCCACCAGCGCCTCCCATGAAGTTCTTGGCCATATCCTGTAGGGCTGGGTTGTTCATCAGGTCAGACATGTTGGGCATACCACCACCATTTCTCATATTGTTGGCCATATCACGCATCTGAGGGTTGTTCATGATTTCGTTCAAAGCGCTGGGGTTAGACATGAGGTTCTGGGCCATTTGAGCAATTTGAGGGTTGTTCATAAGTGCGCTCAGATCAGGGAATCCACCGCCCATACCGGGGAAACCTCCGAAACCAGCACCGGGGTTGGCATCGGGAGTAGATCTATCCTTGGGCGTCTCGGAAAGAGCATCGTCGGCAGCAGAACCGCCATCCAGCTCTTCTTCGACCCGCTTCTTGGCAGTTTCATAGCCTCGCTTCATGGCATCAGAAGGCTTCTCGCCCTCAATGTCAAGACCGTTCTTGTAAGCTTCCATAGAGGCCTGAGCGTCACCAAGGGCGTAATGAGCAAGTCCGAGACGGGAGTAAGCCTTGGAGTAGTTGGGATCAACCTCCAAAGCCTTGGTGGCATCAACGATCGCCTTCTCATGATCGCGAAGACTGCTGTAGGCAGCAGCTCTATTTGAAAAGTAGATTGCATTGGAAGGGTTCAACTCAATAGCCTTAGAGTAAGCATCGACGGCATCCTGGAAAGTCTTTGCAGCCATTGCCCTGTTTCCTTCGAGCTTAAGAGTCTCAGCCTTGGCCTTGTCTTCCTCAGAAACAGTGACTGCAGCCTCCTTAGGAGCAGCCTTGGCAGATTCCTTAGAAGCTTGGAGCTTCTGGAAGGCAGTGAAAAGTGTCAGAAGGTTCTGATTGCCGAAAACCTTTGACTTGTTGGCCAAATCAACATTGAAGACATCGGAGATGCACTCAATAGCAACCTCGACAGAATCTTTGTCATCAGCAGGGATGGTACCGTCATTGATAGAAGTCGTTAAGAAGTCGACAATGCCCAGAGCAAGGTCTTTCTTGATTTGATCGGAGGAGGCCATTTTAGATATGATGATGAAGGTGATGGAAGGAAATAGAAGTCTAGCGAAGTCAAGAAGACAGAGGGTCCTTGAACAGAGCACAAAACACGTGATTGATGGGAGTTTTCATGTTCCTAACTAACTTTGTATGGAGGATTACAATTGCGCATTGAATTTTATAGCATGACAAGTGAAAACAAGTATCATTAATGAAATACAGATGTGAATAAAAAAAAGTCGTTGCTAATATCTGCCAGACCCGCTAGAGAATTTACTTGCGTTGACCATATCCAGCTTAGCCAAGTATGACTTGGACGGGACGGCTTTCCTAACAATGCTAACTTCATCCCCAGGAAATCCCGCAACGCGCAAGTTCCAATTACGCTCTAGATGGACATGAACATCTTTCGCCTCAATGTGTGTCGATTTGCGGTGCTTGGCCAGGCGAGAGGCAAACATTGCAACATTATCCACAAATTCTTCCACAAGATCTCCAACTAACTCTTCAACCTCATTTTCAACCACAATTTCATCAACTTCGTCAGGCATTAAATTTTTGATTAGCTCGCTGATTTTTCTCTTGTTGAACACCTTCTCAGGCACAAAAGCTGGTTGGACAGGCGGAGAGACAGTTTGAGCTATGCCTCTTGCTGCAAGAGTTGAAGCGAGAGGCGGTCGCCCGACTTTTCCAGGAATCCTTACTGACTTCCCTGGAAATGTACTTGCCTTTGATAGAGTATGAGGAAAGTGCTTGAACTGGTCTGTCTGGGAATTTGCAGGCTCTTGCACATTTGAGTAAGCAGGTGAGTCTGGAGAGTAAAAGGAGTGCCCTGATTGTGAAAATGACTGGCTTGGAATAGTTTTTGAGAAAGATTGTCCATAATTGGAAGAGTCTGAATTTTGCTGGAATGATTTGGATTGAGTCCTTTGAGAATCCAGAGGAGGAGCAGGCGAGTAAGCCTGGAAAGATGTAGTGGTAGTTTGGGTGTTGTAAGTTGATGCTTTTCCGCTCACAAGTTCAGAGTCAACGCCCTGCCTTTGACTGTCTAGCTTCTGTTGCTGAACTTGCAGTTGCTGGGTAACTGTTAAAACCATGCCTTTGAATTGATCTCTCTTTGTGCGGAGGTTCTGCTCTTGTTGTCGAAGTTTGAGACGAGCTTCTTGATTCATATCTGGGTTTTCAGCAATTGCTGACTGCACTTTTTCCAATTGATCATTAGCTTCCTTTTCCATCTGTTTTAATCGCTGGAGCTGAACCGAAAGTGGCTTGGGTTGTTGTTGGTTTGCGAGCTTCTGACCATCATTGGCATAGTTGCTGGCACTGGAGAAGGTTCCCATTAGAGGAGCGGATTTCTGGGAATGGCTTTCTTGTAGAGACGGATCTACCACTTGCTGTGGAATAGAGCTAGAGCCAGTGGACTGAGACAGAAGCCCTTCTTCCGCGACCGGCGTTTCAGGGAGCGATTGATTTCGTGAGCTTGGTAACGACGCGCTCTCGCTGGCTTGCTCAGCTAATTGACTCTGTAGTCTCTGATTCTCTTGAGCTTCATGCTTTTCAAGAAGGATTTTGATCTTTTTCGCTTTTTCGTAGTGGTCTCGCTGACTTTGGGAATTCGCTTCTGCTTGGGAAGCTTCGCGAATCTGTGTAATGTATTCTTGTTTGAGAGCTGCTATGTGAACGGGCTCCAGTTGCGAGAGCCTTCTCACTCTACGACGAACGGACGAGGCATTAGTCTGTTCTTGTGAATTGTTATGCTGCATAAGTGGAGAGAGTGTGTGGCAACCTATCGAGAAGAGCTGGCGTGAAAATGAGCTGTTAAACGCGTCGATAGCAAGATGCTGGAATAACGTTCAATTCAACCTTGCAATAAACACCTGAAATAGTAAAAAAAAAATTGCCTATATAGCTCGATGATAACTCCGTTTTTGCCGTTCAATTTCAAGAGCCCGAACTGAATTAACACGAAATGCTCAGATGGAAGTGACAGTTATGGAAATGGGCAAAGTTAAGCCTTAAGCTCATGTGAAAGTACCCTAACCCACATAACGGCTAATATGCCTAGTCGGCCTATGTCAAACAATACAGCTGCAGGGCATTAAATTTTAGCTGCTGATTTTCTTGTTATTTTTGTGTCAGACCAAATGACTTTGACTGCAGACCATTAAAAGGGTTTCGATTTGTCTCCTTTGATGGTAAAGCATTTTTCACTTTTTTTTATCTCTCTTCTTCTACTATAGCTGATATTAACTTATCAAGTCAGCCTCTTACTAGTTATACTCACGTTGTGATTAAATACCTCAACTGCGTATTGCCTTCCTTCCCCAAGGCTAGTCCATATTAATGTCTCCACAACCGTCGGACTCGACCACGAGCAAACCTCAAGGAGATGCAACTGAAGCCGATTCAAAGAAACCATTTCCAGCAAATGAGCATCTTCTCACAGATATCCATGCCGTGCCATCGCTATCAGAAGTCACTCCTGCTATGGCCTTGTCATATCTGAATCAAATGCTGGATAACTTGATGCTATTTCATCACAATCATGTTGCTTCAGCCGGGTTCCTGGGTAGTCCAGGTCACAATAGCGTATCTCCAGCTTGGTCTGCTACGGATACTCCGCCGTCGTTGGAGAGTCGCGTCGTCTCAGAATCGTCTCCAAGTTCTACATCTCCTAACTCATCGCCTTCCACAGATAACGCAAAAGCAGATCAGAAATTACCCCACGATAAAACTGGCTCAGCCATCAGCAATGTGGTGATTGGCTCTCCTGTCACTAACTTTTCCGAAGTAGATTATATATTGGAGGAAGCAGCGGCAGTCGCTGCTGCTGTCATTAACCGAACAGAATCATTTGACTTGGATCCAAATCAAACCAGCCCACATAACAACAGCAATAGCATTCAACCAAGTATGCCAAGTTCATTTGGCTCCCTCCAAATCGAAGAATCAAACGAGGTAGACCCTACGTTGAAAACAAGAAACCGAGTACGAAAGGCAGTCACAAAGAACGAACTGTCGAATAAAGTGATTGTTATCAAAAGATTTCTCCAGAAAAAACAACCAGATATCAGCATTTGGGATTATTTGCAAAGAGTACATCAATATTGTCCCATGTCGACATCAGTGTACCTCTCTGCCAGCTTATACATTTACAGACTTTGCATTTCTCTTCAGACTTTTGTCTTATCACCACTATCTGTGCATCGCTTACTTCTAGCCACTCTTCGCGCGGCTTGCAAAAACATTGAAGATATCACTTTTACGCAGAAAAGATTTGCCACTGTTGGCGGGGTATCAACCGCCGATCTCTACCGACTGGAAATCGCTTTTCTTTTTCTCATAGACTTTGATGTTTGCATTGATTCAGAAGTTCTACAGCATCATCTCGTTGTACTTACAGAGCTTCAAATTCAGGCAGAAAGGTTTCGCCAGTCCCTGCGAAAGCGCCCAAGATCATCGGATGTTGAATAAGTGACTTTCTTCCTCTTTCATGAACCATTATGTTGCAGATGTTTTTATGACTTTAGTATTATCATGTGTTAGAAGATATTTATTATGATATCATGTACTATAAAGAATATATATTTTGATGACAATCGCTCTTGCTACTTATATCACCGTTAGTGCTAATTAAAAACGACCGATAGTTCTGTATCTTTTGTTATTCCAAAAAGTTATTTATTGTTGCTAATTATTTACAATAATACAAAATAATCGAAGACATAACTTGTCAATCTTGGTGATAATAAGAATGCCAATACATGTCGCTACTTACTGTTTTGCCGTCATAGTTTGCTGGGCCTCTTCATCAGATATAGCAGATATAAACGATGAGGATGAGGCCCTAGAGACTACTACTCTAGAATCTAGTTCAACGACATCATTAAAGGATGAATTGTCTTCATGATCTACTGCAGACTTATTTGACATTGGGTCATCAATCACCGACTCAGAATCGCTTTGATCAGTTAATTCGTCCTGCTCATTTAATTCAACCGATTTAAATGATTGATTCAATGATTCAATTGACTCAGATGGTCCACATGCTTCAATTTCTCGAGGCTGCTCAATTAATTCAATTGGTTCTCTTGAGTCCCCTGATTCTCTCGAGTTACTGGATTCGCTTGATCCACTGAGCTTGCTCGATCCACATGATTCATTTGATTCACTGGATGAATTTGAATGAATGGGCTCACAAGGCCCATAAGTTATTTCAAGTGATGCACTTGCTTCAGTTGGCGCAGCTGCCTCACTCGGCTCACTGGACGCATGTTCACTGGGCTCATATGGTTCCGACAGAGAGCATACGTTAGTTTCTGAAATCGAAGAAATGCGCACTTCATTCTTTCTGGAATTAGAAGATTCGTTGTAATTTGGTTTCAGTTCTGCACCAGAGACTGTTGGAATAGAAATGACTGAAACTTTAGAATCCTTTATTTCCTCAGTTGCAACTGAGCACTGCGGTGCCAACTGAACGCCAGAAGATATTACGGCGTTGCCAAGCGCTTTAAGCTCATAATTGCCAGATGAAACAGCACTTAGATCTGGTATGAAGGACGCGCGATCGTCCTGCGCGGGCCGGTACCTTGAATCAGGATGCTTGGAGATTAGAGCTAAGATGCTTGTGCCAAGAACGAAAACGAGAAAGAAGAGAGCAAATACAGCGTTCACCACAAAGAATATAATTCCCATAATGGAAGAAACCAACCGTGGCTGGCGAAATATTTCAGAAAAGAAAAGGAAAAACCCTGAGTTCAGTAAAGTTATGGAGCTTGTTGCAATGTTCACGATATTAGGTATCTTGTCCATGTAAGGCTGGAAGTAGCACAGAGAAGAAAGATGAGTTACTTCAAACAAGAAAAGAGCTACAACCTGGGCTTTGCCAGAGCCCTGGCCAAATGCAATAAAGCAAGCCTTCAATAAGTGGTAAGCAAAGAGGCCAAATAGGAACCGGTAAGATGTGGCTTTGAACGGAGCGAAGAGGACCCCATATTGACTGAGCACCGTTCCGTCTGAAAACAAGAGAAAGGCAGGAGTCCCATACATGCGAGCTGATTTCTCACCAATTGCATAGACCTTACCTGAGGACCAGCCAAGAATTGCAAAAGAAAGGAAAATAAAGAAAACGGATATTAAGATTACTGGCGCAGAATCTCGTTGAATGAACTCCCACAGAGAAAAGATTAAAAGAGAAGGGAATGCAATAAACAGGATACGCAAGATACTACCTTTCAGCATCACACGAGAGTTTGCACCAAAGTAGGAGAGCTCCTCCGAGCTGTAGAACAAGAACCTGTGAGATGTGAAGAGTCGGGCTTCTCGAACTAGTTTAATGAAGCAGTAACTAGAGCCAAACCATAGTGCTACACCCAAGCAAATGATTATAAAGAAAGAAAACACCGTTAGCACAATAGAAGTGCTCTCAATTTTAGCTTGGTACGCAACTCGTTTGATGCCTCTCAGAACAAGTAAAGTATCAGAGTTTTGCGGTGTAGCCGCTAGGCCAGTGTGCCGTTGCATAAATGTCTCATACGGAGCACGTAAAAGAGCATTAGACTGATCTCTTGCAACCCGATAAAGTCCGTCACGTTTCTGAACCAAGACGGAAATGCTAGGGTACAACAGATGGGTATCAGGCGTGCCCCCAGTTGCCTGAATATACCATCTAAACCATTTTTGCATAAAGCCGACTTTAATTATGCCCATGGACCATGCAAAATTTTGGATCCAGGCAGAAACGATTGGTGGTGCCCGGTCGACTGCGCACATGCTGATAATAACCATGGACTGGAAATAGGTGAGGAGAGAGAGTGAAGAAGCAGAAACTTGTGAAGCGGATATGGAGGAGCCCATAATGCCAACTACGGCAGAAGTGGCAAGCCCAAAACCAGCAATAAGTGCCGAAATCCATTTTATGGCCGTATTATCAACTGATCTTTGGTTTGTAAGGTCAGCTTGAATGCATGCTAAAAGCGATGAGTTATCCGTCTTTAGTTTGACCATGACAGTCAAATCAATATTCGGAATAGTGTAGGCCAGTTTCGGAATTTCATGAATCACTTTTTCTTCAATTTGGCTGCTGGACCTGATATCGACCGGGCCGGGAGCCAGCGGACAAAAGTTGCCAATATCGACTTGACATGGGTCAATGGTCTCAGAGACCACTTTGATTCCATACGCATAAAAGTCGACTTCGGCCAAGAAGTAACCGCGGACGTCCGAGTTAATGGAAATATCGTAAGTGAGTGTTCTGTTGTCGGGCGTGAATGAGATATTAAAGTAGTTGGCAGAAACCAGTGAATTCTCCATGCAAGTGTAGAGAGAGGATGATTCAATGATGTTTTCTGCCGAGACGACTGCAGAGAACATTAAAACAAGAGCGGTTAGACATGGTCTCTTGAGGGTGAAAGTCTCAGCCATTGATTTGAAAGCGCTTTTCCTTTTACGCACTATGGAAGTAAAATCAAGACTCAGACTTCCGTTTAAGAAAGTGGATGAAAAGATTGTTGGTGAGTTGTGGTGTCAGTTATAAGATATTCATGACCACTGAGCCTTTACACTTGAATTATAAGCTTCATAATTATACATCGTACGTTCATAAACGTTCTTATTTCTTTCAAATCATAAAGAAAAGAAGAGTTTAACAATAATAGTTACCATGTTTGGTTTGAACTCAGCGCGAACTCTCTCTTAGGTGTTTGTGTTGTTTGGGTGTGGTGGGATGGACCCTGACCGTATCCCACTGTGTTCCTGCATCTGAAATGCAAGCTAATAAGTTAGTCTTCCCGCTCATACCGGATGTACAGAAGCATGGAGAACAGGAACCAAGTTTTCTTCGGCAACCGCACTAAAACAACGAACTAATGAAGCTAACGCTAGTCAACTGCTTCATCTACAAGACAAGGGAATTTACCGATTAGATTAACACCCATGCGCAGTTAGGAGCAAACTAAGCACCGGTTTAAGATTAAATTAGATCCATTATTTATTTATTAAGAAAGAACAAGACTATTAAGACTATTGAGTTTTAATTTAAATACTACTAGACTTTAATATCAACAGGAAATAATTTTACAAATTTAATTCAGAATCACCATGGGGAAAATGATCTTAACACTCAATGGAAGAAATCAATGAAAATCTACTGTTATATTTAAGGCACTCTAAATAAAAGAATATACTATGTGCAAACGCTTGATATATATCTTGAAAAAAATGAACAAAACAAACTAACTACAATGAAATAAATAGTAAACAAAACAAAATGTAGAGGTAAAGGAATAAAACTGAATCAAAGAGTTCGGCAATCCATCAGAGTCTCAGCTCAGCCAAAATCTTGCTAGCCAGCGATTTGTACAACCACGAGTTACCTCTCAACTTCTTGAACTGGACACCATGTAACGAGAGCAAGGGAACCCGCACAATCCAAATCTCAAACTGAAGGGGAGTTCGTGCCGCTGCAACCGCCGACGATTTCGCGCTTCCGAGCATGTCGCTATTACCAGCATTAGACGAGGGCCCGCCCAAAAAGCCGCTTTGCTGACCACCTGTGACGGACTCAGTCGAGTAGTCAGAAAAGTCAACAATGTTGCCACTGCTCTCATTTTGGTGATTGCGGCGTCGGCTGTTGAAGAAGCCAGACCCAAAAGAAAGCTTGCGCCAGTGACCGCGTTCAGGGAAACCGGTGTTGGGCGGTGCTGGTGAAGTGGGAGGCGACAAGTGGCCATTGTGAGTGTTGGACGGGATGTTCGAGCCAGACCCTGCAAACGGATCTTCGTCGCCACGAATTGACGGACGGTGAATGCAGGCAAAGCCGCCCTTGATTTCCTTGTACTCCACGCCAAGATGATTCAAAACTCTAATGATATCAGATCTAATAAAAGCAAGAGACTTGGTTGACGTAGATTGCACAGAGAAGAAGCCTTTGAGAAAGACTTGCTTCGGGAATTCGATAGAAGGCATGCCGACAACACTGTCTTGTCGCTTCAGGTCAGACACCTGCAAGTCACCATAAGACTCTTGTCTAGTTTGAGGCTTTTGGATTGAATTGTTGCTGTTATGGCTGGAATCGAAAGGAGCATCAAAGAAGGCATCGGCAATATCAGCGGTATCAGGATTGGCGGAAGCTCCCGACACTCTGGGACGGATAGCTTCTTCCCGCTGGCGAGCAAGCATTTGCTGAGCTGCCATATCACCACGCGCATGGCCCATGGATTTAGCTCTGGCGGATGGATGATATTTCTTGGTCGACTTCTGAACTGCAGAATTGTCGGCACTAGTCTCGAATGGTGAAAATTTGGGTTGCGATGGAGGTCGAGACGATACTGAGCGAGCAAGAGCTTCCGCGTTTCCACTAGCAACAGGCTTTCGAGGCGTTCTATGCTCTTGTATACCAGAAGACTGTGCAGGCGGTTGGAAAGAATTCGACAACGGAGAATCCGGCATAATATCTGGAAGGATGAAATTGGCAGGTTGAGAAAAGTTCTGTGAATGCCCTTTGTAGCTCGGTTTGGCCTGCACTTGCACTTGGGGTTGTGCCTGTTGAGCCACCACCGAATTATCACGCACAGGCTTTCGCTTGGACGAGAACCGTCTCAAAAGGCTGGAAGCAAGACTAGATCCACCATTACTAGAATTGTCAGGCGGCGGATCAACGCGTTCAACAGCCTGGGCCGGTTGAGAGTTGCCTCCAAATGAAAATGCAACTTCCGTTTCCTCCAAATCTCCTTGAGTTTTGGCTCTGGCACGAGTTCGGGGAACAGGGAGCACAACATTTGGATTAGGACTTGGGGCCTGAACTGGACTACTGGCTGTATGAACTGCCTCTGGAACCGATATAACAGGGGCCGTGAATTTAGCTGAAGTTGCAGACGGCGGGAGGGAGGTGTGCTTACTTGAATAAGTATGCTCTTGCACTTGTTGCTGCTGCTGCAGTAGTTGTTGTTGCTGTAATTGCTGTTGCTGTTGCTGCAACTGTTGATATTGTTGCTGTTGTTGCTGCTGCTGCAATTGCTGCTGCTGCTGTTGGTACTGCTGCTGCTGTTGAAGGAACTGCTGTTGCTGGAGTCTATATTGCTGCTGCTGTTGTTGCTGCGCTTGTTGCTGTTGCTGCTGGAGGAGCTGCTGCTGAGCAAAAGTAGACTTTTCTCTTTCCAACTTGGCTTTGCGCTCGCGCTCTTGCCTCTCAGTTACAAGGTAGTAAATAGATAAGAGAGGATGATATGCATTCGTGGGATCAGGCGGGGGTCCAGCAGATGTAGACACAGTCGGTGAAAGAGATTGGTCTTGAGAAGACAACGAAGAACGCCGCTTGTAAAAATCAAGTCCAAAATGTCTAGATCTCCGGTCGTATGACATGCTCTCTGAATGTCCATGCCCTCGACTGGTTCTGGGACCAAGAGGGCTTCCAACGTCATTAGGGTCCCCTCCATGGAGCTTATACCAAGCTTGGCATGCAGTGATATACTGCGGAGATTCCAAAATAGCGTGCATATCGGCCATAATCTTATCTTCTGAACCAAACTCGAATCCTGACATTTCGCGAATGACATTGGGATCCAATGGCAAAGTAATGGGTCGGCGAAAAGGGATATATGAATCTGGGGGCTTGTCATAGCCTTTGATCATCCAAGGATGGCGCTTAACTTCAGCAAGGGTTGCTCGTTGCGTGGGATCCACAACTAGCATACGAGAAAGCAGATCGCGACAATCAGAGGAGATCCAAGATGGATACTCCACATAACCACGCTTGATTTTAGCATGCAGAGCTGGCATTGACTGATCATCGAAAGGAACCTTGCCACAAACAAGGACAAACAATACGACGCCAAAACTCCACACATCAATTTCTGGGCCAGTGTAAGGATGAGCGCTGAGAAGTTCTGGTGCGGCGAAGTAAAGCGAACCACAAAACGTTTTCAAGAGCGAATCGCGGGAGAAAGTGTTGGAAAGACCAAAATCAATAATTTTGACGTCGCCAGACTGAGAGATCAGAATATTTTCGATTTTCAAATCTAAAAGGGTTAGTGCCAAAATCAATGGAAAATAGATAAAACTACTTACCTCGGTGCACAATTGAGTTTCTGTGACAGTAATCAAGTGCAGAGGCGATCATGCGGCAGAACTTTCGAGCCAGCTTTTCTTTCAAAGAGCCATGCGCAATAATGTAGTCCAACATTTGACCACCAGAGACATACTCAAACAGCATGTAATAATGAGAGGACATTGTGTGCATTTCATAGAGTTCGCAAATGTACTTGTGGTGCAAAAGTCGCGATATGGCACCTTCTCGAACAGTTCTAATATCTTTTGATTCATCCGATTCTTTCTTTGACGCGGCTTCCTGGGGCTCTGGTGGATTGCGACGGTGCTCGACGCAAGCACGAGGAACTACCTTCACAGCACAGTAAGCATCCGTAACGCGATTGTGTGCAAGTTTAACCTGGCCCATGCTTCCGGCACCGACTGTTTTTATCAGGTCCCAATCGCCAATGGACCGTCGTTTGTGAACATTTCTTGACGATGGAGCTGCCGGGGGTTTCGGCTGAGCATGAGTCTGAGCCTGTGCTTGAGCATGAGCCTGAGCCTGAGCATGGGCTTGTGCCTGTGCTTGTGCCTGTACTTGTGCCTGAGCCTGGGCTTGAGATTGGGTTTGTGCTTTTGATAGGGACTGTCTATGTGATTGTGCTTGGGCGAGTGCTTGATCTTGAGGGGATGAATGTGTGGTCTGATCGGCAATGCTAGAATATGATGGGCCACGCGAGTGAGCTCTATTGATGGAATGCGACCGCCTGACTGATTGCTGCAATGCCATAGTTTGAGGTTGGGGTGTGTGATAATGTCCTTGGTTCACCATAGCGGGCGCATTGCTTGTGGCTGCAGGAGATGGAACAATGGTTATGGGTGCGGGAACCTGATCAGGAGTTGAAATGTTTGGAGTCGGTTTATTATTAGGATTGACCGATGTAACTGTTGCGGAGGAAGAGGGTAATTGCTGGGATGTCGCAGTGGTCCCAATCGGATTCCAAACAGAAGGGTCCAGGTTGTGGGAAAGGACAGGGGGCGGATTGGTGGAGACCGAATTATCAGTAGGATTTATCTTTGAAGGATGAAAAGAAGGTTGTTGGGCTGGTGCGGCATGAGAATGAGGCTGTTGCTGAAAGGAAGTAGATGGGGAGGAAGAGAAATTTGGGATGGTGGTAGGGAGGGAAGATCCATAACTTGGTGGAACCGCTGAATTTCCACCTGCAGAAGGACTAATGGCAGAACCAATGGGAGGGATAACAACGGGCGTAACGGGGGCAACAGTAGAACCTACAGTAGAACTTGCAGTAGAACCAGCTACATTGCTATTTGGCATTGGTTGGTGAACCGAAATTGAAGGCAAGGGCCTAGACGACGATTTTGAAGATGATGTTGACGGAGTGCGCTGGGGCATTGATGCAGCGCGTTGATGACGACGATAGTAGTATTGATTGGTGGCACTAGACGGAGCATTCGAGGTTGTAGGAGATGCTGGAGTCTGGTTTGCGTGAGGATTCAGTGTATATGCATTAGTGGTTTGTGCAGATGCAAGAGCAGCTGGCGAAAGTGGAGCGGAGTCAGTATAGGGAACATTAGTACTTCTATATGAGGTACTGCGGGTTGAATTGCTTGCCATGGACGATGCTGGGTTCGAGAATGACATTGGCGAATGTGAAGTGGCAACTGCTGCAGGAGACGCGTAAGGATTGGCAGAAGCAGGCGGTTGAACTGTATTTAGCTGACGGATTTGATGCTGCTGGTGGCTGTGATGTTTAGTTTGGGTGCGAATATCGATCTTGTTTGAATCATCAAAGGGCGACTGAGTTGGTACCTGAAGGGAAGGAGCCGGGTGTGTGGAAGGTTGTTGATTACTGTGATGGAAATTTACAGGCTGTAATAGAGGAGGAGATGGCATTGTTCTTGAGAGCTTCAGCCTTGAGATGAAGTTCAAGAGAAGATTATCAAGACAAACGAAATAACTTCTGAGCTGGGCAGGGAAGGTCGTGGGTTTAAAAATGAAAGAAGGTTTTGGTTATTAAGTCTTGCTGAATTAGACCGTCTTAATTTGGTCAGGTAAATTTCACAACAAAGTAAACAAAAGAAACTTAAACTTTCTAATCTATCAAGGCTGAAATGAAATCCAGAGAGAGAGGCTATATAGGGTTTAAAATAAACAAGGATGTGGTTTAAGCGGAGAAGAACTTGAGAGAGCTGGCAGTGAGCTTGCCATCAGCGACAAGAGCAGCAGCGGCACCCTCGAAAGCAGCCTTGACAGCATCGGCATCAGTGACACCACCAACCTTGGTGGCAACATCCTGGAGCTGGACATCATCGAACTTGTCAACGAGAGAGTCAATATCGGAAAGAACGTTGTCAAT
Source organism: Geotrichum histeridarum (assembly GCA_030566085.1). Classification (NCBI taxonomy): domain Eukaryota; kingdom Fungi; phylum Ascomycota; class Dipodascomycetes; order Dipodascales; family Dipodascaceae; genus Geotrichum; species Geotrichum histeridarum. The sequence goes on from JAJMHO010000023.1 coordinate 37,451, forward strand.
CTGAGCAGCAGAAGCAGTACCTGCAGTAAAGTAGTTGACATCCTTAGCGGCACCACGGATAGCACGCTTGTTCTTCTTCTTTGCGTTCTTAGCGGCCTCCTTGGACTTCTTGCCAGCTTCTCTGGACTCCTTAGCGGCACGCTCAGCTTCTTCCTTAGCCTTCTCAGCTTCCTCCTTGGCTTTCTTCTCAGCTTCAGCGGCAGCACGGGCACCAGCCTCACGCTCCCACTTGCGCTGCTCCTTGGCCTTCTTCTCGGCCTCCTTGAACAGACGGATACGGGGATCGTTGTTAAGGGCGTCATCTACAAGGCGACGAAGACGGGCGGTGTCCTCAGTCTTGTGCTTCTGGCGAGCAGTCTTGTTCTTCTTCTCAATGTAACGCTTGTTGTCACGGTTGGAAGTGTCATCAGGAACATCCTCATCAAGGTACTCAAAGGATCTCCAGGAGTCGAAGTTGTACCAGAAGGAGTAGAAGCCATCGACCTCGGGCTTGGTGGACTCCATGGAACCCAGGGAAGGAACGGGCTGATTACGAGAGAAACGGGCCTCGGCATCGAAAACGGGCTTCCATGACTTGATGAAGTCACCAGTGAGCTTCTTGGGAGGAGCGACGTTGGCAGCCTCATCAACGGAGTCGAATTGGCGACGCTTGACGGGGTCCATGAGGATTTCAAAAGCCTTTTGGATGCACTTGAAGAATCCATCCTCATCAACGGCACCCTGGGCGGCCTTCTTATCAGGGTGGTGCTTGAGGACCTTGCGTCTGTGAGCAATTCTGATCTGGTCCTCAGTGGCCTTGTATCTGAGCTTGGTGATTCCAAGAACCTCGTAGTGATCCTGGGACTTCCAGTCCTTGGGGTCGAGCTTCATGAGAGCGGGATCCTCAGGCTCCTCCTCAAGGAGATCAGCCTCATTGACCTCCTCAACCTTCTTGACGTTCTGCTGGGCCTGGATCTTCTCGTCCTCAGACCAGGTACGGCCACGCAGGGTTCTTCTGGCATGGGCAAGGAAACCAGGGCCAACAGGCTCCATCTGGCGCTTCACGGGAGCAGTGAAGGCAGAGACGGCAGAGAAAGACTCAGAGGCCTTCCAGTCGGAGGGAAGGGCAGGCAAGGTGACAGACATGATTAGATTATGTTTTACACTCTGAGAGTATGGTTAATAACAGAGAAGCGAAACGAAAAAAAAATTTTGTGCCATTTCTACTATGGGGCAATTTTGTGTGGGAGTATGAAAATTTTTAGATTACCCTAGCCCTGGCGGTATTGGATCCATGTGAAAAGAAAAAAGTGCGCACAACGAGACTCGAAATGAAGTGATTTTTTATGGGTCAGCCAGCAAAGGGCGCTCAATATATAGACAAGACAAGAGAGAGACTGGTGATGATGGTAATGGTGATGATTGAGTCTGATTTAAGATTTTTTTTTTCTCTTTATATATCAACAAGGAACAATTGAAATATTGTGTGAGACCCAAAATCAAGTGTTGCAGTTTCGTACCTTTACGACAGAATACTCAATCGACATGATCATTGCGCTCAAAGTCAATCAAACAATATTGCTTCATGACGATATTGAGAGCAAAAATTGTTAAAAGTTCAAAAACGATGAATGATGGTGAGGTTTAAACTGTCAAAACTTTTCATCGGTCACAATGTATTGAATGCCCTCATGAAAATTCACAGCCAGAGTAGACGTCTGAACTGCCTGAACTAGACTTGAATAGCTAGCCTATACTTGGAACACACCGTTGAGAGATCATTTTGTGATATCACGGAATAGAATTAATTCCGTCCCGGTACGTACGAAACGGTAGTTGGGAGTTACTATACAAAAAAACAAAAAAGAATAAGCAGCAAAGTTTGTTCCCGATTGTTCCGGGTCCAACTTGGTCAACAGATCAATAGATCAAGAGATCAGATTGGACGTACAGGTCGGTGCTCGGGACCATCAACGAGTCCGAGCTAGCTATTTTGCTCGTTAGTTAGTTAGATATATATATATATATATATATATATATAGATAAACAATTGTTAGAGCAATTGCTGAACATCTGATCTGACTATGTCATGATCTCCTACTAGTTACTATAGTACTAGTTAGTTGAGATATGATTAATTCATGTTTTCCAGCGAGGTTATATCTGATGCTGTTTCCTCTTACTTTAGAGAGAGATCTGAGCTCTATAGCTCTATAGCTCTATAGCTCTATAGCTCTATAGCTCTATAGAGAGATGACAGTAGTAGTCAAAGTAGCCTATGATGCATAAAAGGGGAAAGAAGAAGAAAAAAAAAAAAAAAAAAAAAAAAAAAAAAAAAAAAAAAAAAAAAAGAAATAAAAAAATATTTATAATCAAGTCAACTGTAGATTACATATTAATTATTATTATGACCTGTGTAACATAGTACCCTTTATTTCATCTTCCGCTTTCTTCAACTTTCTATCTCCTTTTCTTTTTTTTTTTTTTTTTTTTTTTTTTTTTTTTTTTTTTTTTTTTTTTTTCTTCTTCTTCTTCTTTCCTTCCATCAACTTTGTTCATTAAATATCTAAGCGAAAGCTGTCTTTGATATCTATATATCGGCTCTTCTTGTTCTGTGTTACAATCCAAATCACCATAAGAATCTCTTGCCCTTAATGTCCCACGTTGATCCCTTTACAAAACCCGCGGAGTCCTCAAAACTTCCCGAGCCAGTGCCACTCACTGATTCACAACAATCCCAGTACGACACCGTGCTAGCGTTCCTGCAAAACCTCAAAGATGTCCCCACAACTGAAAAGGGGGGCAACCGGGAACCCATCACGGAGGCCGAGAAAATGTTCTTGACCAAAGAGTGCATTCTTCGTTATCTAAGAGCAACAAAGTGGAAGGTCGAGGACGCCAAAAAGAGACTGGAAATGTCCTTGGGCTGGAGACGCGAGTTTGGCGTCGACCCGGACTCCAGCCTGTCGCCTGATCTCGTCAGCCCAGAAAACGAGACTGGTAAGGAAGTCATTCTGGGTTATGACAATGATTGCCGACCCTGCCTCTATCTCAAGCCAGGCCGCCAGAATACCAAACCCTCGCATCGTCAGGTGCAGCATTTGGTCTTCATGCTTGAAAGAGTCATTGACTTCATGCCCTCTGGACAGGACCAGCTGGCTCTTCTTATTGACTTCAAGCCCACCAACGTCAGCAAGGTCGGCGGCAAGCTGCCCAGTGTCAGTCTAGGTCGCGAGGTGCTCCATATCTTGCAGACCCACTACCCGGAGCGTCTGGGTAAAGCTCTTCTCACCAACATTCCCTGGCTGGCCCAAGTGTTTCTCAAATTCATCTCTCCCTTCATTGATCCTCTAACCCGAGAAAAGTTGGTCTTTTCCGAGCCATTCCCCAAGTACGTTCCCAAGGAACAGCTGGATAAGGACTTTGATGGTGACGTTGAGTTTGAGTATGACCACGAAACTTACTGGCCTATTCTCAATAAACTGGCCAAGGACCGCCGAGTATCTTACGAAAAGAACTTTCGATTCCTGGGCAGCAAGGTTGGTCTCAGCGAGGTCGACTTGAGAAACCCCCATCTCCAGGATCAGTCGGAAAAGGTCCCCGAAAAGGTTGAACCCGTCAAAGCCGCCGAGCCTGTCGCACCTGTAACTGCCAACGGCGAAGGTGAGATTGTCAAGTCCAGCAATACCACTTTGCACGACAATGAGCTTTCGCAAAAGGTGTCTGACCTCAAAGTCACGACCACAGAAACCCCTCAGGCTGAACTAGCCGCTGCAGTTTAGATGCCCATGACTTCATGACTCTAAACCAACATATTTAATTTCGAATCCTAGCAAACTTTAAAGAAGATCTGCTAGCACTCCGCTGTATAATTGTTCCGTAAACAATGTAGACAATTGTAATTTCCTAATTTCCTTCAACAAAGTATAAAGCTTTTTCCTAAATCATTAAACCTCCAGCCCATTGAGCCCTTCCACGCAATGCTGTTCATTAGCAGCAATGCCTTGATTATTTTGTATTCTGGATTTTCTTCTGCTTCTACATACAACCTGTTGTTCTTTGCTGGTATACAATCTCTTTTCAATGAGTAGCTTTAAAGCTGATGATATTCGACTCGTTATCCTAGGAGATGGAGGTATTTCAACCACCCTGGCCAGATCGTAGCTAACATGAACAGGTGCCGGTAAGTCGTGTATCACGATGCGCCTTATCAGAAGTAATTGGATAGACGAATACGACCCTACTATAGGTAAGTCACTTTGTTGTCACCGATATCGAAACTAACATGAAGCCAGAGGACTCGTACTCTACATTTCGCAATGTTGGTAAGTGCTCTACAGGCGTTACAAAGTCCAAGTTTATAACCTATCCAGATGGCAAAAACTACCGAATCGACATTTTCGACACCGCCGGGCAAGAGGAATACCGAGACATGCTCAGCTCTCTTTTCAACGAAGAGTGCTCCATCGACGGTTTCCTCATGGTCTACGACATCACCTCCCGCAATTCCCTCGACAACCTCGAGTACTTTGAAGAGCTTATTACCCAAAACGCAGAAAAGTACATGCAGTCTTCAGCCTCGCCGCCGCCGGTCAAGCTGGTCATTGGCAACAAGTGTGATCTGGGCGAGGGCCGCATTGTATCGACCGCGGACGGCCGCGCCTGGGCACAGGCCCACGGGTGCGGGTTCATTGAGACCAGCGCGCGTGCTATGATCAATGTAGAGGAAACGTTTGAGAATTTGATACGCCAGATTGCGCACCAGAGAAGGGTGGCGGACGATCATAGGGCGGTGCTGGAGCAGAAAGTGGCACTGGACCCGGAGACGACGCTGGACCCGATGGTGATGGGGACGGTGGAGGTGACAGGCAAGACTGGGGTGGATGTGAGGCCGGGCATTGTTAGGAGCCCGCAGTCAGTAGAGGACAGGGATGCAGATTTGGCTGCAAAGAAAGCGTGTTGTTCTATAAGCTAGCTGGTCATTCTTGTACCTGAGTATGTTTGAATATTGTTGATCTGAAGTTGGTGTTTGATTAAGGTTAATGTTGATTGAATTTTTTTAAAGTTTTGTATCTTATTCGATTTTGCCCAATTGTTGATCTATTTTTCTTTTCAAACCGTTTTTTTTTGTTCTACTCCATATCTCTCACCTTGGTATATAAAATGATCTCACGCCAGGCTGGTCTGCTAAGCAGAAACCTTCTACGCAACAATGGAGCCTTGAAACGATCCACTGTTTGTCTCTTTTCCACTTCCAGACGCTTCAACGGCCCTGTTTCTCTCACCTCTGAAACGCTTGGACAATGGGACTCCGAGCTCAAGGCCGACAACACCACTGCCTTGGCCTCCACCGTCGTTCGCAATCACGGCCCCTCCACATCTCTTATTAACAGAGACGCTTACATCCGATCTGCCGTCAACGTCTACTCCGATGCTGTGTCCCCTCAGGGCGCACCCGTCGTCAACCAGAAACAGAGCGGCCGGTGCTGGCTCTACGCCGCCACCAACGTTCTCCGTGTCGACATTATGAAGCGCTACAACCTGGAAGCGCTCGAACTCTCGCCGTCTTACCTGTTCTTCTACGATAAACTGGAGAAAGCTAACTTCTTTTTGGACCAGATCGAGCAGACCGCGGGCGAGGACGTGGACTCGAGAGTGGTACAGCACCTGCTGACGGACCCCATTTGCGATGGAGGCCAGTACGACATGTTTGCAAACATCATCCAAAAGTACGGACTGGTGCCGAACCATGTGTTCCCTGATTCGTTCAATACTCAGGCCAGTAATCATGTGAATGAGATTGTGACGACTCTGCTCAGACAGTACGCCCAGGAGATCCGAGCTGCCGTTACTGCCAAGCAGGACGTTGAAGCTGTCAAGACCCGCCAGATCAAGGAGGTCCACCGTCTTCTGACCATGTTCCTGGGATCTCCGCCTAGCCCTTCTGATCCTATTGTCTGGGAGTACGTGGACAAGGACAAGAAGTACCACTCGCTCAACACAACTCCTCTCGGTTTCTACAAAGATGTAGTTCAGTACGATGTTAGCACGGCTGTATCTTTGCTGAACGATCCCCGTAACGCGTACAACTCTGTCATCGAAGTCAGCCGTCTTGGCAACGTCATCGGCAAGCCCTACGTGCGCTACCTCAACGCCGACATCGACACTCTGGCTGCCACCGCCGTCAAGCTGATCAAGAACAACCAGCCCGTCTTCTTCGGCACCCACACCCCTTTGTACCACGACCGCAAGTCCGGCATCATTGACACCGAGCTGTGGGACCACCAACTGATCGGCTTCACGCCAACCCAGAACAAGGCCGACCGTTTGCGGTACCACCAATCTCTGATGACGCACGCAATGGCGTTTTCAGCCGTCCACTTGGACCCCGTCACACAAGAGCCTGTGCGATGGAAGGTCGAGAACTCGTGGGGCAAGGACGTTGGCGTCGAGGGGTCGTTCATCATGACACACGCGTATTTCAAGGAGTACGTGTACCAGGTTGTGGCGCAACAAGCGGATTTGCCAGAGAACTTGAGCCAGGTTTGGGAGAAGGCCAAGACGGAGGGTGTAACGACGGTGTTGCCGCCGTGGGATCCGTGTGGGTCGCTTGCTCGCTAATGGGTGCCATAGAAATAGAAATGTAAATACGTTGTATAGAGACTGTAATATATTGTTGTCTACACTTGAATAGAGAACGATACAGAAAAGTGGTCAACGCTGTGTATACGGATTGGGTTGACCTGGATTCTAAAGTCCACTATTTCATTACAATAGAATTTCAAATTGAGGACCTTCGTGATGGGTGATGCCTGTCTTCTGTGAATCTAGGATTTGTGTCACAGAAAAAAACCAGATCTATCGATGAGAAAAGACGTTTTGTGACACAACTATACAAATGCGCTAGGTAGCCTATATTTTTGATGATCAGAAACTCAGATATATTAAATATAAAAAATTTTCTATTTCAACTTTTACTTTTCTCAGGATACCTTCTTTTAGCCGTGTTTGCGATGCTGTCGTTCTAAACATTGTGTGTTCTCTAATTGAGAGTCACATAAAATGAACCTGATTGTTCCACTTAAAGTAAAAGCTCATGAAAGAAAATGAAAAATTTCAACCACAACTTCAATGATACAACAATGAAAACATTATTACAAGTTGAGATAAAAAGAATCAAGATTGGTAATGAATAAAAGCCCCAAAATGACAGATTTGCACTTTTTCTAGATACTATAGCTTTATAAAGTACAGGATTTGTCCTTATAAAAAGAACAGGCACTATGGCCGAGCGGTTAAGGCGAAAGATTAGAAATCTTTTGGGATTCTCCCGCGCAGGTTCGAGTCCTGCTGGTGTCGTATCTTTTTTTTCGCTACACCAATTGTCCCAACTCACTTTAACCAAAACAGAAACTAAATCAACAACCTTCTTTTTCCTTCCATTATTTAACTCAGCTTTCATGATCCAGCACGCGCCATGTCCAAGTCTGCTTTCACCAAAAGCCATTTAGACTCGTTGAAAGACAAGAACAAGTCGCATCTGAGCCCTTTGGCTGTGATTGCCCATGTTGATCTCGACGCCTTTTACGCGCAATGCGAGCAGGTTCGATTGGGCCTGTCGAAGAAAGACCCCGTCGTGTGCCGGCAATGGAACGGCCTGATTGCTATTAGCTACGCGGCACGCAAGTACGGGATCTCGAGGCACGAGACGGCCATGACGGCAAAGGAAAAGTGTAAAGACGTTATCTTTGCGCATGTGGCAACGTTCAAAAAGGGCGAGACGGACTGGAAGTACCACGACAACCCGCGGAAAGAAACGCACAAAGTGTCGCTTGACCCGTTCAGGAGGGAGAGTAGGAAGATCTTTGGGGTGTTTAAGGAGTTTTGCCCGGTTCTGGAGAAAGCAAGTATCGATGAGACTTATTTCGATCTGGGGGCTATTATCTATAAACAAGTCATGAAGTTGTACCCGGATCTGGAGCACCTGAAGCCGGGCGACGCGTTGCCAGCACCGCCAAAGCTGGCAGATATCACTGGGTATGAGTGGACGGGCTGTGTGTTTGGATCGTCAGGTAACAAGCCGCTGGGCGAAAAGGTGGGCACGGATTTGTACAATTTCGAAGTCGCTTCAGATGGCACACGACAAGAACCCACCTCTAAGCCAGAAGAGCCTGAGTTTGATCCAATTTTGGAAATCAACGACTGGGATGACGTTTGCTTGTTGCTAGGCTCAGCGTATATTCGAGATATTCGCAAAGCAGTCTTATCGCGACTGTCCTACACATGCTCGGCTGGCATTGCGCGGAATAGAACACTAGCCAAACTAGCAAGCGGGCGGTTTAAACCAGCCTGCCAAACCATTGTTAGGACATCTGTAATTCCGGAGTTTCTAGACATGTTTGAGCTCAGTGATATTGGCGGATTAGGAGGCAAACTCGGAGAAGCAATCAAGGAAAAACTGGATATCCCCGACAAAGGCTCGATCAAATACCTTCGAAGCATGCCAAAGGATCAAATGTTACCAAAACTGAGTCCACAACTAGCAAAGCGTGTCATAAACCTTATATCCGGTGAGGAAGCTGCGCCAATCAACACGCGCACAGATATCAAAAGCATGATGGCGACCAAAAACTTTACAAACGACCCAGTCAACACTGCAAAGGACGCCCGCGAGTGGCTCAAGGTGTTTGCTGCCGAGCTCCAAATCCGGATCATGGAGCTGTCTGTTTCAAAGGAGATCATCACCATGTACCCCAAGACCATGAACCTGTCCTTCAAGAGTCAGAACTCAGCGTCGCAGAACCGGCAGATTCCGTTTCCGGCACAGGTAACTCCTGAGCGACTACGTGACACGCTGTATGCGCTAGGGTGCACTCTGCTCAACCAGGTTGAGTCAGAAAAGGGAAGCAATGCGTATCCATGCTCGTTGCTGGCGTTCGGGTCGTCTAATTTTCAGAATAATGCGTCGATGCTGCAGTCAAATCGAACGCTGACTGGGTTCTTTCAGCCAATAAGCAAGTCAAAGACAGCGTCAGATAGCAAGCCAAAACCAATTGTGGACACCAAGGAACCCAAGAGTGAGGAGAAACCAGCTGAGCCAAAGTCAGAGCCAGATGAAGACGACGAATATGGAACCAGCGACAATGAATTATTTGTCACTGAGCTTCCTGAAGGTCTTGATACCACCTCTGGCCTTGATTGCCCCAAGTGTGGACAGAAGATTCCACTTTCAGACGTGGCCGAACATAAAGACTTCCACTTTGCCCAAGAACTCTACAACAGCGACAAGAAGGCCACAAAGGCCGCTGCGACGGGTTCTAAAGTGGTGACGGCGCAAACTACCCCGCTGGTGAGACGCACTGTGGCCATAAGCAAACAGCCACCCAAAACTGTAAAACGAATGTCGGGGATGCCAGGGATTGGACCAGGCAAGAAGAAGAAGAGAAAGATTGATGATAATCAGACTTTTTTGAAGTTCTAATTTATTTATTTATAACATGGGCTTTACCCGTAATTGATCTGGTTTTGAGTGTAAAATACTAAGATCAACACTTGTGACAAAATGCCCAACATCATTTAAATCCCATAGTATTACGCCAAATAAATAATGTATTAATTGCTAATTCTAAAAATCCAACCTAAAAGTGCGTCAATACCAGCGGCTGCTTATCTTCGTCCTTGACCATCGAGGCCGATGTCGCTCTTTGCCCATACTGGATCACTCCCGCATCGCCCATCATCAAACTATCCGTATCCGACACACCCGAGACTACTGACGACCTTACCGAGCGCGGTTGTGCTGATGTCGAGTACAGCTGGTTGCGACCCAGCACCACGTCCTGCTTGCGCACCAGCCCGATCGTGTACGCGTTAGACAGCTGCGACGTCGACTGGTGCATCACAATATTGTCATCCAGCTCGAATTTGGCGGTCAGATTCCATGCGTTTAGGCCGTTCAGGTTCTCGAGGGCCTTGTGGTAGATCTCGAGGTTGACGTCGAACGGCATGCGGCGGTGTGCTGAGCTGCGGTAGATGAGCTGGATGAGCTGCGAGAGCACAATGAAGACGGTGCAGGACCCAATGACGAGGAAACCGGGGAATGCGTTTTGGTACTCGGTAGGCGTGGCAGAGCGCGGCCAGTTAGGGGAGTGGAGTGTAGCTAGAAGAATTTCGTGGTCAGTTCTGTCGGTTACGATCTGCATTGAGACAGGAGATTGACCGTACTGGTCGACATAAAAGCCAGTGACGAGATTGGGTTTGACGGTTTTGCCTTTGACAAAGAATTGTCGGGAGTCGTAGCTCATGGTCGCAAACTCGCTGTCGACTTTCAAGGACTCTACAGTGTCGGGTGTGTAGTAAAGCAGGGAGCAGAGAAAGTACTTGCGGGTATGGACTGGGTAAGTTCCGTACTTATACGACGTCACCATTCTTGAAAAGAGAAAAGTAGCGTAACAGGAATGATCTGAAGTGCATGCGTAGGGTTTGTTGGAGTCGAATGAGCCTTGGAGCAAATCAAAAGCAGTTTTGTCCTGGTACTCAATTGGCGCAATGGGAAGGCCATTTATGACGGCATTATTGAGAGCGTATCCGCTAGAAGTAAGCGACTCCAAATTGTCTTCCACACGACTCAATTTAGAGCTGTCCAGTCCGGCTGCGCTGATGACTTCATAGGTTCTGTGCGTAATGTTGAGAAACAAGTAATTAGCACCTTCTGTTGATTGAAACATTGTAACCATTGTTTCCCCCTCATAGCCAGCGTTTGTTTGAACCAGATTCACAATTGCTTTAGGCACGTTTGGCCCTTCATCGACATAGCAGTTGACGGTGATTGGAGTCAATCCCCAAAACGCAGTGGGAGGATCAACCATGTTGGTGACCACACATCTCTGCACCCCGCGTTTTCCGTTTGTGATGTTGTACTGATGCAAAGGTCCGTCGTAGGCATAAACGCCATTTGAGTATTCAGTGATACTGTCTGTAATATTGACTTCATGATGGGGACCGTCCACCACATAGAGTCCTAAAAACTCAGTGTCATATTTCATGTACTGCCCACCATCGTCTGACAGAAAAGTCGTGTCGCCAAACTCTCTGATTGCTGTCTCATTCGATATCAAAACGGTTGGTAGCGTATAGTCCATTTCACCCACATCAATGGTTGTGTCTGCAAAGTCAAATCTGTGCCTTGTGATCTTGATTCTGTATTGCTCTCTTCTTGCCGTGAACTGGAATAGCAAAAGATCAGACAATAGAGCAACTGTGCAGAACAATGCCGCAATAATGATTGTGATCCAGGTTCCTGCTTTTATGGCTCTTCTGCGAGTCCTATGCTTTCGCACACTGGGCCGCCAGCGGCGGTCCATGAGCAGCGTAAACATGTTTTCAAAACTTGTGAAATATGAAAAGAGAAACGCTTTTGGGGTGGATGCATATGAGATCAGGGTCGCCATTTCGCTCAAGGTCGTCAAGACGCAGACCTTTGCGACGAACGAGATGATCTGAGCATTGTAAGGGTTCACGTAGAACTTATACATTATTTTAAGCTTAATTCAGAATGTTCAATGAAATTCAGATGAAAGGACTTTCGAGAGCTTTTAAAGAGATGTTTAATCATTTTATTGTCGACATATTTTTTTCGTTCTACCAAAGTCATTAGCGTGCGGATATTATCGCTAAAACGTCTGTAGGGCTGAACTGGCTGTGAAAGCCCAGAAATAACCCACTGCAGCATATTCTACTGCGATGGAACAGCTTTAAATGCGACTTTAATTTTTTGTTTAAAAAATCTCGAGAATCTCAATTTCTTTAATTTCTTCAATTTTCTCAATTGCATATTATCAAGCATGTATGTTCCAGCAGATAGCGGTCAGTTGCTGGCGTTTGCGGCCAAAGTCACAGAGGCTATGATTGTACCCCAGCTTACAGCCTTCATTTCAATCTACTCAACCCGCCGAGCAATCCAAGTTGGCTTCTTTTCTTCGTTTTCTAATGTCTTTTCAATTTTGACAGATCCGCGGTCATGGACCCACGTCAGGCGGATTCCAAGGCTCTCGACGACTATTTCAGCTACCAGCTGGATTGTTATCTGGACATCGTTGATCCTGTGGCTTTCCATTTTGTTGTCGGATCTGCTTGTGTTCCAGCTCTCGCCCACCAAAAATCAATTCACGTTCACCCCAGACCCTGAGCTCAAGTTCAAGTCAAACGTGACTGAGATAAAAGTCAGTGATACCTTAACTCTGAAAGCACCGACGGCGCTGCTGAGCTCGACAGAAGCAATCTGGGACTTTAAAAACAGTACGTATGTCCCCTATGAGAATTACCAGTACTTGCGTCAAAAGCCGAGGCGACTGAGACCTGCCATTAGCAATGGTACAGATGCCATTGTGGACTCTGAAATTCCAGCGGCCAACAGCTATACCTGCTATGCAACGCAGCAAATGCGAGATGTGTACGCTGCCAATGGAGTGGCTGGAACCCAGGTCTCGTGCTCCACGAGCGGGTACCCGCTACCCGAGTACTTCCCGCCCACCATGGGCTTCAACAAGGCAGCTCAAGTCCAAGCTTACCAAGGGCTAGAGGGTGCTTACTTTTCAGTCATGTCGCCCAAACAACGTATTGTGAACGTTCTGGGCGAAAAGACAAAGTACCCAGTCACGGTCGAGCGCCAGTTGAACGAGCTCACACAGGGCTACACTCTTATTTCGCAGTATGTGGGCAGCGAATCTTTCATTGATGACGCCAAATATGGAATAGACTCGCTGGTGCCATGGACCACAAGCAGCGATATCCACACGGTGTCATTCTTATACTACAACATTACGGAAGATAAGGCCTATGACCGAGTACCCCGGTTTACCTACAACTACATTTCCATCCACATCAAGGCAATTGGGTACAACTATAACATATCAACCAGCGACACGTTTGAGAGGTACATGATTCCTGGGGCTATTTACTTTAGCTATCTCACCTACTCATCCCGCAACATCTACGTACAGGGTGCTACGATTGACCCACGTTACCTCAGCAATTTTGGTGATATGAACGGGATGCTGAGTCCTATCATTCAAACTGATCTACCCGACGAGCACATAATCATTGCCATGCTGGAACATCCGCAAACGCCTTCACGTGTCAAGGTTGTTTTAATGATGAACGCATGGCCCGCTGTTCTTCTAATCGCTTCCTCCGGCGGAGTTGCTCTTTTACTCTTTTTGCTTGTAAGAGTGTACCGCCTCTTTGGCGGCAAGGTTCACCATTTCGATCCGTACCTCGAAATCTGTCACAAAGCTGTTGACGATTACCAGCACCGATCGGCTGACTCGCTAATTGTGAAGATGCAGGACTCAGACTTGATCATGGTGGACGGATTTTGTCCAAGGGCAAACGGTAACAAGATGGGACTGGTACCAGAGTCGTTGGAGATTGTGCCGTTGCATAAGAAGGGAGTGTATGTGTAGGCGTAAGCTTGGAGGTGATATAGATAAGCATTTTGAGCAAAAACAAGAACATGAAATTAATACAATTACTTCTACAATATAGCCTAATTGAAGTTGGTGATTAGCTTTGTTGATGAGTTGAAGCTTTGAGTTCCTGATTTACAGATTTACCTTTCGCTTAGTTTGCTACTTTAATACAACCATGCTAGCGGAATCTAAACGAAGCATTAGTTTCATGTGAACAGCAAGTTCAAGAAATTAAGTCTTTTAGAAGGCTGGCAGATCAATTGACCGTTGATCTCTTGAATTTGGGTTTGTTTGTTTGTGATCCAATTCTACCTTGGTAGTTGTTTACCAAAGTATATAAACAACCAAAAGTCTCCCTTTGGATTCAATTGTTTCTGCTACATTTTAATCAAAGTAGACACAAAAGAAATGTTGTTATTGTTGCCAAAGTCCAAAAAAGATGACCTGGCTGTATTTTACTCCAAGGCTTTACTTTCAAGGCTCTACGGGATTGTTTAGATATAATGCCCAGCCATTGCTTTAGCAGACATTTTAGCATTTCTACCATCGACAGCGCCTTTGACAGCATTGAAACCGACAAGGCATCTTTATTATCATCGTCAGGAGCAGATGTGTGGCCGCGGTTTGACAACCTGCGTGCTGTGGTGCGCAAGCTGCGGGGATACTGCCACCGGCTCAGGCATCTCGAACTTGAAATAAATGAGCTGGACTCTGAGTACGCGGCCACACCAGCAGAGTATATGGATCCGCACTTGAGAATGGCAGCAGTTGACTCATACAGAGAGATTGCGTCTAGTATCAAGGCGGGCGTGCTGCATCTGAAGAGTAAGTACCAAGATGAGACAACCAAGGAAGAGATGAGGGCGGTAGTGGAGGTAGGTGAGATGCTGGAGCAGGTTGAGGATAGAACGGAAAAGCTTGTAGATCGGCTAGAGAGAAAAAGAAAGGAAATGCAGTGGGATGAAGCTGAGCAAGAGAGGGAGTACTTGAGAAGTACAATGAGCAGCGCTGAACGACGCTGGCACCGGCCTCCTGACGACAGAACTCTGAGCTCTGTGCACCAATTCTTTGTCAACATTGACGCCCAGACCGTCTACCTGAACGACCTAGTACCGCCGCCTGACAGAGACGCCGGTGCATCTCACACCCATGCTCAGACAAACAAGGAGCATTTTTACAACCTAGTTTTGGACCGCCTCGAAGATGTAAGCCGGGCTGAGATGGTACTGAAACCAAACAGAAAGGGGAAAGAAGTGCTGGGGTATTTGAGAAGGGAGAGTGTGTACGAAGCATTTTTTGGGGAACGAGATCATCATGGCAAGACCTTACAACCTGCTTGCGTCATGCCTACGACTGCTACGACTGCTGCGGCAAGCGCACTGTCAACTACTAGTTGTGCCGAGACAGCGGCTGACATACTGACAGGTACAACTATTGTCAATACGGAGTCGTGCGCTGACGATGATGCTCAAAGCGTTGTATATGGTAAACGGAAACGGATCAAGGAAGCCATCAAGTGGGTTCTGAACCGGCATTCTACTTCCACTGTGGTGGCGATACCAGGTACAGCTGATAAGCTCTCCAATGACAGCGATAACGGCGATAACTACGAATCGTGTCTGCCTGTCAACAAACAATCCATGATAGAACCTTCGAATACCTACAAGGACGACATCAAGGACAGAACAATGCCTGAGACAAGCAAGATCTACTACGTTTTTGGCCAGCCTACAGGCCCCTCTGGGCAGCTCGCCATGTCTGCCGTTACCAATACACCTGTGCCAGTGCCCAGGCGCAGACAGAGTAGACTGAAAAAGAGGTATAGCGGCGGCCAGGTACAGGGACAGCGGCCCAAGGTAGAAGTTGTTACGGAAGGTGTTGTGGTGCATGGGCTTGCATGAACGGCTGTGAGTGGGCGCCATTCCATATCTTAAAGCTTGAGAAAATGCAATAACGGAGTAGACAACAATTGTTTTTTTTTTTTTTTCTTTAATTTAAGTATACATGATTTAGACTTGAAGACATTGATATTGGGTTGATCACCTATATCTATAGAGAGAGGATATTGGTTAGAACCAAAAGGTCTTGGAGTATGAATTGCTATAGGCATCATTTTGAAATGAAAAAAACATACCAATTGACAGAGACATGCTTTAGCTTAGTGCTTGCATCCAGTGCAGGTGCAAGAGTCGCCGCAGGAGCACTTGGTTCCGCAGGTGCAGGAGCTGGGGTTGGAAGTATCGCAGGAGCAAGGCATTGTGTTGTTTTGGTTCAGTAACTTTGGAAGAGTGAGTAAGTAGAAGTTGTGTGTTTAAAATAAAAAAACAATGGAATTGAGTGTGTTGGTGGTGGTGGTAGGAAAGAAAGAAAAGAAGGAAGAAAGAGCAACTTAGATTGGTTTTATATCTTATAGTTTCTATGTGATGAGAGATTTATATATGATGAGAGAGAGCCATATGGTTCTTGGCATGATGGCAGGCAGACCCCGAGACCCAATTGTAGTAAATATATACCTAATATTGTGTATACTGTAATTGAGTTTTGTATGTGGAGAGAGAGAGAGAGAGAGTATTGTCTTGGGTCTATTTAGGTCTAGGTCTTGGACATTGCATGGGCTACCAGGTATACACAAAAGGGAAATTAAATTTTATTGTGATTAATTGATTCAGAGAAAGAATTCTTGCTTTTGTTCCCTTCGTCAATTGGTATAGCTCAGTGACAGCTAAGGACTTGTTTAGTATTGGTTCAAGGTGGTCTCACTACTACTATCCTAGCTACAGAGCAACAATTGTAGTTTTTGCGACCTTTGGTTGTTAAACTGTGTTGTTCGATATCGAGTCTCTTCAGATGTGGATCGCCGCCACACACACACACACACACACACACACACATTGCAAGCAAGCTCCTCCACGTGCACCTACACTTAAACAGAATTCAAAATTAGACTCAATAGGCATATATCCAAAGGTGGCGTGGGTGTGTGGCTTATCGATCCATCTGGGAGTTTTATCAAAGGCACCATCAATAATAGGCCGATTGAATACCCCCCCACATGTCTAGCTAGTCTTTTATTAACGTTAGGCAAGTTAGCGTAAGGATGGGTTGTAGTTAGTCTGGTCAAGTTTAGTTTAGCGAGTAGACGAATATATAGATAGGACCTCATGATTGATTGACATATGGGCTTGTCTTTTTGATTCAAACTTCTTGAATAGAGTAGTTTATGATGAGTAAGTAGAGTGTGCATGATGAACAGTGGTTGGAGTGGTGGCTGGAGTGATGATTAATAGTGGTGGCTAGAGTGGAGGCTATTCTATTGTATGATATCCCTGTGCAGTCTTGTTATAATAGTAGTAGGCTGTACACTATTCTGTTCACCAACTGTTATAATATACAGTGTGATCAGCCACCACTATATTTCACGATACCGCCGCTTTCTTTAATCAAATAACAGCGATATCGCACACTATATTTTACTATGTGCCATTAATTTTTGTTTCTGTATATGCGCAGGTATTCAGATTCGTAAACGGGCATGGCAACAGACAGTTTGACCGGTCTAGTTAAAATATCAATGGCTGTTATCGTCTTATTAGTGATCAAGTAGTAATGGGAATGGGAACGGCCTTTATATATAAAGCATATGGCAATGGCAGGAGGCCATGGCACATGGACATGGACTATATGGTTGATCATAACTACGAGCTAACATGGCTTTAAAAGATACGAGATCAAAACAAGGACAGGGATTTAAAAGCTTAAGGGTTTTGATGGATTTTTATATTTTGATCGGCATTGAAAAGGTACACAACACACCCGCAACTGACCCTCGCTTGCACTATGATATCGTATTACTAGAAAACAAGTCAGTACTATATAAACTGAATCTCACTCAAATCAGAGTTTTGCATTAAATGAAAACAAAAAATGCTTATATAAAAGCTTGACAAGCTTAGCTATAGGCTATAGGTACATGCGGGATAGCTTTTTCGTTTAGATTTGCCGTGTACCCTAACATTTAAATTTGTCAAAAAAGAGCCAGAACTGAACTCAGATTTTTGAATAGGTCTATAGGCCTATGTCTATATGCCTATGATAGATAGGTAATTAGACTGGCTGGCGGGTGGGATTACAAAGGTTTTTTGTTTGTTTGTTATGACCATATGTATGAAACTGAGAAAAAATCAAAACATATGAAGACAAGGTAATACCTATTTGTCATCTAGACCGTTCTTTTGCCATACATTGTTCAGTCGTCTGCCTCTGATTCCTGAAGTTGTCTTTGGCTGTTCCAAGGTATTGTAATTAGTATCGAGGCGGCCGAATCATCCAGTAGCCCTAAACTACCACTAAAACCAGGAGAACATCATCTGTGTATATGTATACTAGGCCTATATTAATCATGATCAAAGAAAAAAAAACGACGGGTATGGATCTTTGAATGAATCTGCACTGAAATAATCACTATTTATCCATGTATATATACAAAATAAAAGCCACATACATGTGATATTACTGTGGTCAATGTGTATATACGATGGGATTGACGATCGATCTCGTTTACCTTTGCCCTTAATGCCATGTACATGTATGGTCTTTGTTGAGCTCGTTTGATCTTGAAAGTTCAATTGTCGCAATTAATGGGTTTTGAACCGATCCTGAGCGTTTACGTTTAGTTTTTTGCTTCGTGTTCTCGCTTAATTTTGCTGTGAGAATATGAATTAATCCAGTCACTTATAACAAGTTTGAACTTTCTAAGATGTATAAAGATGATTGAGTCAAGATGCTTTTAATTATATTGAATGGTTTCATCATTTTGATCAGAGACAGTTCGAAGAAGGTAAAATCGTATTTTTGTATGGTTCAAAATGAGGTCCAGATCGACTCTTGATTACTCAGTGATTACTAACAAAACACTTGACTATTTCCTAATTGGGTATCAGACATGCTTTGACAAGCAATCTGTAGTGCTTTTACCCTGTCTTGGCAAAAACTTGGCTTTTTTTTTCGTTGTCGATTTCCATGTATTGTCCATTAAACCTACATATATGAATAGATATAAATCTTCGGCTATTTTTATATATTTTCATCCTCAACTCCCCTTCTTTTTTTTCATTCTCCTTCTCCAGTTAATTTTCATAACAAAAAAGATCTTGGCATCAAAAGAAGAGCCAACGGTTTTTATCAGGCTCACCTCCATCATCACCTCATCGTCATCATCACCATCACCCTTCAAAGCATCCAATCCTTTCAACGATAATACTCCCATCTTTGATATCCACTACCCGAAAAAACCAAAAAAAGCATTCCCCATTTTCACCACCTCTTTTTGCTTTTTTAACTGCGGTGTTTTTTTTATATCCCTCTTTTTCTGTTCAACTTCCTTTCCACTCCCTCCAATCCTCTCTCCACCTCATGCAATCAGATTTCTGGCCTTCTCTTGTATCTATACTCATCGTCTACTCGCTGTGGCTTCTATTCAATTCATCAAGTCCTCAACAGAAGAAGGCGCCTTTACTTCTATCGCTAACACATCAGAGGCCTAAACTAAAACAAAATGCTATTAGTTCTCCTGCTGGCATGGCTGCTGCCGCTCCTCTTCTTCGTCCAAGCCATGCCCGCTACCTTCACTACAAAATACTATCCAACCCCGCCCCCTAGACCAGTTGCACCAACTCCAGCTTTACTCCCGCCGCCTGCTTCGTCGATGGGCCGCCTCCGCCCAAGAGACCGCGACTGGAGAGAACCCTCCACCACATCAACTGCCCCCTATTGCATGCCCATCACCATCTCATCGGGCCTTCTCGTATACAGCCACGGGCTGTCTTCGATTTTAATCGCACCGCCTTTGACGTCTTCTAATACTCTAAGCTTGCCCACTTCATCTGTCGCCCGGGCCACGGCAGTCACTTTTACGCCGCTCTGTCCGGACGGCCAAATGATAATCGTCAACGGCAAAAGCAACTTTGACCTCACCGACGTGATCGAGCACGAGCTAGGTTACTCGCCTTCGCAAATCGGCCTGCCGTTTTACAATAGCGTCATTCCGACTTGTATTGTCTTGGCTGCAGCTGTTGCGATAGTGTATGTGACGCTCTTGGTCATGCTCTCGCAGTTCGATAAGCGCCCGTTTTTCCAGCTTTTAACAGTCTGCGTCACAACGGCGACTATAACCACGACTTTCATCCAGGTCACACGCTTTTTGGAAGACCAGGCCAAGAACGGGTACTATGACGGCAACGAGCTCTCGGACTTTTTGTCTTCAGACACTGTCATCAACGTCATGTTTCCTATCAACACCTTGTTTTTGACCATGGCACAAGTCCAAGTCTTGTTTCATATCTTTGAACGTAAGCGAGAAAAGATTGTGGTGTTTTGGTTTGGACTCGTGTTGTCGGTCACCCAGGCGTCGCTCGGCGCGGTGTCGGTCGCGATTGATATTCTGTATCCAACTGCCACGCTCACCGAGTCTCAAGACGCCGTCAAAGTGTTTGCCTATCTGTTCAAAGTGGCCACGGCCATCATGTACGCCGCCTGCATTATTTTCTTTTCAATCATCAAGCGCAAGATCGCCTACCGCCCTGAAGTGTTCCTTTTAGCAAGTCTGTCGATCATGAGCTCGCTCAGTCCGATTGTTTTGTTCATTCTAGACCTCTTGGAACCCTTCATCGACAGCTGGGCTGACTTTGCAGACCTCCTGGCCCTCATGGCGTCCAGCGTCGTTGTCTGGGAATGGATTGACCGCGTTCATACCATGGAGCGCACCATTCAGCAGAACAGCGTGCTTGGCCGCCAGTACTACGAGGAAGACCAGGCTTATCGTGTAGCTCCAACTACAATTAAACCCAAGCCCGAAAACCCGTCCCTGCCTATATCGTATACGGACCGCGGGGACTCGCCGCTTACCGACGCCCCAACGCTGGTGGTAACACCCTCCAACGACCCTACCCGCACCCCCTCGCCGCCACGCCGCCGGTCCAACCTGAGCGCGTTTTTAGCGTGGGTGCGGAATCCCATTGAGCGGCCTGAGACTGCGTCAAGTACACAAACGACGTACATTCCGATATTCAGGCGGTCGCCAGCCACAGCGTCGTCTAAACCAGAATCACCAGACGTCCCTAGCCAAGATCAAGGCCAGGAAGAGCTGCCGCAGTTTGTGCATCCGTTCAAGAAAAGGCCGAGCACGGCTAGCGGCGCTTGATAGAAATGCATTTTTATTTATTTATTCTGTTTTTTTTTTGTTATTCATAATGTTTGTAATGTTTTGTAATGATGTCATGTATATTTGTGATGTATATTGATTTATGACTTGTTTTACTCTTGATTTAACGATCTTGGATCCCACTACTACTGCGACTACTGCTGCTGGTAGTAGTGGCTGTTACACATCATGAGCCCCTTAAAACAAGGGCTCAGGTGCCTTCACCATTACCTTGATCTGCAGTTGTCTAGTTGATAATGAGCAATTGGTCTGGCTGGACGTGCTTGTGCCTAAGGGTTGGACAAAACCTGGGGTGGAGCAGAAGTCTAGCATAAATGCAGTATATGGAAGCTAACCAGGACAACCATAACAGCTTGATATACAATTGGAAAGCGAGCTTACCATGCAATATCTTAGTGGACTACCCTAGCAATGCTAGTGCATTGGAGAGGGTGACTATGGACTGGAGGAGAACTTATTTCATGCCCCTGTCAATAGCACAAATCATTGATTCGAATCACTGAATCACATTTTTCTCTATCTTTTGAAAATTTAATCCAACAATTAATTGCCAATATCTTTGACAAAATGAAGGCTCTGCTTTACGGTTCAGATCAAAGGCCGTTAGAGATATTCGTGCTACGATCACAAGTCTGGAAATTACTCATATGTAATTTGTGGTCTACATAGATCCCAAACTCCCACTTTATTTTTCACTTCTGTGTAGCAGACCCAGTACAGTTAGAACTTCAGTCGCGAGAATAATGACATTCTACGGCGACAGTTTCGACAATGTCGAGGTACGTATTTTGAAATGATTTTCTAAGGTAATGCTAACGTGATTGGTTTTTCTAGGACGCAATTCTAGAGTCCCAAAAGCGCAGCGCAGCTTTGTTTGGAGCTGACTACGGATCACCCTTCGCTCTCGCATCACCAGCCGACCTTGATGGCTCGCAAGCCCGCAAACTGAGGGTCTTGAAAAAGGTGCAGGCGGAGTATGAGGTGTGCAGGGAGCTGCCGGCGCACTTGCAGCGCAAAATGGATGCAGCGGCCGCTAAGCGTGGAGGTCCTGGTGCAGCTGGAAAACAGGGCCTGAAGAAAACGAAACCACAAATGGCATTAACGGCAGGAGAGGGTGATCAGGCGACGCGCAAAATGATTGAAGGGATGCCGGCTAAGAATCCAGAGAGCAGCAGCTCGGCGCTCGCGATCCGGCACAGAACTAGTAACGGCAATGGTAATAATACAAGTGGCAGCAGTAGCAGCACGAGCCTTATCAACAGGGACCTGTACGTGCAAGAAAAGCCGGAGTGGCATGCGCCATGGAAGCTTATGCGCGTCATCTCAGGCCACTTGGGCTGGGTGCGTAGCGTGTGCGTCGAGCCCGACAACCAGTGGTTCGCGACCGGCTCGTCCGACCGCACCATCAAGATCTGGGACCTTGCTTCTGGCGAGCTGAAACTATCACTGACAGGTCACATCATGGCCATCCGCGGGCTTGCTGTCTCCGCGCGCCACCCGTACCTGTTCAGCGGTGGCGAGGACAAGATGGTGAAATGTTGGGACTTGGAAATGAATAAGGTGATCCGGCACTACCATGGCCATCTCAGTGGTGTGTATTCGCTGGACCTGCATCCGACGCTGGATCTGCTGGTAAGCGCGGGAAACGACGCGGTGGCACGGGTGTGGGACATGAGGACGAGGGAGCCGGTGCACGTTTTGCAGGGCCACAAAGCGGCGGTGAGCCAGGTGCGGTGCCAGGAGGCGGACCCGCAGGTGATTACAACGTCGATGGACTCGACGGTCCGGTTGTGGGATCTGGCAGCTGGCAAGACGCAAACGGTATTAACCCATCATAAGAAAGCGATCCGCGCACTGGCGATCCACCCGAGCGAGTTCACATTTGCATCGGGAAGTCCTGATAACATCAAGCAGTGGAAGTGTCCCGAAGGCTCGTTTATCCACAACTTTTACCCACCACAGCCGTCAATCATAAACACGTTATCCGTGAACCGAGACGGCGTGATGTTTGCTGGCGGTGACAACGGGTCCATGGGTTTCTACGACTGGAAGACGGGGCACAAGTTCCAAGAGATGGATACAATTGCAGGTCCGGGGTCGCTTGAAGCTGAGAATGGTATTTTTGCGAGCACGTTTGACAAGACGGGACTACGACTGATTACGTGTGAGGCGGATAAGAGCATCAAGGTGTGGCGGGAGGATGCAAAGGCGACAGAGGAGAGTGATCCTGGGATTGCATGGCGGCCCAGGCTTGCTAGGCAGACTTATTAGCTTTTTTGGTAGACCAAACTCTGCTTTCTGATCGCGTGCACTTGAGATCAAAAAGATCCGGGTGTGCTTTAATGGGCATGAGAACGGGCAGCTTGGGGCACAAAGAGAGCTATAGATCCTTATAAAATGACTTCTTTATTTATTTAGCACAAAAAAAAAAGACCAAATTCAACTCCACAAAGATCCATATCCTGCTGCCTCACCTTGTCTTGTCTCGCTCTTCGGGATTTCCCTTGTGCTCTTGAGCATGGGCCAATTGAGCTTAAAAGCTTATAACTTAGAGAGTACCGTCCATCTAAATTTAAGGGATCAACCAACCAGAATTTGCACGTGTGTGATAATAGATTTTACTGGTTCATGTAGAAAGAACAACACAATGAGGTGAATGAGACCCGATAAGACCGAGAAACAGCAATACTCAAAGTAAAAACAAACCAAAAGCACCGGGTACCGGTATTTGTTTTTGCTCTGACGTTGACTGTGGCAACACAGGAAAATAGTTGATCCGTCGCATAGAAATTATTTATAGTGATATCTGTACCATGACTGTATATACTTGAATTATCATATGTTCATACGTCATTGTGTGTTTAGTGATAAATAGTATCTTTTAGTGATATATTGTGCATCCAAAACCAAATTTATCAGCTTTTTATGAATTTTTTTTTTGTCTCCGCTTGACTGACCAAAACTTCCTTGGACCTTCACTTTTGAGCATTTCAAGCATTTGACATCAGCTTCTTCTTCTTTTTTCTTTTCTTCTTCTTTCCTTTCATTATTCTTTACTAGACTTTTTTTCTTCTTCTTCTTCTTCCCTACACTTTTCTTCTACTGACATCAACCGTGCGTGCCAGTTCTCTGTAATCTTCTGGCACTCATACACAAACATACGCCTTCATCTTGTATACATTCTCATAAAACGTTTTAATTTAACCAAGGGCCACACAACGACGCAATGTCATCCCCAAGCAGTATCAAAGAGTCCCCAGAATGCCAGGCGTGCGGCAGCACCCGCCGCCACGCCGCCCTGGAACGCGTCCAGAACTCTGAGATGGGCGGACTCCTCGACCCAAACGACGCAGAATCCCACCAGCACTACTACGGAACCCTCTCTCCTAGGTTTTCGTCCCCAGCTAGGCACACCACCTTCTCTATCCTCCACCCAGAACACCCCATGCCGTCACATATGGGCGGCCCCGGAAGCAACCACTTTTACCAGCGCCTCCATCAGGGGTCCATGATCTCGGTGTCGCCTTCGCCGGCTGAGACGTTGTCGAGAGTTGAGAATCTGCAGGAAATGAGACCGTTTCGATTGATTGGCGTGTCGA
The DNA here is from genome assembly GCA_030566085.1 of Geotrichum histeridarum. Taxonomy (NCBI): domain Eukaryota; kingdom Fungi; phylum Ascomycota; class Dipodascomycetes; order Dipodascales; family Dipodascaceae; genus Geotrichum; species Geotrichum histeridarum. Next base: position 61,717 of record JAJMHO010000023.1, read on the forward strand.
TGCCGCCGTGCGACTGGGCGACCGTTCGAAGGCCCGACGAGTGGGTATCAGCCCTGCCGTCCCGGAGTGGGATTCAGAATTATTATCTAAGACAGCAGGAGCTGATTGATAGGTACGCCGAGATTGACAGAATGCTGGACTCGGGGTTTCAGTTTTCGATGTTGAGGGAGTATGGCAATGATATTGGGGAGGACGAGTCGCCGGTGCCGAGTATTAAGCGACAGGGTGCGCCGGCCAACATTGACGGCGACGTGCCTTTCCTGGGCATTGGCCCGTCCAAACAATCACATTCGGCCGTTGTCATGTTTGCCATCTACGTCAACATGGCCATTAACGTTATTCTACTGATTGGCAAGATTATAATTACGCTGCTTACAAACTCGCTGTCAGTCATGGCGTCGCTGATTGATTCCGTGCTGGATTTCATGTCGACCGCCATTATCTGGTTCAGCACGCGCCTAGTCACGACCCACGACTGGCGCACAAAGCACCTGTACCCCGTCGGCCGCAGCCGGCTCGAGCCGATTGGCGTGCTGGTGTTTTCCGTGCTGATTATTGTAGCCTTTCTACAGGTCGGCAACGAGGCCCTTAAACGCCTAATTTGGGGCGAACACACATCTGTCGTCATTGGCATGGCGTCGACGCTCATTATGGCGTGCACCGTTATTGTCAAGTTTTTCTGCTGGTACTGGTGCCGCAACATTGAGTCGTCCGCTGTCGAGGCCCTCGCGCAGGACGCCATGACCGACATTGTGTTTAACTCGTTTTCTATTTTGGTGCCGCTTATTGGCCAGCACCTTGACATTTGGTGGCTGGACCCTGCCGGTGCTTTATTCCTGTCATGCTACATTATTTACTCCTGGGGCGAGACCGCGCTCGAGCACATTGATAATCTAACAGGTGCCGCTGCTGCGCTTGAGGACCGACAGGTGCTACTGTACCTGTGCTCGCGCTTTGCAGAGTCTATTCTACAGATCACGGCGCTCAATGCGTATCACACGGGTGACCGGCTGACGGTTGAGGTCGATATAGTGCTGGACGCCAAGTCGAGCCTGCGGGACTCGCACGATATCGGCGAGGCCCTGCAGTATGCACTGGAGACACTCCCGTTTGTAGAGCGGGCGTTTGTGCATTTGGATTACCGAACGGGCAACTTTGCGGGCCATCTCAGTTGAGTTGTTTTCTTCGACTGATGTTGTTTAACTATTTTTTTCTCTTGTATCATGTTTATTTTTTCTGAGTACGTACGTTCGCGCACGGCTCACCACGGGGTTCCCGATTTCGTATATAAAAATTCTCTTTTGTAATAATTTCCAACGACTCTTTTCTTCTCCTCATTCAATTTCATTTCATTGAACTACCTTTCTTCCGGAGTTTACATCTCTCCACACATTTCAATCACACCACTACAAACAATCAAATACACAAAGAAAAAACAATGGGCTCCGGCGAACAACATCACGCAGACCTGGCCCGCTTCGACAGCGACACCTCCAAATCCGCCATGTACGACTCCATCCTCATGGCGTGCCAGGGCCTGTTCCACGGCCAACGCAACTGGGTCTGCAACCTCTCCAACGCCGCCTCTTTACTCTGGCACGGCTTCAAAGCTCGCTCAGGGACCCCCCAAGAGCACGTCAACTGGGCCGGGTTTTACGTCTTGAACCGGTCTGCCCACGTCGAGCCCGGCTGTGCTGGCGAGCTGATCCTGGGCCCGTTCCAGGGCAAGGTTGCGTGCCAGACGATTCACATTGGTAAGGGTGTGTGCGGCCAGACTGCGCTTACGAAAAAAACGCATGTGGTGCCTGATGTGGAGTGGTTCCCGGGCCATATTGCGTGTGATGGAGAGACGAGGAGCGAGATTGTGGTGCCGATTTTGGATGAGACTACGAATGAGGTGCTGGGGGTGATTGATGTGGACTGTGAGAAACTGGAGGGCTTTGATGAGGAGGATCAGAAGGGGTTGGAGGCGTTGGCGGAGTTGTTGGCCAAGTCGTGTGACTGGAGTAAGCTGTAGACTGCGTCTAACGGTCTCATCGGTTTTTTTCTTCAACGCTAACAATAATGTACATACTATGAATTCATAAGGCTGATTCAATGACATTAACACAAAATCAGATTATTAGTTGGTTTATGTTTCCAATATACATGAAGTTCCATCCTTTCTTTTTGAACTGTTTCTCTCTCTCTCAAATCCTGCTTTATTCCTGCTACAATCACCTCCACCAGACGTAAAAAAAGACTAAAAATATAAACCCAAACAGGGCCAGCCACGCTCTCCAGCCCACGCCCGAGCGCTCTGCCATGCGAATCATCCGGGTAAACGTGCCCTTCAGCTTTACTCGTGCACTCTCAAAGTTCTCTTCCATCCCTGATAGCAGCTTGTTAGAGTCCCTGACCTCCTCGCCGATCTTGACTGTGATCTGTGGTTATAATGTTAGCTTTTTGACATGAACCCCAACAACAACAACAATAAAAAAAAAGGCTCAAACTGAGCAATGGAAAAAGGATAAAGAGAAGGATAGAAAGAAACGTACATCTTTGAGCATTTTCACTTTGGCGCTCAAACCTTCGATCTGTGCATCGTTTTGGGACTCCAGTTGGTCCATTACCGAATCAGCGTACTGGCCTCTTGTGTTGGGTGTCGCTGCTCTGTACGGCGTACCCAGACCACTTTGTCCTGCTCCTAATGAAGGGGCGGGCGAGGACGTAGCAGACGGGTTGTAGGGTGTGGCGGAGGCGAACAGCTGGGTCCGACTTGAGCTGTCGCGCTGGTGGAGCTGACTTGAGTATCTACATCAGTTAGACCCTAGAACTAGGAGAGAGAAACAAGCATGATATATGAAGTAAAAGAGAAATAGATACGTACCGTCCTGAGCCTCCGTTCATGGTATGGTGTGTACTGTGAATGGAGAGAGAGAGAGGAAGAAGAGTAAAAGGGAGATGGAAAGTGTGTATGAACAAAAAAGAGTGTGTGCTGGCGGATGGGAGTATGTGACAAAATCAACCACAACCAACTTTCAAGCACTCAATCTCTACGTTTGGATCAGAGGATCATCTGGATCAAAGAGAGCACTTGATATATTACAGCCACCAATCCGACCTAACGTCAACCTGACAGCTCATTAATAGAATATAAACAATGCCAGCAGATAAAGTTGTCACTAAAACCATCGAGGACTTTCTTGCGCCCTCAAAGCAAGCCAGCTCTGTTTTGCCTGCCTCAGATACGAACAGCAAACCAAAAAACCTGGACGTCGTGACCGTCGGATTCGAAGACAAGATCTCCATCATGGCCTACACCAACGGGCGTATCAGCAAGCTCTACTACGTTCCTTTACTCGCCTCGCCCGTCCCCACGCACCTCCTCAACCCTTTATCCTCCTCCGCCTACACCAGTAGTGGTGGTGGGGACTACGACGACGACGGCAACTTTATCGAGGACGGCCAAGACGACACCTCCTTTTTACCGCTGCCGTACCTGACGCCCATGCCTTTACTAGGAGCGAGTGCAACCGAGGACGGCGGGGACTGGGGGAGCATCTACGCGGCGCAGATTGCGTCGCTGGTGGCACGCCAAGCACCGGAGGATAGGCGGATAGTGGTGGTGGGATTGGGACCGGATGTGGGGCCACGGCCGGGCCAGGAGGTGGAATTGGAGCATCGGAGGGAGTTCTTGGAGGTGGTGAAGTTGGTTGAGGCGTCCCGGGTGTGGTAATTTGGCTTCAATTTGATACAAGCATGTTTTTGTAAAATAGAAATGAATGATTTATGAATTAAACTCTATGCGACTTATATATAAACACTAGATCCCCCTTTTAAAAAGCTTCATCACCCTGCTGGATTGCCGCCGTTTCTAGGACCTCCATGCTCGCCTTGCCTTTACTCTCAGTCCTCACCACCTCGTCCATTTTCCGAAACGCACCAGGATCGATATACCCCACCACTTCCCAGCTCGTTGCACCCCACTCCTCGTCTTCCACTTCCACCAGGCCGGCCTTGATAGCCGTGCTGTAAGTCTTGATACTGGCCAACTTATCTGAGGCAACAGCCACCCTCACCTTCATGCGCGCGCGCACCAATGGTACCACCTGCTGGGCCACAAGCAACCGAATGACTTCCAGGGCCTGCGACTTGGCGGGCTTGTTGCCTACAAAGTTATACCCCGTTTCGGCCACTGCTTTTTCAATGATAGTGACGGGGTAGGGTCGTTTGGTAGCCGGGTTGACGCATTTGCTGGCAACGAGACTGAGGGTTTCGGTTTTGAGCTGGGAGGCCTGGGCGGCACGCTCTTTACCGCCGACTTGTAATTCGCCCTTTTTGAGGATTTCTTGGATGATTGAATCCAAATCGGCAGCGGCGCCAAAGGCGGCTTTGAGGTCTTCTTGGGGTGCGACTTGACCTTTGGAGACGTTGAAAAAGACCTGGTGGATCTGCAGCACTTCGTCTAAATCTTTTTCACTGCAAAATAAGTTAGGAAATCTGAATTTAGACTCTTGATTTAAGGTAAAGATGGAAAGACTTACATTCCCTTGCGCCAGTCTTGGACTTTGTTCTGATAGCATGCGATCTCAAATCTCTTTTTGCCTAATCATGTTAGCCTTCAACCACCACACACACACACCTATAGGGTAGAATAAACTCACCCTTGCGCATGCGCACCAGTGACACGTTTGTCAGTTTAATATTTCCAGACGGCTGGTTGATTGGCATTTTTTTCTTCTATTATATCTTGTTTGAGACCCTAAATGCCGTTGTTGACTGATGAATTTCCAAAAGGTGAAAAGCGACAAAAAATGTTTGAGCTAGGGCAAGGGCCATTTCAGCCGTGCACTAAGATCACCACCATCTTTCTTCAGCTAACGGGCACAGTCACTTTGCCACTAGTTTTGCTTAATCCTCTGGAACTTTGAATGGTAAAAGTTCTGGAACAAGTCATGGAAAATGTCAGGTGTCCAAGCTCATAGTTTGAATTATTTTCATTTCGGATAAAAGCTAGCTCGAGACCGGTTGCAGTGGCACTTGTAGTTGTTGTTAACTGGTACGCGGGCGGGTTGGTCGATGCAGTTTCTTTGACAAAAACGATCGAGGCTGTGATTTTAATCAATGTGACAGTACTCGACTGATGATATCCTGTATATATTATATATGGATTTTAGTGGCAGTATGGTCTTGGCCTGCATGTTATGGGCATACACAGCCTAAAAATCGATTTGATCGTATTATGAGTTAACTGACCAACGATGCCAATAAAAATGCCAATAAAACTGCTTAAATGAAATGAAATGAAATGAGTCAATGGAAGATTCTATATATCACCAAACACTTGGCAAAAGGGGTCTTTTAGGTTCTTTCAAAAGTAGATGTCGATATATCTTGATAACATAGCAGGCTGTGGTTATGACATGTTGATGCTTAGTCCTTGGTTTAAAACATCTAACTACAAAAAATATTCAAAAGTGTGGACCATAATGCTGTGCAGTGGACTAAGTTGCTCTAGTTTAGCACAGAGTATATCTCAATTGATAACCAACTTGTCCAAACAGTTGGATTCAATCAAATGAAAACTAGAGAACGATCTGTTTTTTCCTTCCCGCAAAGCCCAAAAGTTGCAATCAATTGATTAATTGAGCCCCTCAATTGGATATTTTTTCCTTCTCATTCGTGAATTCCGTTTCAGGTCCTTACATACATGTATCTCCATATATATCTTGATCAAGCTAGTTAGTACTTGACATATATATATGGGGCCTGGCATATTCTAAAACCGATCTCATGCAATTCAACCTAGGCTTTATGCCCTATACAGCACAGCTCTATACAGTACAAACCAAATCTGTAAAAAATGATATCAAATGTAAAATTCTCCGACTCCGATATCGTCAACTCTCCGACGGGGAAAAAAGCAACAAACAAATATATTATAAATTTAAACTTGCTGCATCTCTATATGTTATAATTAAGAAATATATATCCTTTTGTGATTCAATGATTCAATGATTTTGTCAATCAAGAAAGATACAAGCTGGCTGCAACTTCTCTCCAAATTTGTATCATTGTTTTCTCCAATTTAATTGATTGCAATGGTACCACTGGCTTTATAATTGACTTTTTTTTCTATGCAATGTAAGCTAATCCCTATAGTACTAGTGAGAAAGGGGCACATTGCAATTATCCCCAATCTTCGACCTACATACATGTGCAATTGGTCTTCAACTTCCCCCACCTCAAAAGTACTAATTCCCGTTGCATTGTAACCTGTCTCCATTTGTTTTCAAAGAACTATTGCAACCCTAACTATATGTATTCCATTCGTTAGAAGACTTTGGTTTAAGGAAAAAAAAAGGACTCAAAAGCTTCGGAACCAAAAAGAATCAACACATTCCCCTGCATACAAACTACGTTACAGAGAGGTGCTATAGCCCTCCGATATCCAACATATATTCGATATGCTTACCTCAGTTATAAAGTTAACTATAATCTCATTAAGTTCATATCTAATGAATGTTGTCAAAACAAGCGTTATAAAATACCGAATCAGGTTATTTGATACGACCTGAGAAGAGCTCGGGAATTCATGAGAAGCTTAAGAAGAAATATCTCGACCAAGTAAATTTGGTACATTGGCCAATACATCAAAAGCTTAGATGATATCTAGATAGGAACAACACCTAACGTTAGTACATTCTCAGCAGTCGTATATATCTGAAAATCAAATATAAGCCGAGGCCAAAAGAACAGACTCAATTCAATTTGTAAAAGACTATATAGCCTACTTAAGATGAGAATGCAGCCAGTTTTGAATTCTTGATCTGACTCAAATATCAGTTATGAATATGTCTCCATGCATGGTCAATTGGTGATTGATGATGAGTACTCGCTTGGAGTTGCCTGCAGTTATTGGTCACCACCAAACATTCCCCTCAAAAACCACCCAAAATAGCCTCAAAAATTATTTTAAACCTCATCAGCATTATTTTAACATTTTTTCAAGGTTATTAAGCATATAACTAGCTCAAAAATCGACAATTTCAAGTTTTTTGTTTGTATATAAGTATATAGTTCATATTCCACACCAGAGTTATAGCAACAGAAAACAGCCTTGATGGCCAAGTTGGTAAGGCGCGTCACTAGTAATGACGAGATCGTCGGTTCGAATCCGGCTCGAGGCAATTCTTTTTTGATTCTTTTTTTCATCTAATCTAGATCTGGTCACAATGGCATTTTTTGGTTGCCAGTATTGGTTTAATATTAGGAATTATAATATGAATTTCGATCTGTGATATAACTCAAAATGACATTTATCCTGCTATAGCACTATCTTATGACGATCAACCTCATCGATCATAGGGGCCCTTATAACATATGTATATAGCTATTTAATTAGATTGCTGTGTAAATTTGTGCTTTTCTGTGTGGGTATCTGCATCATTCTGTCATCGGTTTTTGTTTGTTTGTACTTCATGGGGTGTATACACACCTTGTAGGTCGGTCTATTTTGTGTTTATACGAAAGTCTAGACATACATACCTGGATAGAAAACTGGACCGCCGTCGGATTTAAATGGATTTGATTTGATCGGATTTTCGATTGAATTTTTGTGTACACATTTGGGGGGTCTCATATATGGGTTAACTGTGGTGGAGAGTGAGTGCAATTGCTTAGCTAGCAATATTGAAAGTGGAGGAGATCTGACGTTATGGTATACGGGTTTGTTTGATTATAATATCAATTTCTTATCAGCTTTTAACTGCTGCCATCAATATCGTCCTGGATATCATGGAATGTTCTTTTGTTCCTTCTGATGTTCTTTTTGATGGCAGTGAAATTGTTCTCTACCTGCTTGGCTTTTGAACGGCCGGGTTTTGTTGTTGGTCAATTGTCAATATTGATTGGCGCTGTTCTTCACTGTTTGGGTTCGTTGTAAAGGGCTTAGTAGTTTAAGCCTTGTTGGTCAATATTGATGATCATAAGGTCAAGCAGCGGTTGTCTCGCTAATGAAAAGAAACGTTTTTTACCAGCAAAGCAAAGGGATTAATTCAGCCTTGTCATAAAGGCTTAGGGTTGGAATGGGTTAACTGTTACATTAATGTGGATCTTCGGTTTTTGTTTCCAAATTAATTTCTCATACCTATAAAAAAGTAATTATTGTTAACCACAGTACTTTTGCTGAGGCCAGCCTATCGGTTGCTAGGCGCGCTCGTTGATAATTCTTTTGGCATTCTTCCATGTGAAGGCTGTGTTCTATCAGGAGGTTAAGATGTGGTTGGAGTGGTTATTTCATGGTTAGTAAAACCAACCAATCAAAAATAGTAAATGCATCACATAGCCCTTGCCCTGACTACTTTTGACCAATGACATCCATTATTACTATATCTCCAAAGCACATGAATCACATCAATCATTCTAACCCCTGCCCTAGTCATCCTTTTCAATATGTGCATACATGCGTGTGCACAGCCTCGCACTAACCTGTTATTAACCCAAAGGACTTTTTTTGTTGCTTCGGCCGATTTGGTCACTGCGCAGCATCAACAACGGTTGAACCCCGTGACCTTAACTCTTTTTGTACTAGACTGTTACAATCATGACAAAACGGGTTAGTCTATATTTTTTTGAAGTAACCAATGTTGACATGGGGTTCACTGAC
>JAJMHO010000023.1:70466-135841 GCA_030566085.1 Geotrichum histeridarum
TTTTTTTTTTTTTTTTTTTTTTTTTTTTTTTTTTTTCTCTTCATCCCATAAACCGGTTTCTCCGTTAACTTAAAGGTTTTCTCGACCAGCTCTCTTTGGATTCAATCCTTTGGTGAGAGCTAAACGAAGAGTAAAGGTATTCTACACATGGCAAGTGCTAAATCTATTCAACGTCACCAGAGAATTGCCCTCACTCAGTTTCAAAAGCACCAAGTCTGCAAATATGCAACATCAAATCCCCACCTCAAGAACTATGAAATCCTCAATTTCGTCAGGGAACTCTTAGGCAGACCCAACTTCCCCCAGTCGACCTTGTCCAGTCTGCTCATTAAAAACGGCATTAGAACTGGCCAACCTGGACAGCGGGGAAGGCCTCACACTACTAGAACCGATGCTAATGCTGATGATGGCAATGTCAACTCAAACGACAACAACAACAACAGTATACTCATCCAGCCGGCTTCGCAGGATTTGTTGAAGAACGACAATCTCATGTTTCCGGCCCCTGGCGTCTGCAGAACCAGAACTTCTGGTCATTCGGCTGTCGACGAACAAATGCTGGCCTTGCTTTTGGAAACCATTTCCCAAGGCCAAAGGAAGATTACCAGAGACTGGCTCAGGAAGCAGGCCATTTTGCGCCTCAGAGCCACCAAGGAGCACTTCAATGGCAGACAATTGTCGCAGTACTTGAAGCAGTTGGAAACAAAGTACTACCTGGCCTATTGGGTAGGCAAGTTTCTCAGCTCTAGCGGCGAGTTCTCTTACCAGGACATGTTGGATAAGATAAGTATCCACTTCCCTTCTATTTCTTATGCTGCAGTGCCCGGTGTCGAGGTTGCTGCTCAGGTGAAACGCGAGGTTATTGACGAAAGTGCAATTGCTGTTTCGTCTTATGACCTTGCTACGGGTGTGCCGGTGTCTACCACGCCCTCTACTTTCCACGTTCCTATTGTCTCACAACCCGTGCCAGATGTCCAAAGTATACAGCTCCACTGTGATTTTCCCTTGGACACGCAACTGTTTCAAGACTTGGGCGGTCCTTACTGGCAGGAATCCATTGAGCTATTACCGTCTGTGGACGAGCTGCCTGCTCTTCCTCCTGTGCTCAACATGGATGCCATGGACCAGTTTTCTTTTGAACACGAGTATATGCCTCTGCCAACTGGTGCTGATGCGGCTTCGCAGTACAGCCCTGCTAGCGACTATACTCTGTCCACGCCTACTCAGCAGTACCAGGACGATTCTCGCTCTGGCCTGGACTGGGACGAGACTGAGCTGCTCGCGGGCATGCAGGACCAGGTTGTGTTGATGGACACGGAGTCCAACCAACACAGTTTGTTTTTGAACAACAGTTTGGACTTGAATGCACAAGACTCGTTGTGCGCAAATGTCCTGGATCTGTTTTAACTTTTATGCTTTTATTATCAAGGGGTTTTATTTATGAGTTACAGGTGTTTTTTTCTCTTTTGGTTTTTTTTTCTATACACAGTTTTATAGTATTTTTACGGGGTGTTTTTATTCAATGATAATGCCGTTTATCTTTGCTACTATTATTGTTCATAACAATGGTCAATATCTTCAGAGTAAGTAACTTGATGGTGTATTGACCTTCTACAACATAATCATTAGTGTGATACTTGTGACACAATTCCATTCAAACCATAAAACTATTGGACTAATAACTCAACTTAAAACAAGTTAAACTAAACAACATTAATAAAAAATCATATATCTCTGTATAAAATCATTAAAACGGAATCAATAATTATATGAATTTTGGTTTTTTTGTCCGATTTAATGTTGTCAAAAAACAACAACTTTGTTTTTACTAGACAAGAAGGTTTACATTACAAACCCCACAAAAATACGATTTAGAGTTGGTTTTTAGTTCAATTAATTTGAACTTGTAATTAGCTCAAAATTAAAAAGAAGTTTTGGAAAAAAAAAAAAAATTTTGGACTTGAAAAAAATGATGACGGAAAAAAAAAATTGTCAGGTTTGATTTTGATTTCTACTTTTTTTTTTTTAAGATTGAATGGATTAATTCTAGTCAAAAGGAGATGAAAGGTGAGAACAGTGGTAAGAGAATATATAGGTATAATTTAGAGAGAGAGATTGGTTTGCGAAAACGATTTCTTTGCTTGAGAAAAAAGAAAAATGGTAAAACAGATAGATTGAAAAAAACATGAATAAAATAGAAGTTCAATGAAAGTTGTGATTGTTTTTGTATTCAAAAATTAAAAACCTATTTACATAAAATGTGATATTGTAAATCACTTCGTCCTTTTACTTAAAAAAGACGCTTTAGAACTGCTCATAAATGCTTTCACCTCTTTAGACCTTGCTTTTCAGACCCTTCTTCCTTTGGTTCATTAAGCGTATCTCTCTTGTTCAATTTGGTTTATTGCTTCAAAGGTTTCTCAAAGTTAACAGTCTCCTTCAGTAATCCAGTTAAAACCTAACTTTAGCACCCTGTCTTGCCTGTCTCTTCTTTGCCGCCTTCGCTTCCGCTTTTTTCAACTTTCGATCCGCCTGTCTGAATTTAGACGAGTTTTGTTCAACTTCAGCAATCTCCTTGAAGTAGTCTTCAAGCGTGCCTGCTTCGTCTTCATCCCCTGCGCCAGTGAAAGGATCATGGCCGCGGAGGGTGGTCGTGGTACGTTTGCGGCCAGAGCGGGCGCCCCTTGGGCCGTTGTGGGAAGTGGATGATTGAGGTGACCAGGCTTCGGATTCGTAGTCGGGGCCGTCTTCATCAACTTGTAATTCTTGTTCAGCAAAGCCCTCTCCCGTAGCAGCAGAGGCTTCAGTTTCATCCGTGCCCTTGTTGCCCTTAGCCTTTGCCTTCTCCTTCTTCTTCAATTTCTGTTTCATCTTGGCTTCCTTCTCTTCTCTCTTCCTTTCCAACGCCTCCACTCTCTCCCAATTACTGCCACTTCCTTCTCCATCCTTAGACCCACCGCGCCGGGCCACCCGGGTCTTGGCTCCCAGGGCCCACAGGTCGCCGCCGCTGGCCTTGCGTGCGTCGTGGTAAGCTTGTTTGCTGAACGATTTGGGGACGGTCCAGTGCTCGATTGAGTTGGTAGAGCCGGTGCAGACTTGGAGAATGACGTGCGCGTCGCGCTTTAAAGGCGGTTTAAGAATACGCGCTGTGTCTCTGCTTAACCTTTCAGCTTCTTCTGATTCGCTGGCAAGGGATGCTGATTCTGAGAGCTCATTTGGCCGCCTCACGACCAGATAACTAAACGTGCTTGTTTCATGGCCTCGGCCACCCGGTCGTCCACTACCTCCCATTCCCTTTCCGCTTTCAGCGCGCCCGGCGTCCTCACTGCTCCATTTCGTCGCCAGGAACACGCCCTTTTTGAGTTCAACTGAGAATTTAGGTCTCTGCACAAGTTGTGCGAACTTGCACCAGCTGAAGACTCCGGCTGTGTCGCGCTGACGTAGGGTTGGGTTGAGCTGGAGGGGACAGGCGCCGTGGTGAGGGCAAGGCGCTAAAATTTCGAGTTTGAAGGTGTTTGTAGATGTGGATGGCTCGTTGGTAGCAGCAGTAGTAGTGGTAGAAGACGAAACCTCTTCGACAACGTCGAACTCGGCAAGCAGTTCAGGCGGCAGCTCAAAGTCCGGATCCTCTTCCGTCGCAACCGGTTTCCTCTCTTCTGTTGCCGTATTCGTAGTTGCCGTAGGAGAATCATTGATATGACGGCCACCCTTCCACACACGTGGGGTCTTGACCGCGCTGCGCGGATAATCTTCGGGTCTGAACATGATCTGTCTTGCCCTTGCAATGGTCTCAAACCCGTTCGGGTCACCTCGCTCAATCAGCACCAGCACGCCACCCGGTGCCAATAAATTAAGCAAATGAGAAGCATGGTCATCGACAGACGTTGGGAAGTGGTGGATGCCCCTGAACAGCTGGTGCGTGGCCATGATCAAATCGTACTTCTGCTCAGCGGCGTCAGAACCAACTTTAGGTTGCGGCAAGAAAGACTGAATTTTGGTGTTGATTCGGTTTTCAGGCTCGTAGAAATCCTCCGCCGATTGAGCGCTCAGGATTGTGCGCGCCCGTTTCAGCATATAAGGATGTCCGATCACAACCGCCGTCTTCGTCTTGGGCCGCCAACTTTCTTTAAGCTCAGAAGCAAAAATCTCGTTGAATGCCAGCATGCCCGTCGCAGGACCAAACCCAACATCCAGCACCCTCTCTGGCCGCCACTCCCTGCCTGCTCTCTTCCTCGTCTCGCTCAGCACGTTGTAGGCACTCGCATAGTTCTGGAGCAGAACGCCAGCAACATGCGTGTCAACATCAATGGGGGCTGCACTTGGTTTATGGGGGCCACCGTTCTGGAGCGAGATGTAGTACTTACTAGTATTGGCACGCACCTTTTGCGGATCAAAATACTGCAGGCCCTGATTGATTTTACTGGCTAATGGTTGAGGCATAACCAGCATTTTGCCACCAATGGACTTTCCGGCTGCCGTTGCTGGGTCCAAACGTGCTGCCTGCGATTTGCTGAGTCCTGGAGCTTTTGGGCTAGAGTTGAGCTGCTCAGGGCTTACTTCCTGCTGCTGCTGCCTCAGTTCGTCCAGAGTCACAACTCTGACATTCGCATTCGTAAAAGCGGGGTCACTGAGAGCCGCCTCAGCGTCATCGACTACCTGACCGTAAGTTTCAGGAACGGATCTGAATGCGTAGTTGAGCTTTGTTGGTTTGCCGATCTGGTCGCCTTTCTGTAGGGCTGTTTGATCTGTGTTGTCATTGGTGGAGGCTGTATGCTGTAACCTTTTATTTTGTAACAATAACTGCCGCTGCTGAATAGATGAGGCTAGACAAAGCCTCGACGGCGTTCGAGTCCGGATCATCTTTAGATCAGCTTGAGTACCTCACTAACGAATGGTGATTGATATGAGAAGGTTGAAATTTTGATTTTTCAAACTCCCAAACGTTTATTGTGCCCTTGCCCCGGGGATTGATTTGAATCAAGGTTGATATGATTTGTCCCGACACATTTCACTATGGCGATTTTCGAGATTTCTTTATCTTCTTAACCATTCATAGATTACACAAAGCTTGATCTTTGATATTCGGTCGTTCGTTTATTTCATTCATTAGATATTGCATAGAACTGTCTAGAATGAGTCGCAAGATCTTGTGTTTACACGGCTTTGTCCAGGTACGACTTCCTTATTGCTTTCAATCTAGCTAATCTCAATCTAACACTTTCATAGAACGGATCTGTCTTTGCTCGCAAGTCTTCTGCTGTCCGCAAGCAGCTCGCTAAGCTAGGCTACGAGACCGTCTACTTGACTGCTCCCGTTGTCGTTACCGACGATGATCTGCCCTTTGACACCTCCGCCAGCACCTTTTCGGCTGGCGATGACGCTAGCTCAACTGGAGCCGATTTTAGATCCTGGTGGCCCTACAACGTCAGCAAGGCCGACCACTACACGCTCGACCCTGCGCTTGCTGCTGTGCGTGCCTCCATTGCCGCAGACGGTCCCTTTGCCGGCGTTATCGGTTTCTCGCAAGGCGCGGGTCTCGCCGGGATCCTGTGCACTTGTATCACCGACATTGCGCCACCTGAGTCTGGCCAAGAGCCATTCAAGTTCGCCGTTTTCTACTCTGGGTTCCGGGTGCAGCCGGCTGCGCTGCAGCATTACTACGACGATAACGGGCCTATAACTACCCCGTCTTTGCATGTGCTGGGGTCGCTAGACACTGTGGTGTCGGAGGAGCGGTCGATGCGGTTGTATGATGCGTGTGGGGATGAGAGCAGGCAGTTGCTGAGACATCCGGGTGGCCATTTTGTGCCGAACTCGAAGGGGATGGTGCAAGCTGTGGCTGATTTTATAGAAGGTGCGTGCAAGGAGCCAGCTCCTGTGCCAGCAGAGTCTGGTAATTCAAAGGCGAAGGAGGAGAAGGACGAGTGGGATGAGTTTGACAAGATCGGGCAAGCATAGATAGAAATAGATTTTATTTTATAGAGTGGTGCATTATTGGTTTGATTTGTGTATGTGATTGAGTGTATAAGACGTTTTTCACCACTTAATTGATGCCCAGATGGCAGTTCTTAACTTCTTGATTTACCACCATGAGCATTAAGCATCTAGCTCTGTTTGAAATCTTAAAAAGCTGCTTGTTGAGACAACAACGTATGCTATTGTGGAAAGTAGGGTCAACTAACTATGCGATTGAAAAAGAAAAACCCTCACCTTGAACAACTGTAGCCGTGCACAAATCATCGAAAATATTGAACCCTCGAGATCTCAACGCTTCACCACAACTTGAAATGTCCTTGGACGACCTTCCTGTCGAACTATGGCGAAAAATTCTTCTTTGCATAATAGAGCCTGAGCTCAGTCATCTATCAGGGGTACAGAAAATTAATTTCTGGTATTATGCACTGGAAATGAATATAGCATTGGACGACGAGCCGAAAGGCCATTTGCTACAAATTCCTGCAGCGAAACTTCATTCATTGCTGCTTGTATCTAAGCGGTGCTACACGCTAACCATGAGCTACCTTTGGAGTAACTATGCTCACTTCACCATATCTACTAGATATGAAAAGACTACAGCGCAGTTTAGCCCTCCCGATACTTCACTGCAATACTACCCTGATTTCCGTCAACAAGGAAGAAAAGACATTTTAACCAGGAACGCTGGTATATCACACATCCATCCTTTATATGCTAGCTCACTTTCTTTCGTCACTCATTTGTACGTCGATTTCATCTACTATCAGGTGACTCTAGTAGACCGGCCACATACTGAGATGAATGTATTCATGATGGCTAATCCTGTATACATGCCTAACTTGAAATTTTTTTCAGCTAATATTCACTGGACTAAACTCGCTGTGTTCTACACTGATACAGTGTTTGATGTTGAAAAGTGCTTCATAGGCACGACTTACTATACTCGGCCAATATCTATTGCGCTTGAAATTGACTTTGGTCGTCTTGAGGAATTAGCGAACTCGCTTGCAAAACCTGCTTTACTTCTGGTAACTTCACTCAAGCTTGGTACTAACTTATATGAATATGCTCTGGGAGATCGAGATTTACCTGCTGAACAACGTTCAATTAGCATAATAAACCAAATGCTGAACCTCGAGGAATTTTCAGTGAATGGCTGGATTGCCTCTGAGACATATTTTCACCAGGTTCTATCGTGCCTACCTACTCTCAAAGTTTTAAATCTATCTGGTGTTTCATTTGGCTGGGACACTCCAAATCACTATATCAACATTGGCCAAAGTGTGACCAAGTTCTACTGCAAGTGGGATATCTTTGAAGCCATCATTCGTGAGAAACTGTTGCTTCCTAACGTGAAAAAACTATCAGTCAACTTCGACCATTATATCTTTGACTATTTTGACTGCGTTCAGGAGTCTTTCACTAATCTTGAAGAGCTCGTGTGCTTTAACAAGGGAAGAGAACCTCCTGAGGAGTTCAAAATGGCAATGGATCTTCTGCAATCTAATAAACGATTAAAGCATTTTACCATGACGAATTTTGATGCGGATGTTTGGGATCAAGCTAAGGATAAAATGACATTTCCCAATGTTGATTCAGTTCGATTGTATGGGAGTATATCAAAGCCCAAATCGAAAATACTCCCCAGTCTCTTCAAGATGTTTCCTTTCTGTGAATACATAGAATTCACAACTCATGCCAGTGGTCCAGTGGTTGATTATCAAGAATTGAAAGACTTTGTGCTATCCAACCCCAACTTGAGATATATCATGGTTGATAGAAACAAGGACACTCACTCCAATTTATTACACCCTTATTCCCTTATTTCTGGCTTTCCTGAAATAACATCAAGTTTTCTTTGCTCTGACTTTTGTCGCTCAATATATCGTGCTGCCCATTTCCAAAATTGGCGTGGCCATTCGAGGTACACTTATAGTGAACATGGGGCTTGTGTGATAGATGCTCAAGCCCTGCGACAGAAAATCGATAACCTCTCATGAGATATGAGATGTGAAAATTCAATTTTAGCTTTTAGATATCTCAGTGTTTAGACCACCTTCCAATGCCATAAATATTACCTTCATAGAATCCCATAGTTTGACCTAGAATTAATATACAAAAAAAAAACAAGGAAAACAGATGTATTGGCAATTGAACCAGAAAGCTTTTTTGATTTATAAGTAACCAGGTTGCGTTGTAAAGAAAGGACGAGTCAAGTTCAAATGGTAGGGCTTATAAGCATTGGATTCTGCAATTCTAGAATTGTTTAAGTTAACTAATGGCTGACTAATGCTACAATACATTGCAATTGCATCCTTGCAGAATCCTTACTAGGGCAATTTTACCTGGCCTACATGTAACGAACTTTTGTTTATAAACATTTCCTTCTCATTTTAAATTGAACTTCTTCTTTCCAAAAACAATATAACTTGCAATGCATATAAATGATTTGCCTAGCGAACTATGGCATAAAATTTACATTTATATACAAGAACCTGAAATTCGTAAGGGATGGGGTGGCCGAGCCCATGAATCTGGGGGGTTTTATCTGCTGAGTGAGAATGGATATAGGGGCGCCCAGCCTACAGGGCTTTTGCAACAAATTGATGCGAAATATCTATACCCATTGCTACTTGTATCTAAGCGATGCTATACTTTAACAATGAGCTACCTTTGGAGTAAATGCTCTTTCATGCTGCCTCAGGAAAAAGAATTTAGTTCCCCTCACGATGCTCAGTTCCAGCAACATGTCCAAAATGATATCTTAATCAAGGACCCTGACAACTTATATTCTAGCTCACTTTCATTCGTCACACATTATTACATCAGTGCATCGGTTCCTAACATCCAATTATTAGACAGGCCAAATACTGACATCAATCCATACATGTTGGCTAATCCAATATACATGCCTAACTTGAAATTGCTTGCAGCTGATCTCACCCTTTACGAGTATTTTAATGTTGAAGCTTCTCTGATAGGCACAACATACTATACTGAACCGCCATCTATTACATTGACAGCTAACTTTCAACGCATTGAGGAATTAGCTAGTTCGCTTGCAAAACCTGCTTTACTTCAAATTACATCGCTTATTCTTTATACTGGTTATTTTCGCCACTCAGATACCTCAAATCTGCCATCCCCAGAACTGCGGTCTATCGACATAATTAACCAAATGCTGAGTCTCAAAGAGTTTTCGGTCATTGGCGCTATTACCTCTCAGAAGTATTTTGAGCAGGTTCTATCTTGCAAGCCTAGCCTCAATGTTTTGAATCTGGGCTGGACATCATGGCTCGCTCCAATTAAATACATCAAGATTGGCCAAGCTGTGACAGAGTTCTGCTGCAGAAGTGATGTTTTCACGTCTATAATTCATGAAAAAGCCTTGCTTCCCAATGTCAAAAAACTATTTGTGGAAGTATGTAATCCAAGTTGGAAGTGGGATATAGTTCAGCAGGAAACCTTCACCAATCTTGAAGAGTTCATGTGTATTGACATGCCAAATACCCATGAACCAACCTTCAATTTGTGCGTGACCATTTTACAATCCAATCCAGGATTAAGACATTTTTCCTTAAGAAATTTTGATCCAGATCTCTGGGATCATCAAGCCAAACACAAATTTGCATTTCCAAATCTTTCTTGGGTTCGACTCCTTGACTGTCAAGGTGCGGCCCACTCAAGAGTACTAAACAGTTTCTTCAAGATATTCCCTTCGTGTGGATTAATAGAAGTTACAACCAGCAGGATATTTTCTGTCGAATACCACGAATTGAAACAATTTGCCTTAGCTAACCCCAGTTCAAGACATATTATGATCAAGATAACCCCTCTTGTTCCTTGGTCTCCACTAACACCTTATACTTTTATTTCTGGCTTTACTGAAACTTACTTCGATGTCAATGATTTTTGCTTCTCTGTCCTTCCTAGCTTTGACTACCCCATGTTAGTCAAGTATAGAGAACTAATGCGTTCCCCTGATTATGCTGATCATATCAAACCTTGTCTAATAGATGTTCAGGCCCTACAAAGAAAAATTGCTGAATTTTCGACAACCTACAATAGAGTGAATCTTGCTTACTGATGTTCCAAACAAAATGCAACAAAAGTTTGAAGGGAACAATAGAAGAAAAAGGTTGGTTAAGTTTTCAATTACATTTGTAAGGCAAGTGTGCACATAAGTAAGTTCGTGTGATTCCAACTTAACTACAACTCACATCCTCATCTCATACCCCTCAACCTGCGCCATCCTCATCGCCGAGTACAGTTCTTTGACCGAGCTTCTCGTACCCCGCGGGTACTGCCGACTCTGAAGGTGCGTTGCCATCGACTCCTCTTCTTCATCTTCCTCTTCTTGCTCTTGACTGGACCTGAAAGCTTGAAACCCTCTGGCTCTTGCAATACCTCCTCTGCTATCACCACCACCGCCAAAGCCAACACCACTGCCTGGACTGAGTCTCCGCGTTGACTGCTGCCTTCTTTCCTCGCTCAGCACCATCAGCCTCTCCATCTCAGCTGCTGAGTTTGTATTCACTTTTGATCTTAGAATAGGTTTAGTCTCGATCGGTGAGCCGTAAGAATTAGGGGTGCTGGAATTCGGTGCTGAGTGCAAAGAGCCTGAAGATTTGGCTGTAGCTGTTACTGCTCTTGTACTTGACATAGATGCTGATGTTGTGTTTGTGATGGCAGTCGTGGTTGTTGCAGCGGTAGAAAGCCGACTGGTTTTGACAATCCGCCGTAACCGTACCGAGTTTCTGCGTTTTCGCTTGTGTTGTTGAGTCGGTCTATCCCACTTCTCAGTTTGTGACCCAATTCCATTTTGACCATTCTTATATACATTGCCAAAATTGTTCCCATAGCTGTTCCCATAAGTATTGCCAAACTTGCTCCCATTGTAGCTGTTGCCATATACTTTATTAGACAGCAAAGCATCTGGACTCGTTTCGTTTGTTCTCACCAATGAAAACGCGCGCCTAGACTGCGCCGTATCAAAATAAACTATTTGCAACACCGGATCCAGTCTTATCTTATTTGTGGCTGCCCCCGGTCCAATGTTGGCCTTGTTGCTCAATCCCAACGGGATTTTAGTTGACTGTTGTTGCTGTAGTGGCGGACAGACTTCCATGGAAGAAGCAATCTCGGTCTCTACCAGCTTAGAGTCTAGACCAGTCATATCTGAATTGTGAAAAGGAAATGATTTCTGGAGTGCCTGGTGTTGCTGTTGCTGTTGATGCTGTTTATCAAAGTTCTTGCTCAATTGAAGCAATGACTGGTCTTGGTCTGTAGAAAAAGCAGTACCTTCTTCAAGCTTGGAGCTACTCTCTGTGCTGGTACTTGGTTCTGTGCTTGTATCTGTGCTGTCAGAGCCATTGTTGCCTGCAAGCTTGTGTCTCAGGTATCCTTTTCTGGGTCTCACATGCGTATTCCCTAAAATCAAACATCATTACATTAGTATTCCACATTTCACCATTATTTTCAGAAATCTTAAACCGCTTACACATGGACTTGACTGTTTTCATTCTTCCTCTTAGCAACTTCCCCCACTCCTCCTCTCTCTCCCCATTCCCATATTCTTCCTCTTCTTCCTTTGCATATTCATCATCTCGGTCATCATTCCTATTCCTGTTGTTGGCAAGCTTTCTGTTAGTGTTGTCTTCACCTGAGCTTGTTCCTAGACTTGAATCAGACGTCATTTTGCCGCTCATAGTATTAGACGATCCTGAACCTGAACCCGAACCTGAGCCCGACACCGAAGTCGACACCGCCGTTGACACATTTGTATTTAAAACCAATGTAGACGATAACCCGATTTGGCGGTCATTAGAAGCGGCAAGTGCTGCAAGGTAGAGGTCGTCGTAGGCGAGTTGGTCAGATGGAGACAGGTTGTTGAGCTGTGAGTTGTTGGTGTTACCGTTGCCGTTGGTGTTAGTGGTAATGGCATTGCTGGTGAGATGGGCTTGAAGGCTGTACTTTTGGTAGATTGGCAAGAGGTCTACCATCTTGCTGTGCCTGTGCTTTGTCGAGTGCTCTATGAGGTTGTACAAGCCAAAGCGAGTATTGTATCACAAACGTTTAGTACCCTAAACAAAAGTATCGAAAAGAAAAAGAAACTAAAATCAATTCAAAGATATTATTGCAATTTGAATTTTAATTTCAAGAAAACAAGAAACAATACATTTTGTAAAACTATACACAACACCAGATAAATAACAAAAACACAAAAAAAAAAAAAAAAAATCCTACCTTTCCCTGTCCCTTTCCTCAAAATCAATTGCTAGTATTCAGAATCCCACTAATCCTTTCCCGCTGGTTCCTAATCTCATCCAGCTCACTCGTAAAATCGTCCAGCGTACGGTCGGCATGCTCCGGGTCAACTGGGCTTTCCAGGTAGCTGTGGCTGCGGTTATGGTCCGAGCTGCCACTGGTTGAACCTCCCTTTGGATCCTCCGCCGCGCGCACGCGCTTCGCCAGCGCATCGTTCTCCTTCTCCAGCTGCTCGATCATCGCATGCGAATCCTTCAGATCCTCCGCGTGTGTGATCAGCTTCTTCTTGACCTCCAGCGTGCTGGCCCTCAGCTCGTCACGCTCCTCCTGCAGG
The DNA here is from genome assembly GCA_030566085.1 of Geotrichum histeridarum. Taxonomy (NCBI): domain Eukaryota; kingdom Fungi; phylum Ascomycota; class Dipodascomycetes; order Dipodascales; family Dipodascaceae; genus Geotrichum; species Geotrichum histeridarum. The sequence goes on from JAJMHO010000023.1 coordinate 83,044, forward strand.
ATGATGATCTGCGCTCTCAGGTCCTTGAGCTGCAAGTCGATCTGTCGGGAGTTGTACTTGGCAGGGGGTGTGCCCACGCGGTAGTCAGTCCGGCTGCGCATGCCGCCGGCATTACTGCTACCAACGCTCTCGTTGTCCTCGTCGTCTTCAGGGTCCTGCAGTCGCAGGCGCATCTGGTCGACTTCAGCTTGCAGCTTAGAGCTGTTGTCCTTGTGCTTGGTCAGCTCCTCGCGCGTCTTGGTGAGGGCCTTGTCCGAGTTGTGCACGTACTGCAATGAGTTCTCGTACTCTTTCTCGAGGGACTCATATCTGTCCTCGTACTCTTCAAGCTGCTTCTTCAGCTCCTCGAGCTGGCCCTCGCTTTCGACAGATCTTTGCTGCGTGGTATGGTCCAGCTCTTCCTTGAGCTGCTTGAGCTCGGCCTCGGCCTTTTCGAGCTGCTCAGTTACCTCTGCCCGCGACTTTTCGCCGGCAACCAACTCTTGCTTGAGGTATGTCATTTCATTCAAAGTGTCAGACAGCTCCCTGGTTGCGTTTGTAGATGCCTTTTGGTGCGTTTCGTACAAATTTGTGACATCGCCCAGCTGCTTCTTAAGGCTCGCAACTTCGGTATTCTCTTCGGCCTCATCCTCTTCGGCTTCGTCGGCTTCGTCATCCGCTTCATTAAGCTCACGATTGACCTCGCGATTTACCTTCTTCTTCTTGATCGCGCCAAACACCTTGGAGGCGGCCCACATGGCTGCAATGCTTTCAACTCCAGTCGTCAGAGCACTAGCAGCCACAGTATCCTTTTCAGTGGTTCTTGACAAAATGGATCGGCTCTCTGTCAATTGCATGTTGGCTTCGGCCAGCTCCATTCGTGTACCCTCGAGTTCAGCCGTAAGTGAGCTGACTCTTTCTTGCAGCATGGCCTTTTCAGCGTCGCGGTTGCCCATCAGCTTGGTAAAGTCGTCGGACTTGGCTTGGAAAGCTGCCGCTACAACAGCAGCAGCGGCCAGAGCCTTGACGTGGTCGTCGGTGGTGCTTTCAAGCACCTTGTGCTTGTCTTCCAAAAGCTCAAACTGGCTCTTGTAGCGGGAAGCTTCGTGCTCGGCAAGAATACTTCGGTCAGACAAGGTTCGCAGTTGCTGTTCCAAGTTGATGTTATCTGCCTTGACTTTTTCCAGCTCAGTCGCAGTGCCATCCACATCGCCTGCCAAAAGCACACGCATGTTCCTCTGCGAATTCAACTGAGCAGTAAGGGAAGCAATAGTAGCCAATTGGTCGCCTGATGCCTCAGGCTGGGCCTTTTCGATTGATCGCAATCCATCAGGACCAGACGGGTTGCCTCCTTGGGCAGCCATGAGCTGAGCTTCCAGCAGCTTCATGCGCTCAAAGGCATCGTCACGATCGGCCTCTGCCTCAGCGATCTTGGCAGAGGCTTGCTCGGCTTGGTTCTTGACGTTCTCTTGCAACTCTTGCAGTTCCTCCTTCAAATCAGACAAGGCTTCTACAAGGATGGCCCGCTCAGAAAGAGAGCCGTCAGTATCCTGTGTGATTCTCTGAGACACTCTGCGCAGCTGCAGAACGTCAACAGGGGGGCGGGTAGAAGGAATAAATCCCTTGTCTCGAGCCGCGGCAAGCTCAGTTTCGTACCATGAGTTGGACGCCTTGAGCTGCTCCAAAGCTTGATTCAGATTCTGCACAGATCCAGGCTGAAGGGTGTCAAGAGACTCACTCTTGATGAACTCATCGGCATCCTTATGTTTAGGAGGGCTTTCAGGGTGAATGGTCGAAGCAGGCGTATTGGTTTTGTCTGATTGAGCGTCTCTAAAGTCTCTGGGTTCGGTTTTGGGAGTATGGGCTTCGTCTTCAGAGTTGGAAGACTGGTCGTCTTTGTCGCCAACTTCGACCCGCTCATAGCCGTATCCCGGAGTGAGCTCAGAAACAATAGATTCTGAGCGGTTGGCTTTAGTAGGTATTTGCTGGGTCTTTTGCACGGGGGCTGACAAAGGATCGGTCTCCATTGAGATGGATCGTTTCTCTGGCGATGTGATTCCCGCAACAGGCACAGGGATCTGCGATGCTTGAATTGCAGGAGGAGGGGCGTTAATCTGGCGCGGTTCTTCAACACGCTTTTCCGCTGGAGCTTCGTTGGCTGTCGGGGGATAGCTGATGCGAGAAGTATCCAGCACGAATACAAGGTTGTTGGACTCGTAGTCATTGGCATAGCCATCGGGGTTCTGGGCATCCAAGTCGGGAGATTCGCCGCCCATGATGAGAATTTTGTGTCCTCCAAAGGCTGTCATGGAATGGCCAGACCGAGGAGTAGGACCAGGTCCCATGTTTTGGAAACTAAACCATTTGCGCGCTGGGATTTTGAGAGCAGACAGAGTTCCAAGATCTTTGCCTTCTGCAGAGCGGCCACCAAAAACGTACATGATATCACCCACAATAGTAGCTGAGTGGCCCTCGCAGGGAGCAGGAATGAAACCAGCGCATTCCAAAGCCGTCCAAGTATTGTCGGTGGGATCAAATACCCACGTATCGCTATACCAAAGCTTTCCATCAGTACCACCAAAGAGGTAGAGCTTGTCCTGGTAAGTGATGACTGTGTGGTTGGTTCTAGGAGGAGGCGACGGTGAATTTGGCTTGATAAAGTTCCAGTGCGAGTCGGGCGACTGTAGGGTGGTGAGATCATAACTGATCAGATCGTCGAAAAAGAAATCATCCAGCTGACCACCAAAAACGTACAATACGGATCCAATAGTCGAGATGGTGTGGCCGTATCTGCCAGAAGGTCGTCGGCCGTTGGGGGCTGCTACGGTCCATTTTAGCGACGTTGTGTTGAGAAGGTACAAGTTATCGTCCAGCTCGTCGGTTTCTTCAATCTTTGTATCGCCGCCAAAAACAATAAATGCGTTGCCGAGAGTTAAACTGGCATGGCCCACACGGGGACTAGGGCAACCGTCAGTATCAAGCAGATAACCGGTAAGAGTATCTAAAAATTGTTAGATGGGAATCAAGAAATAAGAAAGAAACAAACGTACCTGTTTCAATGACCCAAAGATCGCCAAACACATTGGAACCTTTGAGACCGCCCATGACGAACACCTCGCCGTCTCTAGCAGCAACATAGTTTGCTGCATGCCCATAACGTGGGAATGGAGAAGCATTTGAAACAGACTTTTGCGACCACGGGTACTGGGGAATGTTGGGGTTTTGCTGGCCGGGCTGCATTCTACGTTGCTGCTGTTGGAGCATTGCAGGGGACTGTGTGGGTGGTGATTTCATGCCGTTGGGGCCGGGGCCGTTATACTGCTGAAGCTGCTGAGGCTGAGGAATCTGGCCACCCATGGTTGGACCCCCAGCAACTGGAGGAGATGACAGACCAGTGGGGTAGCCGCCGCCGCCGCCGCCGCCCTGCTGGGGAATGCTACCTCCTGAGACTGAGCGCATGGCATTAGGTCCAGGAGGACCCTGAAAGTTGGGGATCTGCGAGACCGGGCGCGGACTCATGGTTGAGGCGCTTTGCTTTTGCGGGATCCCTGCACCTGCAGGCGGTGGGAGGGCATTGGGAGGTAAGTTTTGCTGATGCAGGCCCGTGCTCTGTAGCTGAGATTGGCGGTTGGCCGAATTAGAGTTAAACGAGGCTCCCTGCTGCTGCTGCTGTTGCTGCTGTTGCTGGACAGAGGGTGGAGATTGTTGAGGAGGAGGGGCCGAGTTCATTGACGAAGTGGATGAGAGCTGAGAGAGGGGAGAGTTGGGCAGCTGATCCAAGGAGGCCTTTGAGACGGGAGCCTGGACTGAATTGCGGGTGTCCTTTTTGTTTTTCCACTTGCCTAGAATCGCCATTTTGACAGAGTTACAAGATGGAGAGGTAGGTTGTTTTAGCGCGTAGGGTGACTACACAAGGTATAAGGTTGCCGACAAAACTACGAACTAACTGGGGATGAAGGGTTTGACAATGTGGTTTTTGAATGGTCTTGTCGATGGTTTAGCAGTTGTTGCTATGGTTGTGGATGTTGATGTTGATGGTGGTGGTGGATGGTGAAGGTAGAGGTGGTGGAGTAGAGAAAGAGAGAGAAGAGAGAGAAAAGAGAGTGAAATATGACTTTTGACAAGAGAAGTGACAAGCAGTTTGTTGTACAGTATTGGAAGGTGAAAAAAAAGCGATAAAAAAAAAAAAAAAAAAAAAAAAAAAAAAAAAAAAAAAAAAAAAAAAAAAAAAAAAAAAAAAAAAAAAATTAAATAGAAAGGTTGGTTGGTTCTACACACCAAAGAAACCGACTTGGCCAGCCTACCACCACCACCACTCACTTAGACAGTTAACGCTGCTGCTGTTAATTAACGACAGCCAAAAGAAAGTTTCGCTTGAGTATATACTAAATAAAGGGTAAGGGTTAAAAGGAAGGAGGTTGGAAATATATATGACATCAGCCGCAATTTACCATTTTAGGAAATTGTGGAGTTGAACTGCTTACACTGTATGTGCACATGGTACGTATAGGCATATAGATATAGGCCTATATATCCAGCCACTTGATTAGTAATACATTACCAACCGTAAAAACGCGAAAACTAAATTGACCTAGCCCTGTGGTACTGAATTCGGTTTAGTCTAGAGTTAAACCTTGCCCTGATCCTTTTTTTCGATTGGTAAAGAATGTGCACGTGATATCTTCTGATGATGATATCACTAAAAATAGGTAAGTAACCAGTTTTGACACGCGGGCATTTTCTATTATGAGATTGAAGCCTTTTTTTTTATATGAAAATATTGACGGGTGTGTCGGGTCACAAGAATCAAAAGTACCGGCCTAACAGTTAAGGACCGATTGATTGATTGATTATGACAAAAAAAAACCAGTTTAAACACAATAACATGTTTCATCAATACTAGTATAGATAATTTAGACTACATATATATGTACCATGACTGTAAGGTGACCAACCCATATAAAATTTCTTATGTACTAGTACTGAATTTGAACCCCTTAAATTTTTTTTGTGTTTTTTAGGTGTTTTAACGCGCGTTTCTGCCTAACAACAAATTTGGGTATACGGAGAATTCACCCATACATTATTTCTTGTTATGGATCAATCACATACAACAACTCCTTACTTTAATAATTTTTGCTCCTGACCATTCTTGTTCTCTTCTTCTTCTTCTCTTTATCACCTTTGATTCATTCAACTGTATAAAATCAAACAATCAAATCGATATATATCATCAACAGCATCATCTTCAGCAGCATCATCTTCAGCAGCATCTCCATCTGACAGCCAACCTACCAACAATGGTGGACTTCAAACCAGACTCAATCATCCCTCCTCCTCACGCTACTACAGCGGATTTGCCTGAGGTTGAGGTTAGACCAGCTACTCCTGAATCACAGTCCGCCTCTCCTCTTCTATACACAAAATCAAACCTTAGACACAGCAACTCCATCTCCCACCCAAGAACATACCATCCTCGCACCAGACAGCGAGCTGCCTCCTTAGCCGGGGGTGCAAACCCGCTGATGAGTAGTACTAGTAGTACTCCCTTGACAGAGACCCCAAGGAGTGGCCGCAAACGGTTGTCCATGAACTTTGCTCTGCCGGTGGTTGCATCGTCCGGCTCACCTACTCTCAGCCCCGCTGCGCCAGGCTCAACAACCCCCCGCCGCCAATCTGGATTGCACGGCCCCTCGGCCTCAGTCTCTTTGCCACCACAAAATGGGAGTTCGGGGGTGGGCACCACCTCCCACGCCAAAACTCAATCCATCAGCGCTACCCACCCTTTGGGCTCGCCTATGGTGAGACAGGCCCCTGCATTGAACTCGTCTCCAACCAACCAGGTGTCCCCAAAACACAGATCATCGGCGTCTGTCTCGTTTTTCCCAACGCTATCAAACATTTCGCCCACAACTAAAGCCCACAACTCGAGATCAAAAAACCTCAGCAACGACTCCACAGGAAGCACAGCCAGTACATGCACGCCCACACTGTCCAACGCCAGTGACGCTACCACAAATGCCAGCAGCGCTACATCGTCCCCGAGCAAGGCCTCGTCGACCATCGAGTACTACTTTTCGCAGCTGGCGTACCGTGAGCGCAGGGTCGTCGAGCTTAGAGACGAAATCAAGCGCATGCAGACACAACTTCGGCAGGCCGAGGAAGATTTAAAAGAATTCCGCCAGCAGGTGCCCAGCGACTTGGTGCCGCCTGTACCTACTGCTGCTCCTACACCTGAAAAGGCAGCAGCAGCAACTAATAATGCCAGCCCGGGGCTGCGCAGAAGCCATACCATCTCGGGCCATGGAGCGGCCCGCTCGCCGGACGACACAAAGGGCCCCTCCCGCCGTCTGTCGCATATTCACTCGCCATTCACGCTGGTCGACAGCCTGGCCACCGCCTCTACCCCACGCGATGAGCCCACCAAGAAACAACACCGCCTGGCTGAGTCCTCGTCGTCCATTTCGTCAGCCACCTCCTCTGTTGCCTCTTTCCACAAGACCGCTCGGCACTCGAACTCGCTGAGCGACTCGAGCTCGTCGTCGGTCGAGGAGGTCGAGGGCCTGGCCGCGCCCAAGCCCATGGTGGCTGCCACCTTGAGGTCCCACCACACCGACTCCTTGGCCTCCCGCTCTCAGCATATCCCTCAGAACTCGACCTTGTACGAACAGCCCCACCAACATGATGTCTCAAGCGACGCCGCAGGAGACGACATGTTCCACAAGGGCCGCCGGGTGGTCGAGGAGCTGGGCACCCAGTTTTGGTCATTCTTTGAAGACATAAAAAACGTGACTGTTGGTGAAGAAGCCCGCGACACCACTCTTGTCAACACTAAGCCTAGACGGCGGTTCGAGGAGCCAGCGGCTGAGGCTGTTGTCAGTGGGGTATCAGCTACAGGCAGCAGTCTGCAGCGAAGATCAATCTCAGGCTCGAGTGTAGTGAGACCAGCTGTGTCGATGAGCAGCCTAGGGTGCCACTCACGCGAGAAGAGCGAGCTGGGAGGCAAGGGACTGCGCAGTGTGCCAGAGGTGTCGTCAAACAGTTACTTTATTGTGTAGGCTGGCCAACCTTAGAAACTAGAACGGCCGCCCACAAATCGACCACTATAGACCTTACAGCAGCTACCTTACAACCGACAACAACAACAACCGACCACCACAAACTTAAAACAAAACTTGCTGGAATCAAGACACTGTTCCCCATTATCCTTTTTTTTTCATGATGAATGATTTTATCTTTTTTTACTATTCTCTGTACTATTAGCCCTTTTATTTCGACCTTTTTACTATATTATTAGCCCTTTTGTACTTTTTTTTATTATTATTATTTCCTATAGCAATTGACCACTAGTCATATATAGCACAAATTCCATTTTTCACATCTATCCCTACTCTCTGCCATCTATCCAACCTCTCTAGCTAGCTGTCTGTCTGTGTGTTTATTTTTTTATTTAAAAACACCCTTCCACCGGGGGTAAATCGACGCCGCCGCAGCCGTGCAGCCCAAAAATCCAACCGTCACATCATTCAACAACCCCTGCGGCAACGACCAATGCACCGTCAACGGCAAGTACGCCAAGTTAATCACCAGATACTGGTACCAACTAAAATCATCCTTCGCCATCTTACCTTCCTGCTGCAACTGCGCCTCTCGCCGCAACCGAACCAGGTCCAGCACAACATGTAGCGCCCACAGGTAGCAACTGTAGATCCAAAGCGCACCCTGAAGCTTGTCGCTCACAACCGACTGAGGCAGAACCCGGTGCATGGCGAGGTAGGCCACGTTCTCAAGGGGCTGGTACGCCAGGTTGGCAACGACTTGGGTGTAGGCAATGCCGCGGAGAACAGGGTCAGAGGGGGGTTGGGCGTAGGTCTCAAGCGCCCAGACTGATAAGGGGACAAGCCCCCACAGGCGGTTAAAAATGCGGATGTCTGAGATCAGGTCCGACAGGGCTCTGGAGGGAGCTACAAGCGACGTTGCGTTGCTCGCAAGGCGGTCCAGAAGGGCTCTCAGCACAGGCGAGGACGCAGCAGCAGCAGCACCGGGTGCACCGGGGGCGGTAGCAGCAAGGGCCGACGCTGAGTACTTGAGGATCTCGGACACGAACAAAAGGCCGTAACCCACAAACGCAAGGTTGCTATCGTTCGCTCCATACGAGCCCAGGATAGTGTTGGAAGCGTGGAGTCGCTCAATGTAGAGCTTTGATTTGTGGGCGTCGGGGAGGACAAAGTTGGAGAGAAAGTAGCTCAGCACGTTCTTGTTGTCTTTGCTGGGGCTGGCCTTGTTGTTGCTGGGGGCAGCAGCAGCAGGCTTTGGCGTTTCGGTGTCTTCGGCCTTGGTAGCGTCTTCCACGGCGGCTTTGAGGTCGGCCTGGTCGGCGGAAGAGGGCACGCTGGCGAGGACCTCTTCTTTCTTTTCGTCGTTACTGGCAGACATTATATTTCAATCTTGTACCTCTTGGTTTCACCAAAGAGATAATATATTCCAAGTGAAAAGAAACCAAATGAATCAAAATGACCTAAGAAAGAAAACTCGATATATCAAAAAAGGAGAGATATCGGGGGTGGATCAGTTCTTCAAAATTGCGGTCAATGTTGAGTATCTTTAAGTCCAAATGGCTACTAGATATATATTTCCAGTTCAACAGTTTTAGATATCTGATTTTATGGGTTCCCCTATAGGCCATAGATTTTGTTTTGGTATTGCCGATCACGTGCCGACACCTCGGTCTTTCGGACTGGATTCGTTAATCAAATGCGCTTTTTGTGACCCCACAAAACAAATCAACATTCACCATCCAACTATGGTGGATCTTATGAAAACAACTGGCATATCTTTGAACAGTTTGATGCAGTGATTATATTATAATATGAAACAGAAATGGAAAGAAGAAGAAAAAAACTCCGTAATAACGTAACAGTAAATACATAGTCAAACACCTTCCCGAGGAGAGTTTGTCTCCATTGCAAAAGATGATGTTCAATCCCAAAGCCAAAAACACTTCTAGACAACTAAACAGCAGAGTGCACAACAAATTCATGATAAATAAAAAAAAAAGAAGAAAGAATAGAAACAAAGTAATAAGAACGAAAGAAAGAATGAAAAAACAAAAACATAAACCATGCCATAACCATATCCATAATAGTAATAATAATAATAATAAAAAAGAGAACTAGTTGACGTCCTTGACCGCCGTCGTCAGCCATGGGTGCTTGAGCGCCTCCCGCGCCGTGATCCGCTTACGCGGGTCATACACAAATATCTTGCCCAGCAAATCCAAAAACAATTTCCAAAACGTCGCGTCCGCATCCACATACGGTATCACCCCCTGGATTATATGTGTCAGCGACCGTGTCGCCCGCACATGCTTCTCGCTCGTCTTCTTTGTGGATGCGTTCGGGTAGTTGATCTTGCCTGCTGGGTTTAGCAGCTCAGCCCCGATCTGGTTCATGCTGGCTTCGCGTAACAGAGCTCGGTCAATGTGCTTGCCAATCACGCGCTGCATTAGGGCCAAATGCTCCAGGTTGTCGTGCGTTTGGAACAGGGCCTCACCCGTGCACACCTCGACGAGAATGCATCCAATCGACCAGATGTCGCAGGGAAACGACCATCCAATGCCCAAAATGATCTCAGGGGCCCGGTAGTGCCGCGTCGAGACCACGTTATTATGGTACTCGTCATCAAACACCGCCGACCCAAAGTCAATCAAGTGTATGCTCGTGTCGTTTAGAATCTGCCTCGTTTTGTACTTGTCGTGGGCCGGCATGTCGCTTGTGAACGACGAGTTGTCTCGCAGGAGAATGTTTTCTGGTTTCAGGTCCGTGTGGACCAGGTTCAGGTCGTGCAAGTACGCGACGCTGGACAGCAGCTGGCGGCCAAAGGACTGCACGTGCGACGCCGGGAACGATAGATAATGATTTGACTTCAAAAAGTCGTATATGCTCATGCCCAGCAAGTCCGTCACTATGCAGATATGGTTTTTGTAGTCAAAGCACTCGCGGAGGTGGATGCACCGGTTGTTGTTGCTGCGGTCGTATGTGGCCAGCGTCGACAAGACTCGCAGCTCGATTTTGCTGGCGTCTCTGTATTTGGGTACGGCTCGAATGATTTTCACGGCGCAGTACGACCGGGTCTTGGTGTCGTAGGCTGACACCACCTTGCCAAACGTTCCTTGGCCTAGTATCTTGTTCACAATGAACCGGCCATCGGCCAGCGTTGTGCTGCTGTCTATAATTAAATGTCCCTCTGCATCATCACAGTGTGACGATAGCGTGCCCGAGCGGTCAAACACTCTTGGCACGTATATATCCCTTGCCTTGACTACCGGCTGTGCGGGGGGACAGAATTGGATTGGCGGACATGCTTTCTTGATGGGTGCCTTTGGCGATAAGCTGACCCGTTTTCGTTTTGACGAATTCTTCGACGGAGACGGACACGACGACGTTACAATCACGTCTGAGGTCCCGCTTGTAGTTCCTTCTTCCTCCTCTTCGTCTTCGTCATCCGAGATAACAATGACCTCCGACGGATACCCGTTCTTATAGAACTCTGCCCAGTTGGGTCCTTTCTTTGCGTGTGAAGACTTGGCCGTGCCATTTGTCACGGGCGTAGATGGGCCAGTTGAGGGGTTGGTTTGTAGTGATTTCTGGTTTTGCTGGGCAGCGATCAGTTCTGGGTTACTGCTGTTGCCATGGTGATACTGAAATAGGTGGTGATTGGGCAGAGGTTTGGTGGCGGTGATGTTAGGGGAAGCGGCCAGTGTCGTTGACATCGTGTGCTAAATTATTGGCGAAACCAAAGAGAGAAAAAAATGAAATTCAAATGGACAAGGAGCTGGAAAGAGAGAGGGGGTACGATGGAGTGACGGGAAATTCTAGAGCGGATTCCAGGTAAGCTAAAGAGTCGAGCTAAAGATCGTCAAAGGTTATTGTTTAAAGTGCGTAAAGGCGAAGAGACAGTTCAAACAAGTCTCTTCTATTCAATCAGTAGTCTAATGATCGCTCCCAACTGCAAGTGCGTGCTACAGCAGGATCACAATACGGGATGGACTTTGACGCAGGCACTAGATGGTAACCCACAGAATGAAATGTTGTTAAGAGCGCACTTCACAAGTAGAATTGCACAACGAAAAAGCCGGCAGAAGCAAATAAAAAATACTTCCTGGGTGCCCAACGGTTGTTAATGGCGCAGGTGGGGAATGTCTAGTATACGGCTTGCGAGAATGACTGTTTGTCGGTCTAAAGGTTGAAAGACGCGTCGACAGAAAAAGACCGTAGTTTCGAGCTCTAGAAAAGTAAAATGAACGGTTTCAATGGAACGTAAGTATCGCCAACGTCCCTATATAATAATTACAACCGTCGCAAAGGCTTTAGCCGGGGAAAACAAATGTATCTGTGTGAAAAGATCTTGTAAACCAACTACTGTTGCGCCAATTGAGGTGGGTTGATGTGCTATTGGGAGTTCCGCGCACAAAGTTGAGTTGAGAGAGGACCAAAAACCTTTTATTTTTGGCGAGTCCAACAAAAAGCTGTGGCTTCAGCAGGGCGCAATGAGGGTTGCAAATGGGAATGAGGAGCTTTTCCTTGTAATATAAGCAGCGAGATCTCTTAGTTCGTTGTTGGAAGAAGGGAAAAGGGAAAACATGGTGGTGGTTTGAAGTTAGAGCAACCGTACTGGTAATTACCATACCTGTGTAAATACAGGCACAATTAGAATCGGACACGAAACTGATTAATTGCAAAATCACGGCCGTGCAAAAATGGGAGCTGATGTACCCATCTTACGATTATAGTTTTACGACTATCTATATCCTCATGTACAACGTTGTCTGTCTTGTTTTTTTAGGTACAATGTTTGTCCGTTTGAAACAAACAGGTGCCAATGGTCGGGACCCTGTACTGTGTGGCACGTGATCTCTGCGGTCATCTATTGATATGGCTATTAAATGAGCTCATTACAATCTGATCTTGCAGTTGCCTTCCTTTGCTTGTTTCTTTTTTTCCATCTGGACAAATGTCGGTTGTTCAGCTGGAGACTTCGTCTCATATCTTGCAATTGTTTCCGTCAAGCAAGGGCCGTCCGTACTACTCGCTGGCTGAAAAGTCAAATCCGACGGTATCCAGTCCGCTCCCTCTACACCCCAGTTGCACGCTCCTTGCAGATCCAATTCCAGCCACCGATGAGAGCTATAATCTGGCTATAAAGCTTGAGGACAAGTCAATTGGCCAGATCACTAATGATCCTGAAGACATTGACCAACTAGCGCAGTTCTCGTTTCAGTGGGAAGCTGCAATCTCCTCATTAAGTAAAATAGAATCGCCGGTTACAGAATCGTCTTTTAATCCGATTCGAACTGTGGCAGAAGGCCTATCGACACTTCCAAAAATGTTCACATCGTCGTCTCCACCAAAGGATCCACTTATTAAGGAACTGTCAAGTCCAATTGCTAATTCCAATCCCGTCCCTCAGCTTGTGGCCAATATCCAGGCACAACAAGATGAGTTTATACATCCAAAAAGCATATCGATACGTTTGGCGTCATGGAATATACATGGCGAGTCAGTTCAGCGAGTGAACTTGGCTCCACTACTTGGCATGCCCAAGAAGTTTGATTTGCATGTATTCGCTTTGCAAGAGTGTGATCCGCTCGGACCAACAACTCTTTCATCAAACGCAGCTACCCTCAAAGCAACTCAAGATGCGATAATTGCCACTCTAGGCGGACCCAAGTTCTACAAAGTTGTTTCTTCAAATCAATTGATTGGTATTTTGATTATTTTAGTTGCGAGTACGGAAATGGTGCCTCATTTGTCAAAACTCAAAGTGGACAGCACAGGAACAGGGTTTTTTGGACTTTGGGGCAATAAGGGCGCTGCATCTATCAAGGGTGTTATTGGAGCAGATCCATCCCTCGGGATCAAAGGTACTGAATTGGCATTTCTGGCGTGCCACCTTGCTGCTGGAGAAAACAAGTCTGCTATTAAGCGCAGAGCGTGGGAGTTTTCTGAAATGGTGCGCCGGATAGGCATTGAGGGTCTGCTACACATTGATCAAAATCCAGATGCCTTATTTGAGGACGAGGTTGCCGATGATGAAACAGATGCGCTACCTCCCTCGCCAGTCAAGTCATCTCCTACTATTTCGTTTGTGCTAGGCGATCTCAACTACAGAGTGAATCTGGATTTCGAAGTAGTAAGAGATTTTGTGAAGAGCAGCGAGTTTGAGACCATTTTGATACACGATCAACTTTCGCAGCAAATAAAGCGACGACGGGTGCTGACTGGATTCCAAGAGCAGCCCATTGAGTTCCCTCCTACTTATAAATACGCAATTGGTACTGGGCAGTTTGATGAAAGCAGGCAGAGCAGCAAAGATAAACCAAGAGTCCCTTCATATACAGACCGCATTTTCTATACTCCATCCCCAGGGCTCATACCTATCGACTATTCTTCGATCATGGACTACACAATTTCAGACCATAAACCAGTTTTTGCATCTTTTGAGCTAACGGCTCCTCTTATCGATCAAGCTAAACGCAAGCAAGTTGTTGAAGATGTGCTCAAGCAGAGCGACATTGTCGAAAACTCATTACGCCCCATTGTTGCAGTTGATCCCAGAGAATTACTTGTTCATGATACCCAGGTGCTTGAACTTGCAGAAGGACAAATTCTTCTGGAGCAGGAGCCCCTGCTCCCAGGGCAAACAGATCAGGTTGTAGAGTGGAACATAACAGTCAACACCCCAGACGTCACTGTTAAGCCTACCAGTGGATGCTTGCCAGTTGGAGCCAAGCAGTATATCACTTTCTCTTGCACAATACCAGTGTCCAAAGAAAACAAAGTGCACGCCGTTGCTGTGCTCAAGATTCTCAATGGGCAGGACATTTTCATTCCCATTGAATTCAGAGCTCTCCCGACATGTCTCGGTAAATCCCTAACTGAGATGAGCAAAATGCCTCAAGGTGCACGGAACCCCAGCGTCAAACCCTCCACCACCAGCTCCACAAACATGCCGCGCGAGATCAGAAACTGTATCGACTACTTGTGGGCACACGCGTTTTCAGACTTGTTTGACGCGAAACTGTCAGCACCTGAACAAAGCATTCAGACTCAGATTCAGGACTGGATGGACAATGGGGAGGACTTTGATTGCGAAGTGCTGGACACTGCAAATAAGTTTCAAAGGAACAGTGGCGTATATTCCGTGGCCCAGCAGTTTCTGGTACTGTTGAAGTATCTCAAGGGGGGCATTATACCAATGGAATACTATTCATGTGTCCTCACCGGGCGAGAAGGAGCAATTAAGGTAAGTTCTTCTACGTGGCGGCATCGAAACTAACCCTCTAGATAATGGAGGATATTCCACGTGTGAACGCCAATGTTTTAGTCTACTTGACTTCATTCTTAAGTAGTCTCATTGAAAACGGTTGGAATTCAAACGAAGCTGGTAAGTAATTATATTGTTTCTAGATTTCTTCTAACTTGAAAGTTGCATTGTTTGATCCACTCGTTATAGCACGGCCACCTAGAAAAGATACCTCGAAGGAAAAGAAGCTCAGGAAAGAGTTTCTTTTGGAACTTATCGGTATATAGCCGAGATGACATCTCTAATTTATACTGATGAGTCAGGGCATGTCATACAAAATTTATAAGACTCAGACATTTTACACAAACAATGGTCGAACAAAATGAATTATATAAATGCATCTCAAAGTTAAAGGTAATTCAATCTTTCATTGTTTCTTTTGTAATCCAAAGGTTTTTGTAGGATCGATAATTCGGTTAAGCATAGCTCCAACCTTGAACCCTAATCCACGCTTGATCTGTTTTTGTTCAAACGCTTTACAAAATTTTTTACCCCAAGTTCAAAGACAGAGAAGGCATTTTAATCTCATCTGTGCCTTGCGGTATCCTCAGCAATTGCCTTCATAAACTTCCTACGAGTCGGACGTCACAGCTCTCCGTCGCTGTTGACCAGAACCAGACAAGCCAGTACTTTGTCCACCTTTAGACACCAGCTGCTAGAACGAATCAGCATGGAAAATTACTTTCACCGACGACAAGGCGACGAGCCTGGAAAGGTATCGGCGACGGCAGCAGCGAGTTCGATGAAAACTGTGATCCAGGTCATGTCCCACGGGACCAGCGACTGCCCGGCCCCGGCGTTGGTTCTGCAGACAGCTAATGGTCAGCGCCATCTGTTTGGAGGCATTGGCGAGGGCTTCCAGCGAACGATGACGCAGAATAAAATTAAAATGGCGAAACTAAACAATATCTTTTTGTCTGGCCGTTTGGACTGGTCTACAATTGGTGGCCTGCCGGGTTTGTTGCTGACTATTGCAGATCAGGGTGTGACGAGCATTGGAGTTCACTCTGCGACGAAAAACTTGGCGTGGGCGTGTGCGGTATGGAGACATTTCATTTTCAGACAAGGCATTCAGCTACGGCCAAACGAGCTCGCCAAGCCGTATACACATATCCATGAAGACGAGTACTTCATGGTGGCTGGCGTTCCTGTTAGCAACAGTTCAGTAGACCCGACTTCTTTCCCAGCAGATCAAGAAGAGATTGACAAAATAGCGAAGGAGTTTGTCAATGTCATGTTCCCCAAGAATGGCGTGAGCAGTGCGACGCCAAAGAAGAACGCCAAACCAAGAAGCCCATCGCCAGTCAACAAAGTCAAGGTTTCCAACAACCTCCCCGATCTCTCTGCATACGACTCTAGATCAACCTGCTACATTATTCAAATGAAATCAACACGCGGCAAGTTCCAAGTCCAAAAGGCCAAAGAGCTTGGCGTTCCTCCTGGCCCATTGTTCAGCAAACTCACCAAAGGGGAGTCGGTTCAAACTCCAGACGGTCGCACCATTACACCCGATCAAGTTCTCGCTGCCCCCGTCAAAGGACCCCGCGTGCTGATTATTGACTGTCCTTCTTCTGAGTACATTGAGAGCGTGATGGCCCAAGACTGGCTTCAAAGCTTACAAAAGCCGGATTCAAAAGAGGAAGGTATGCAAGAAAAGGAAGATAGCCGTGCTCAAAAGCGAAGACGTACTGACGGTTTAGACTCTGACTTTGGGCTAAGCGAGAAGCCTAGCGTTGTTTATCACTTGCTCGGCAAGTCTGTAGATCCGTTTTCGGGACCCTATTTTGACTGGATGACTTCGGACGCCTTCACTTCAACATGCCAGCATTTCATCACCCACCCAGATTACGCTCCAGACGGTATTTCACTGGATGCCGCTGCGTTACTTAATATTAAACTCCGCTATTTATATCCTGATAACTTCAGGGTCCTGCATACCGCCGATGCCATCAAGAAGTTCCCGACGGAGGTCGACTCTCGCATTCACCCCATGCTGACACTGGGTACAGTTGGAATTGAGCCTGTAGTGGCTTACAACTGCTCACACGAAAAATGCAATGGAAAAGTCAACTGGGAGGAGATTGAGCCAGAAGTTCTTGACCCTCTCAAGGCTAAACTTGAGGCCGCTAATCTATCACTTCCATCTCAAGGACCCTTGCCTGAAATTCCTGAAGAGCATCTCAAGGATGTCGAGGTCATCACTCTGGGAACTGGCAGTGCACTCCCCAGTAAATACCGAAATGTCATCTCAACACTAGTAAGAGTCAAACCAGGCAGTCGAAAAAGCATCATGTTTGACTGTGGTGAAGCCACCCTCGGAAATATGCGAAGAATGTATGGACCGCTGGCTGAAGAGATGGTAAAAGAGATTGCGATTTTATATCTCTCACATTTGCACGCTGACCACCATCTCGGTGCTATTTCTGTCATTAAAGAGTGGCTACGTGTGACTGATGCTGAGGACAAACTGTACGTAATGGGACCCTGGAAATACTTTCAGTTTTTGAGCGAATGGAGCCAACTTGAACCAGCTGTGAATATGGGCCGCTTACGATTTGTCGACAATGAATCTTGCATGCAGGGACATTCATACCTTGTCAATTCTGCTAATTCAGATGTCCCTGAGAAGGTGAGTGAGGAGCAACGGTTTGAAATCACGAACACTCCTTCATGGATCGAAGAGATGAAGTCAGAGGTTGGCGTCACAAGCGTGCGGACTTGTAAAGCGCGACACTGTGATTTGGCTTATTGTGTGTCCCTGAACTTTAGCATGGATGGCGAGAACAAGAGATTCCAGGTGTCATACTCAGGCGATACGCGTCCCACAAATTTTTTCGCCTACCGCGTGGGCCAGAATTCAGATCTGTTGATCCATGAAGCCACGCTTGAAAACGGAATGGAAGGAGAGGCAGCAAAGAAGAACCACAGCACAATCGGGCAGGCTCTGGATATTGCATACAGAATGAAATCAAAGTATACAGTGCTCACCCACTTTTCGCAGCGATATCCTAAGCTACCAAACATTGATTGCACGGTAGAGAGGAAGCCAGATACATCTGAGGCAGATGCAGCATCATTTGAAGAAGAACTGAATCAAGAGCTGCCAGATCAAAAGATTGCATTGGCGTTTGATGGTCTGAAGCTCAAGCTGAAAGACATTGCGCCGCAAAAGCTCAAGTACGAGCAGCTCAAGCTCGTATTTGCAGAAGTTGAAGAGGAGGAGGTCGCCCTGGACCAAACAGAAGCATAGAAGGTTAATTTATGAAGAGATCATGTAAATGCTCTATGGCAACTATTTTGTAAATATAAAGCTCACACCCTGTTGGGACAAGTTTTGAACACCCACACCAAACACACCCTTCACACACCCACATACAATGAGCCAGAAAGCCACGCTGTCGCTGAAAAACATTTTCATCGCAGCCACTTTTCTCAAGGTCCTGCTGTTTGGTGCATACCACTCGACTGATTTCGAAGTACACCGAAATTGGCTCGCCATTACTGCCAACGTGCCGGTAAAGGAGTGGTACACCGAACACACCTCGCAATGGACGCTCGACTACCCCCCGTTTTTTGCCCTGTTTGAGTATGTGCTCACATTGTTCATGCCTGAAATCGTCAAGAAGGATGGCGCACTAGATCTGGTTGAGCAGGGATCATACGGATGGCCGACGATTGTATTCCAGCGCACAACTGTGATTGTGAGCGAGCTGGTCCTGTTTGCAGGGCTTCAGTGGTATATTTCGACAACCAAGGCCGTGGTGAAAGACAAGCAAGAAGACGATGGCGGAAGTAGAGATCGCCGGGCCAAGCTACGGGCCTTTAGCATTGCCGGTTCAATTGTGCTGTCGCCGGGCCTGCTCATCATTGACCACATCCATTTTCAATACAACGGCTTCATGTACGGCATCCTCGTCTACTCGTTGATAGCTGCGCGCAACAACATGCCGCTGCTGTCCGGGTTTTTATTTGCCGTGCTGTTGTGCTTTAAGCATATTTACTTGTACCTGGCACCAGCGTACTTTGCTTACCTCCTCAGAATCTACGTGCTCAAATCTACCCCACCAAGCAAGGCCGGCGGCATCTGGCCTGTTGTCGGCATCGACTGGAACAGGACGTTCAAGCTGGGCACGGTTGTTGTGGGCACATTCCTGGTCGCTTTTGGCCCCTTTGCGCTCTACGGAAAGCTCCCTGATCTCCTTAGCCGTCTGTTCCCGTTCTCGCGAGGTCTGACCCACGCCTATTGGGCACCCAATGTTTGGGCTGTGTACTCTTTTGTGGACCGCGCATTAAGCTTCTTTGCTGGAAACTCGACTACATCATCTACTCGTGGCCTGGTGGGCGATGTGGCCTTTGCTGTGCTCCCTGACATTTCACCCCGTTTGACATTCCTGCTGACATTATTCTACCAGGTCGTTGCTCTGATCCCGTTGTTCCTATGGCCAACCTTTCCCAGATTTTTGGCCTCTGTAACGCTATGTGGATACGCTTCCTTTCTTTTCGGCTGGCACGTCCATGAGAAGGCTATTCTTCTCGTAATCTTCCCCTTCTCGTTCCTTGCTCTGCGAGACTCCCGTCTGCTCTCGACCTTTACACCTCTTACAGTGTCCGGCTACCTGTCACTTTTCCCACTGCTCTACACATCTGGCGAGACTCTTCTCAAAGCTCTGTACACCTTTGCCTGGCTCGTGATGTTCCACCTCTCATTCAAAAACCTGGTCAAGGTGCGTTCCTTCCAGCGCCACATTTTCCTGCTCGATCGGGCCACACTCATCTACATGGTTGGATTTGTGCCTCTGATGGCCTCATCTTTTGTGCTTGACCGCATTGCTGGCGGCAAGTACGAGTTTGCCTACCTCATGGCGATTTCAGTCTACTGTGCTATCGGTGTCATTGGATCCTGGGCCAGTTTCTCCTGGCTGTACTTTTTTGACGAGGAAATCTGGTCATAAATAATGCATGTAATATAATCTCATTTCACGCTGTACAAAATAGCCGGACCCAGTGGGTCTTGTCCATCGGGTCTTTTTTGTATGTCCCATAGACATCAGTGTTAGGAGGAGTGTAAACCCCTACCCATACCATTAGCCAATCTTTGTGCTGCAAAAAAGCGGTTACCGTTTTGGGCAAGAGGCCTAACCCATATTTCTAGGTTTATTACTGACCAATCAGGTTCAAGGCTTTGATTTTTATTCCAAACCAGCCTGATCGCTCAATGAGTCCATACTAAACAACAATAGGGTGGTCTTTTTTTTTGATTTTTTTTTTTTCAGCAGGTCTATTGGAAAGAAATAATTTCAATTCCATCAACTCAACTCTCTTTTGTTTCCTCGCTCCCACCACTTTCACCCCTTCCACCAACGGCCATTTTTCTGTGGTGAACTTCATCCCCTTCTCCAAATCCAATTTGTACAATGTGGAAGTTCTCTGTATGTTGTTGTTGTTGTGCTTTCGTCCCTCTACTGGGTTGTTTGTCGTCGTTTGTTTCGTGCACTAGCTAATTGCATTGTTCTGTTTAGGCCCTTAGGCAATCATCCCGTCTCACCAAGCAGGCCATCGTAGCCACGGCCACTGCGACCTCGCTCTCGGCCTACTATGCGCATCTTTACATGAGACCCGTCTCCGCCATGACCGACGCTGAGCACGGTCTCCATGCCCCCGAGTACGACTGGCCCCACAAGGGAAATCTCTCGACATTCGACCACGCTTCGCTCCGACGTGGTTACCAGGTGTACCGTGAGGTGTGCGCTTCCTGCCATTCGCTGTCCCTGGTTGCCTGGCGTACCCTGGTCGGCGTCACTCACACTGCTGACGAGGTCAGAGAGATGGCCGCCGAGTTTGAGTACGACGACGAACCTGATGATGAGGGAAACCCCCGTAAGCGTGCCGGTAAGCTTGCCGACTACATGCCTGATCCCTACGCCAACGAGCAGGCTGCCCGTGCTGCCAACCAGGGTGCTCTTCCCCCTGATCTCTCGCTGATTGTCAAGGCTAGACACGGCGGCTGCGACTACATCTTCTCCCTGCTGACCGGATACCCTGATGAGGCCCCCGCTGGTGTTTCTCTGTCCCCCGGTCTTAACTACAACCCTTACTTCCCCGGTGGAGGCATTGCCATGGGCCGTGTTTTGTTTGACGGCTTGGTCGAGTACCCTGATGGCACTCCTGCCACCACCTCTCAAATGGCCAAGGACGTTACTTCTTTCCTGAACTGGGCTGCTGAGCCCGAGCACGACGACCGTAAGCGTGCTGGTCTCAAGGCCGTCATCATTCTGTCCTCCCTGTGGGCACTCTCTGTCTGGGTCAAGAGATGGAAGTGGGCTCCAGTCAAGACCAGAAAGTTCATCTACAACCCTCCTAAGAAATAAACATAGTAAAGTCGTCGAAAAAATACATAACAAAATAATAATCATGTCTTTGCATTCGATAGACGAATGCTGTTGTATAAACGAATACATTTTACAAAAAATACAAAAATAAAACATTACCTGGACCAGTTCAAGCCTGGGATATTGGGCCGGCCATCATCAGCAGGCGGTTGCTGTTGCTGAGACCCTGTCATGCTCGCTACAATCGCAGCAGCACCATCTTCCACCTGCGGCATCTCCTCTCCTCTTCTATTCTGATACTGGTGATGTTGTTGCTGCTGATGCTGATGCTGATGCCCACCACCCTGCTGCTGGTACCCACCCGAGCCTTGCTGATTATAAGGCTGGGACCGGTTTCCACCACCACCACCACCTCGATCTCCCCCGTATCTGTTCATTTGATTGCCGCCGCCGCCGCCAGCTCCACCGCCAGGTACAAACCGCTTGTTGCGTTGCATACCGGGCTGGAACTCTTCGCCCTCAGGAATGACATGGTACCGGTCTGTAAATGAAACAGCGTCGCCTGGCCGGCTACGAGACCAGATCCGGGTCGTTTTGTCGTTGGAACTGGATGCTAGCAGATGGCCGAGCGGATGGTAATCGAGGGACCATACTGGGAAGTCGTGGGCGCGCGCGATCTGGGCGGCCGGCATGAGGCCTGCTGTGTTTTCAGGCAGAGGGGTGTCGATGAGGAAATGCGAAATAGCGCCGGCCTGGCTGCCGGTCGTGACCAGGTTGGGGTGGACCGGATGCCAGGCTAGCGAGGGGACGTCTGAGTCGTGGCCGCGCAGCACTGCGACGTCGGTCATTGTTCGTAGATCTAGAATGCGGGCGGTCTGGTCTCGCGACGAAGATGCCAGCATGTTGCGGCCGCCTGTCGGTTGAAACTTGGTCCGCGTTACTGTGTTCTTAAAGCCGTGAAGAGTTGCTACGCATTTGCCGGGCGCACGAGGATCCCACAGCTTGACGAGGTTGTCTTTTGACCCACTTGCGATGAGACCGAGGGCAGGATGCCAGTCTGCGCATTTGACGTCCCATCCGTGTCCAGTGAGCACCCGTTCTTCCGTCGCATCATTAAAATTCCAGATTTTCAGCGTACCGTCATCCGAGGCCGTCACAAACTTGGTATCGTTTGGGGAGAATGCAATGTCGCGGACCATTTCCCGGTGGGCGTTGATGATGTTGAGGTTATTGAAATTGGTCTGCCAGAACTTGACTTTTCCTTCATGGTCGCCCGACAGCAACCAGTCGTCCGAGTGCGAGTGCGCCAGTGCTCGAATCGCGTTATCATGGGCCTGCATGATGGTCTCAAAGTTGAACGTCATTCCATTCCACAGCGTGAACTCTCCAGCCATTGATCCCGTCAGGATTCTCCTACCCTCTGGTGTCCACTTGACCACAAAGATCGGCTGTCTTATTTTATTAATACTCGTATGCGTGAATTTGGTGACGAGGGACGAGGCGGTGGCGCGACGGTATGCTTGGGGCGGAAGCATACCTACAAGCTGACTTGGTTCTGGCTCAATTCGAAAGACGTTGGCGACGCCGCCGAATTTGGTGCGCCCCATTTTGCGCTCGACGACCCAGCGCGAGATGCTGTTTCCGTGGTCGACGGTCCGTCGGTGGCCTTGCTTGCGCACGGGATCTTCTTCCATTGTTTGGTGCTGGGTTTGAGTGTGGTGGGTAGTTGGGTTGGTGTTAGCGTGCCAGAATTGGGAAAATCTTTCTGGGTGAAAAATGTCAAAAAACATCTCGCACACACCCACCACACCCATAGACTAAACCATTCGCTCTGGCAAACACCATTTTCCAACAGCATGTTCAAGAAGTATGTAGTCTGTGAGTGATGCTGTACGCTCTGCTAACTTTACAGGTTCACTCGTGAAGACTCTAGTTCGCGATCCAACATCAAGTCCTCCGCCCAACGGGCGCTCAAGACCAAACTGATCGAGCAGTTTCCCAACTTTGAAAAGGTAGCAGACGATATCGTTCCCAAGAAGAGTCAATTAGTTCAGATCAAATGGTAAGTTCAGCGTACTGCTTTTGAGCCTATGCTAACGTCTCAGCGTTGACAGATTATCACTCTATGCCATTGGCAGCGAGATCCTCTTTTCACAGAAACATACTGACGCTGTGATCCCTACTCTCTCCCTTGTACACAAATGTAAGTATGACCCCGAACTGAGAGTAATGATAAGCTAACACCCTTTAGATCCTACCATTTTGCCGTCTGTGCGTGTGGACAGAGGTGCCATTAAGTTCATCCTTGGTGGTGCCAACATCATGTGTCCTGGTCTGACGTCCAAGGGTGCCCAGCTGCCCGACAGCCCCGGCTACGACAAGGGCCAGGTCGTTGCTATCTATGCCGAAGGCAAGGAGCACGCTCTCGCCGTTGGCATTCTGACCATGTCTACTGAGGAGATCAAGTCCGTTAACAAGGGCATTGGTGTCGAGCTGGTGTCATACTTGGGTGACGGGCTTTGGGTGCTCAAGGACTCACTTTAATGCGATAACGACTTTTCTTAATATAATATATATATATACATGATATGAATATTATCTAGTGTCTGGAAGTTGGACTTGTAGCGTGGCTCCAGGGTCTATATTGTAGTATGAGATCACCATGAGGTCATCGTCTAGGATGAATTCTTGAAAGGGGTCTGATTGCTGGTATTTGATCTGGAGTTGCTGAGGGAGGACTCCTGTAATTTTAAGTGATCTTGCAATCATGGCCTTGAGTTTTTGAATGGTCATGTTCTTGAGAACCTTGATTTGTTTTTTGGTATCTTTGTACTGGACATCCAGCAGCAATACTTTACTGCTAATGGATTCTTTAGTGACAGGTGCAGATGCTTCTCCATACAGCTTTGTGAGTGTTGCCCAGCGGCCCAGATCCCGATTGTATGGAATCTCTCCACTGTGAATTTTGCTCATCATGTACAATTCTGCGTCCATCTGTTCACGCTCAGATACAACCATGCCGTTCAATTTAAGCAATCGCTTACCTCCCCATCGGGCTAGTATGAAAATGAACAGCAGCCTCTCCCGCTCTTCTTCTCCTTGTTCAGCTGTGACTGGTAAATTATTGGCATTGAGTCTGAGCTCTTGTGTGTTTGGAAACACCGTATGAAGCGAATCTACCACATCCCAAGACTCAATTCGATTGTATGACAGGTCCACACTAGTCACCGACTCATATGGAACTGATTGCAGCTGGCTGATTCCATTATGCGAGAGAATAAGGGTTTTGATGGCAGGAAGGTTTGGAACACCCGTTAGACCGTTGTAAGACAGGTCCAGGCTGACTAGGTTTGTGAATGCGGTAAGATCAAGTGAACCACGAGCGAAATTGTTATATGCAAGTGTCAATGCTTCACAATTAGGTACTATCCGAGCCCATTGACTCAGATGCAAGGGATCAGTAAGCGTGTTGGACAGCGACAGTTCCCTGACTTGAGATAGAGCTGAATCACAAACGACTTCTGAAAACCTGTTGCCGTTCAGTACTAAAATCTCTAGCGCAGGTAGTCGCGAACAGATGGCAACCACTGACGATGCAGAACGGAATAAATTATACCCCAAGTTGAGGTGTTTCAGAGAATGCAAGTCCAATTCCAGCGTCGTCGTCGATTTATTTTCGCTCACCCGCATCTTGATGAGAAAAGCCGTTTCAAGTCGGTCCAGGCGTGCCTGTCGCACCTTGATCTTGTCGGCACCATAGGTCTCAATCACCTTTGACGCGCTCACTCGTATAATTGGCGCAGATTCGTCTGTTTCTATGAGATATTTTTCTTGGACTGCCTCTTCAAACGAACGAGCTGGATCTGGTTGTCGCGTAGCTTTAACAAAAGATCCAGCGCCCTGAACAAGACAGTCAAAGTAGCGGATGCCGTTCAACATTCCGCTGTGCTTGCCTCGTTCAGGATCATCCCACTCGACCCCATAGGCGGTGACAGACCATGGTGGGATGGATCCAATGTATCGTACTGTGCATAGATCTGAATTGAACGAGAGTCTTGAACCAACCTTTACTGCTTGTTCTTGTTCTTGTTCTTCTGATGCTGGTGTGGCCATTTGTTTTTTTTTTTGTTTTTTTATTTTGTTTGGTGAGAAATTGGATCGTCGTCAACAGCCAAGGGGAAAGAAGCGGCGGCGGCGGGTCTGTTTCATTGTGTGGTGACGTAAAAATTGTCCCAAAAAAGTATCAAATGGACCCTAACAAAACCAACTCTCCATTCCTTTTTATTTTAAATTTATTTTAAGCACTATGCTCTCTCCACTTGTTGAAAATTCATATTCCCTCCTAGCATTAATCGTTTAAAAATCCTTTTCCGACGATTTTCTTTCCCTCTCCTTTCCTTCCTTCCTTTCCTTTTCTCTCTCTACACAGTCACTCGCTCTCTCTCTCTCTCACTATGCGTTTCTCCATTCTCTCAGCCGCAGCTCTGCTTGCAACTGCTCACGCTTTAATCCCTATCGAGATTAAGGGCAACCGCTTCATTCGTCCCGCCCTGGACGCCTCATCTGACGGTGAAGTCTTCCAGGTCCTGGGTGTCGACTACCAGCCCAACGGTGCCTCTGGCTATGATGGCAGCGCAAACTCAGACGTCCTCACTCATGCTGATACCTGTCTGCGTGATGCCTTCGTCCTCCAGCAGCTGGGTATCAACACCATCCGTATTTACACAGTCAACCCTTGGCTCAACCACGATGAGTGCATGTCTATTTTTAACGCAGCGGGTATTTACGTTGTACTGGATGTCAACTCGCCTTTGGGTGGTGAGTCCATTGCCCGTAACGATCCTGGCCCTTCATACAACGCGGGTTACCTGAATCGCGTCTTTGGTATCATTGATGCCTTCCAGGGATACCCCAACCTCCTGGGTTTCTTTGCCGGTAACGAAGTTGTCAATGACGCCGCCTCTGCCCAGGTCGCGCCTCCCTACGTGAGAGCCGTCATTCGTGATATCAAGGACTAC
This sequence comes from Geotrichum histeridarum, assembly GCA_030566085.1. Classification (NCBI taxonomy): domain Eukaryota; kingdom Fungi; phylum Ascomycota; class Dipodascomycetes; order Dipodascales; family Dipodascaceae; genus Geotrichum; species Geotrichum histeridarum. The sequence goes on from JAJMHO010000023.1 coordinate 108,734, forward strand.
ATTGCCCTGCATTCCAACCGTACCATTCCTGTCGGCTACTCTGCTGCTGACGATATCGCCCTGAGACAGGCCATGTGGGCCTACCTGGAATGCGGCGACGACTCCTCCAGAGCTGACTTCTACGGTCTCAACTCTTACCAGTGGTGCTCTGGCAGAGATAACTTCCAGACTTCGGGCTACCAGACCCTGCTCAACACTTTTCAAAACACGGCCATCCCCATCTTTTTGTCCGAGTTTGGCTGTAACGCCGTCTCTCCTAGAACTTTTGACGAAATCCCCTTGGGTGTGTACGGTCCTTTGGCTTCTGCTTTCTCCGGTGGTCTGGTCTACGAGTACTCCCAGGAGGCCAACAACTACGGTCTCGTCGATATCCGTGAAGACGGTACTGTTCGCCTGCAGCAGGACTTTGCTAACCTGCAAGCCGCCTACAACAAGATTAACTTGAAGCCCGAAGCCGAGTCTCAGGTTTCTGCTATTCCCTTCCCCCAGTGCGATGCTAACATTGTCTCCGTCATCTCTGCTCTTGACTCTTCCTTCAACTCCACTTTCGACCTGCCTCCCTGCCCCGTCCCTGATGTCCTCAAGAACGGCGTTGGCAACAACAACAAGGGCAAGATCATTGACTTTGGAAGCACCACTACCAACTACTCCATTTACAACGTTGCTGGCAATGAGCTTGCTAACACCTCCATTAATGTCTCACCAGATAACCAGATCAACTCCCCATCTGGTGCCAACATCTCTGAGCAGGGCACGAATGGCCAGACCGATAATGGCGGCAAGTCGACCTCCAAGTCCAAGGGCTTGGGTGTCGGCTACGAGATCCCTGCCACCGGTTTCCTGGCCACTCTGTTTGGCCTTGTTTCCTTGATAATTTAAATTGTTAAAGTAGATCGATTATAAATTTATAAATCTTCTATATAGTTTATGTTGTTATGTGTACTAATATTTCAGACATCTAATAAAATCCCAACCACCATAGACTCCAGACTTCCTTGAACCAAAAGGCAAGGCACACCACACAACAATAATGCACAGCTCAACGACAATACCCCCGTACGCCCCCACCGCCTCCTACGCCGGCCTCAGCAGCAGCAGCGGACCCGCCTCCCGCCTGCTATCAACCACCTCCATCTCCCTCGACCAAGAAGTCCGCCTCCACACCACCGTCAAGCAACGCGAGCTCTTCGACAGTCTCGCCGAGCTCTACGCCATCATCATCTCGCTCGACTTTCTCGAAAAAGCGTACTTGCGGGACAGCATCGCACATACAGAGTACACGCCCACATGCCTGCGCCTGCTCGCCCAGTACAACGGGATCCTCCGCAACAACGAGCAGGTGGCGGCTGAGTTTGGTAGCTTGGACAGTTTTAAAACAAAGTACGCCATTGAGTGCTCCCATGCGATGAATCGGCTGAAGGTGGGTGTGCCGGCGACGGTTGAGCATGCGGTGGTGCCGGAGGTCTCGGCGGTGTCGGGTGCGGCAGGGGGTGGATCAACGGCGACGGCGGCTGCGCCAGGTGCATCTGCTCGTGCGGTTGCGGAAGCTACAGGCGTAAGTTATATGGCAATGCTTCCAGCAAAGCAAAGAATACTAACCGTCAATCTCCTAGAATTTCATTACGTGTATGGACGCATTACGACTTAATTACAAGGCCAAAGACCAGCTGCATCCTTTGCTGAGCGAGCTCATGACCAGTCTCAACAAGGTAACGAGTCAAGACTTTGAAGGTCGAGGCAAGATTGTACAATGGTAAGTCTACATCCTCATCATCCTTATCCTATTGCTAACCAGGATCCAGGCTCATTACGCTAAATGCACTCAAGATCAACGAAGAAATCAACGAGGAGCAGTCCAGACAAATGCTATTTGACCTCGACAATGCATATAAAGTATTCTATACCAATCTAGAGTAAAACTTGCTTTCAATACACACATTTCATCATGATTTATACCACCCTCAGCTCCTCCAACAGCTTTTCAACCTCCTCCTGTCTCATCTGCTTGACCGCGTGGTCATGCACCGTATGGTTCAGCAAATCAGCCTGCTTGATCAGGGCCTCAACCCGCACCGGCTGGTTGTTGAGCTGCTTCATGAACGTGTACACCTCCGACGCGCTGTTCAGCTTCATCAGCTCCGGCTCGTAGATTTTGAACAGCGCTAGGGCCAGTCTAAACAAGTACACCTCGCCCTCCACACAGAGAAACACGTCCCACACTCGGAACAGCACGTCTGGCGGCAGGGTATCCGTGAAACAAGACAGGAACCAGTCGAAAGTAATGGCTTCGACTTCGACATGAACCGATGCCAAATGCTCAGAAAGCTGCGGCAGCATTTCCTTGAACAGCTTGTTAAATACATGCTGATCAGCTCGAGACGTGAGTAGAGGTGGACTGAAATAACCAGCTGGCAAAATGTTCTCGACTAAGCTGACTAGCAGCCAGAATGCGTCTTCCTCAGTTGCAAATACAAGTAACAGCATTGCAGCAATAAGATTCACTATAGATTGTTAGCTTTTCAATAGCATACCAGACCCAAAATACTTACTTCCTTGGCAGTAGCCAACTTCAGGATTTCTTCTCGCAAACGCCACCAGAACCCTCCTGAGCTTGTGCACTCCCGGTCCCGTGCTCCCAAAAAACACATTATACGGCATCGTGCGGTACAAGTCCAAATCAATCTGATTGAGCGCCTCAGACTCGTCCTCTCGATCCACCAGCGACTGGTACACGCCGGGCGTTTTTAAAGTTCGGGCGCCCGAGCACTCGCCCCAGATCTTGGCACGGTACGTAACTGGGACTCCACCGAGCACCAGCGTTTTAAACTCGCGCCATAGCTGCTTGCCTTCCTTCGAACTGCGCGTCTTCTTCTTCTTGCTCGAGCTGCTGCCGTTGATCGCATTGCTCGTCGCCAACGAAAACGAAAACCCGCTAACGTCGTCGCCTCCCGCCAGTCCAGCTCCTGAGACTCCAATCAGCTCGGTGCCGTTTTGGATAAACTCGCTGGGCTCTGCGTCGGCTGTGCTGTTAAGTTTGCCGAGAAACTCGTCCCAGCGCACTGTTTGCGCTTTTTGTAAAATGTCGTGCATATCAGTAAGCTGAGCGAGTAGCATACGGACAGAGTTGGGGCCTTTGTTGCCAATTGAGGGAGCTGGTTGGCTGTGGACTGATTTCGTGATCATGGCTGTTGCGTTTTGGGGTATCACTTCTGGTTGAAACTGGTTCGGAGGCATTACCAAAATCCCCGTCTCTTTATCCTCGATAACTTTAACAGACGCTCTAACAGGACTTTCACTTGTGTTTTCTTTCTTCAGACTCTCTAATGGCGCATCTTCCGGAACTATAGTCTGGGCGATGGGTGATGAATCTTTGTGTCTATCATAAATAAAGCCGAAGCGGTCGGTCAGGTATCTATCCGGAAGACCATAATGGTTATTCCAGGATGGAAGCAAGGTGGGAGGTTGGATACTCTGCGGAACAATGTTATCAAGTTCAACCGGCCTTCGGTCGTTAACAGGCGTAGGCGGAGCTTGGACTTGCGGAACATGATCCTTTATCGACTCAGGTATCCATTTTGCGGGATTGAATGCTTGTGAACTGCTTCTGTTACGATGTGTTGCCGCGGGACTTGCAGCGTTGACGGTGCTGTATTTATTACTTGCGGCGCTCAGAATGCTTCCTTTATCGACGGAATCCTCAAGAGGTGCAGCAAGACTGTTGTGTGCATTTGTATCAGTTGAATAAAGAGACTCAGTGTCGTCTTCTGATATAATTGATTCAGGATATACAGCCTTAGTCTTCTTATCGTCTGAAGTACCTCCCAGGAAAAACATTGCCCATGAGCGGCGTTTTGAGGGCTGCTGAGTCGGTGCAGATGTCGAGGTCTTGCTTTCAGTAACCATGCTATTGCTTTGTGATGTTTTGATGTCATTAGAGTCGTTAATTTTCTTGTCATTATCATTAGTATCGTTAGTCTCATCCTTAGCCGTGGAGAGATCTTGTTCTTCATTAATTGCTTGGTAAATCAGCTCGTCAAGAACCTCTTTGGGTCGGCGCACAGAGGTTGCTGTCATGTTGAGTAATCGCTTGTCCACATCGGCCATGGACACTCCGCACTGTGCCAACAGCTTCTTGAGCTCGCGTTCTCTATCTTCTTGTTGTTTTCGCACAAGAATGACTTCTGATTCGCGCTGTGCTAAATCAGCTGCAAGCTGGCGTACTACGCTAACAGTTCCATAGCGCCCCACAAACCGCCGGATCGAATCATCGGACAAAAGATGCAAGTTACCTGGCGCAGAATTGAATGAAACCTCGTCAAAAAGGGAACGTCGATGACCTTCAGCCTCCTTTGGTTTAGGTTCCTGGTCCTGTGCCAGCATGTTTCGCAACCCAGCCAGCGCTGCCACCCCTGTAGAAGATATGGAGCGGTTCCCTGGACTACTACTTCGAATTGACATGCGTACTGACGATGCTGGCGACTCCATTCCAGAAAACGGAGCGGACGTAAGGGCGGGAGGCAAAGGCTGCGATCCCTGTACTCGTAACCCGTGAATCGAAATTTTGGGAGCCAGTTTTGGAGCAGATCGATAGCTCTGAGATCGAGCCAGTATTCGTGGAGGAGTAGAGGTGCTTCGAACTGTTTCAGAAGTGACGTCCTTTGCGGACAAGGATCGCATTTGACCGAGCGCTGAGCGAGATGGGCGGGTTGTAAGTGAGGGTTCTAACGGTGGGAGGCTGACAGTGTCGTCAAAGTCAGCGCTTCCAAGACTGGAATTGTTGGAGTGGAGAGGATGCTGTTTGGTTTTGCTTGAAGAGGCCGGTAGGTCCTCTTCTGTAAGGTTGTCAATTGAGCTTTCGTCAGACATATCGCCAGTGTCATTGCTTATAAACGAGAGGTTGCTGATACTGCTTAAAGGTGGCGGTATTGCACCGGGTGTAGAGTTTGGCTGGTCAGTGGAATGAGCCACAGCTGCCATACTTTGTAGAATGAACCAATTCCAATGCTAATACAGAAGATATACTTCTATGAAATGGCGGACTGGAGAAGGAAAATTTTGTACGGTCAATGAAAGCGTTCTGAGGTTGAAGACAAACTACGACACAGGAGTTGGGTGGGAAATATGCTACATACAGGGCAAGGGCTGCGGGGGAAAAGTCGCGTTGAGGGTTCCTGGCGTTTCAATCAACAATCAACACAATAATACATCATGGACGATTTACACTTGAAGCTACAACTGACGGCAGAGGATGTGAGGTTTGTTCGGGAGCAGTTTCTAAGCGCTGCAGATGCAAAGATTAAAGTGCACTTACCGCAAATGACGTTCGAAGGGCAGGACAAGCCGAAAGAGGACCCTATGCGAACCAAGGTTGAGCAACTAGTCAAGGAATTTATTCACGAGTCGTTTGAACTGACGCGGCATGGAATGATGGTAGACGGTGTCGACATGTCAAAGAGGCCAGTGCTACGTGACGATTTGGCTGCGCCGCGGGAGGAGATAGAACCGTTTGATTTCGAGCTGAACGACAAGCTGCGGCAACTATACGGCAAGGTTGACGCGTTAACGCTAGAGATTGCAAGGTTACGAAAGACACTACCAGCAGAGGCGACAAAAGTATACTCAGAAGCACTGGAAAAACGGCGGCTGAGCCAGAAACAACACGAAGACGAGATCAGTAAAGACGCACAGCATGAAGCTGATGCATTAGATGACGACTTTGATGCAGAGGAAAGCGAAGAAAGGAGGAAACAGCTGGATCAGATCAAGCAGGATTACTACGGAGTGATAGAGCAGCTTGGAACACTCATCAAAACTGTGCCCGAGTCCAAGGCACAGCTGGATCAACTGGACGAGACTGTGGAGTTCTTGAAAACCGCGTAATCAAACCCATTAATGTTATTATCTATTCTTACTTTTTCTTTTTTTTTCAACTCGTTATTATTTTGTACAAAACTCAAACTTGCAGGCTTTAGCCTTGCTTGATAATAGCAGGCTTAGTCCTCCTTGACACCAGCACCACCAGCGCCGGCAGTCTCGGCCTGCTCGATGGCCTTCTTGTCGGTCTTAAGCTCACCCTGGCCGCCCGCGGCACTGAACATGTTAGTGACCTTGAAGGGGCGCTTGAGATCACCTGAGGCGGGCTTGCCAAAGACGTGGATCTTGACAATGTTGGTCTCCAGAGCCGACTTGACGGGCAGGATGGACTGGATCACAAGGGGGTTGGTGTACTTCATGTACAGGTGCATGAAAGCCATCATGGCAATACCGCTGAACATGCCCTTGATGGCAGAGTTGACCTGGGACAGATCGTATTCCTTAATGGTGGTTGTAACCAGCTTCTCTTCGGTCTGGCCACTGAGAGGAGAAGGAGGCTCGACGTACTTCATGGTAGTGAGGTCTACAACTGTTAGTTAAACTCAAAGCAAAAGTTAATCGACTTACCATTCTTCTTGTTGATAATGAACTTGGTGTAGAGGTACAGACCAAGGATGATCACGTTGGAGAGAACGTACGCAACTCGGACACCCAAGAGGACTCTCTCGTCCTCAAAGGGCACCTTCTTGGTGACCTGCATCATGATCAAACTGATCGCAAGGTTGGTGACAGCGGGATTCATCTTTGACAGCTGTTGTGGAGGATAGTGTCTGGTTGAAGAAAGATGTTAGATGGGAAAAAGAGTGGGACTATAGTCGTCGTGGCTTTTTATATTACTTTTTGTCACTTTATCGCGAAATTTGTTCTTTGGCCTTCTTCACTCAAAACTTCCAGCGATAGCACGGCTCTATCGTCTTGTATCTTTTGTGCTAGACTACTAGCACCTTCTAATCTACTATTATACAATGTCTAAATTACTCCGATCCACATCGCAGAGAGAACGGGGGCTGCTATTCCCACAGAAATGATCGCCAGCACCTTGGCCGCCCACCACCAGTGTGGGAGCGCAAAGGGGCACAGCGTATACTGGAACTGCCAGGTTCCATTGTAAGATCCTTGAAGAAGACCAGCATTTCCACCAAACTCGGCCATCATGCTCCGCACGGTGATCTCATGGACTCCTCCAGGGAGTGATAAAAGGGACGCTTTGGGTTCCCACTTGGTATCGTAGGTATATGTAGTTAGACAACCCTCGTGGTCATGGCCAGTGAGAATGACACCTCCGTAGGGGTTTCCAGGCCCAAACACCTTGGTTAGCACCTTCTGAGAAGTCTCGTCAGTTAGGTGATTCTGCTCACGCAACACGCTTCCGTACTCCTCCTCGTAGTAAGTGAAGTAAGGTCCATCCACGCAGATCCCTTCTGGTTTATAGAGGGGAACATGCGTGAGCAGGATGGTAGGACCCTTGAAGTCGGCAGCGGCCACCTCGTCTAGAAATTTCCATGAGGCTTCGCTGTATTCCACATGTGCCATGGGTCCGTCTAGGACTAATGAATTAAGCACCACGATCCGATAAGGTTGGGGAAAGTCGTAGGTTTTAACAAAGTTGTCCAGACCAAAAGCATCAACATAGCGAGCCATCCGATCTGGGGTAACTTCGCCGGCATACCCAATATCATGATTTCCGGTGATATTGAACAGATCTCCCTTGTGCAAGGCGGGATCAAAGATCCTTTGCGTGTATCTTGCAAGGCGTTCCTTGAACATGTCGTCGGTGATCCATTGGCTGGAAAACAGATCACCCATGATTGCCACGTGCTGAGGCTTCAAACTAGGTACCAATGTATGGTAGACATGGCCAAGATAGTAGTCATTGCCCAGGAGATCTAACTTTGTTCGCCAAGTGTCATCGGGTAGGGCGCCTCGGATCTGGGGGTCGCCAAACGCCAGCAGCTTGATTGCAGCCGTGTCATCTTGCCAGTCACAAACATCTGGCTGGAATCTGTGATAGTTATAAATAAAAGCGTTAAAAGCAGCAGCAGCTACCAGAATCAAAATTCCCAGTGTCCTCAGCGGACCCCTTATGGATGACCACCATGTCATGTTTCACACAAGTCGTTAATGTTCTTTCTAGGGATAGTGATAAAAAAACAAAAAAAAAGTTGAAATTTGGGTTCATGTCCCAATTTCTGCTCCACGTTTCACTTTTCCTTTTCCAATTGTTTACCAGACAGGAATAAATTCACCACAATGGAAGTTATTGGCAAGATTATTGATCCCTTGAGCGGCTACATTCGTCCTATCACTGCTCACTTACCTGAGCCAGTCAAGGATGCCGGTGTCATGCTTTTGGGCGACAAGTGCTACAACCGGTTGATCAGAGACGTCGACTTTGTGTCTGATCCCGACTGCGTCGCGCTGGCTATTTCTCGCGGACTTGGAATGGGCATTGTTGGTATGTCCTCCATCGTCAAGATCCCCCAGATTCTCAAGCTCGTGGCCTCTCGATCTGCTGAAGGTCTGTCGTTTGTGAGCTTTGCTTTGGAGACCCTTGGATATATTATTTCACTTGCCTACGGCTTTCGCATGAACTTCCCATTCACCACCTTTGGCGAAACCGCGCTTATTGGAATCCAGAACATTATTGTGTGCATGTTGATTTTGAACTACAGCGGCAAGAAGGGTGCCGCTGGCGCTTTTCTGGCCCTCATGTTGGGCCTTGTTTATCTCCTGACCGACCCTACCAAGACAGGATTGATCACTGAGCAGAACATGGTACTGCTCCAAGGCCTTACGATCCCGCTTTCTCTGTTTTCCAAGATTCCCCAGGTTATGACCAACTTCAAGAACAAGTCTACTGGCCAGTTGAGTGTTTTCTCCGTGGTCAATTACTTGGCTGGCTCGCTGGCGAGAGTGTTTACCACCATCCAGGAGGTCAATGATCCCATAATCCTGGCATCCTTCATTGGCGCCACTGTTCTCAATGCCATCCTGGCATTGCAGGTGGTCGCTTACTGGAAGAACGCGCCCAAGGTCTCTGATGAGAAGAAGAAGAAATAAGAACAATAACGGGACATGTATAACAGTAATATCTCATGTAATAATACTTAATATTAAACTGACTAGTCTGGAGACGCGTCATTTATAGATCTACACAGGAGAGGGTATCAATGTGGTCAGTGCTGCATTTCCCAGTTGGTTTGGTACTTGAAGATTGAGTATCACAAACTCGTAAAAGGGCCCTGAACGCCAAACGAGGTTAAGTCGATCTAAAACCTATATATACTAACCTCTCAAATTAAAATGAATTCCCTTTGGCATGGAGCACAAACTACGGTATACATAAGTGAAGAAATCAGTGTGAAAGGCTAGAACTTTTCCTATTGTTACTTGGAAGCAATCATCAACTAAACTATACAATAAATATACTCAAAACTAGAAGAAAAAAAACAAAAACAAGCAACTTTTCTCAACAAAATAATAAAAATAAAAAACAAAAAAAGGCGAAGTTCATTTCTCATATCCTTACGGATGGTCATAGATCACGTAAAAAAAAAGATAGGTTCTCATTCTTTGGGGCTGGCGGCAGCTTTAACCTCCTCAGGTGTGCCTTGGATAGCCCATTCCAAATCCCTGGCCAGACCAGAGTCCCTGAAATCAAGACTATGCAACGTCTGCGTAAACTGGACCGACTCGGCTGTATCCAAAAACCGGTTCACAAGCTCCTTGCTCAGCCAGGTCGCTCTGCCCAGGTTCAGCGTAGTCAAGAACCGCAGACCCGCGATTGCGTCCATCAGCTGGGAGATGCTGACCTGCTTCAAGGCGTGCTGGGGAAATGCCCGTGGCCGCGCGACGTCAGACACAAAGATATAGCCACTGGCAGAGGTAATCGGAAACTTGCGCAGCGGTGTAGGGTAGCGCGTGGTGCTTAACATCATGGAGGGAGTCTCGTTGATAAAATAGTCCGTGGCAAGCGGCAGGCGCGAGAGATCAACAATGAGCAGGTTGTGGCAGACCTTGAGCAGATGCAAGAGGGCGCCTAGCGGAACGTCACGGGAGTTAGTGAACTGGCGGAGCAGGAACGACTGCACTGGGTGAGGGGACGACGCGTGTTTGAACGGGGGAGGAGGGGGTGGCGTGGCTACATGCGTAGGTTTCGGAACAGTGGAAGATGATGGAATTGCGTGGTGGTTACTACTGCTGGTGTTGGTGTGGCCTGGCAGAAGCTTGCGCTTGCCTTTGGCGGTGGAGCCGTCCAACTCCTGCAGGTCGGTTGAGCTATGACTGCTTTTAGAGTAGCGGCGCAAGCCACCGCGCTTGGACGGGCGTGATTCGTGCAGGGGTCTTTGCGGCGGCGACGCGCCTTCGGGGGCTGTGTCGGTACCTGGAGATAAGGTACGCTGGGGCGGAAGGTGCGAGACATTATAATGGGCTGCGGTACCTGGGGAGCCATGTGACCCGGCTATAGAGTAAAGCGGCTCAGTTCTTAATTTCCAGTCGCGCCAGCCTGCGAGAGGCTCGCCGGTACCCTTGCGGGTTGAGCAAGTGATATGGCTGAGATCGAGTACCTTGACGTAGTGCGCTAGTTCTACATTGTGCGTCACGGTTGTTACAAATTGCGCAAGTCTGTACGTGGAAGTGAACTGGGGTTCAAAGTACAAGTGTCGAATTGCAAGGGCGGAAACCGGCCTGCAGACTTGCAGCAAGTTGAGCAGGGACGGCTGGTCCAGATTAGCAAGGATGTCGTCGATCAGTTCGACTGGCAGATCTAAAAGAACCAACCTTCTGCGGCGCGTAGTGGTAGTACAAATAGACGCATTTGATTTCAGACTAAACACACTGCTGATGGTGGACCGACAAGAGCGAATAGACGAAGCACTACTAATTTGGCGAGAGACAGGTCGAGAGGTGCGCACCCTTCGAGGGCGGGCATCACCTTCAGGCAGGATCTGTGGGATCAGTGACCGGTAAATGGCCCCAGTTGGAATTGGGGATTTTGAAGGTGGAGGGGGCGCAGTGGGGGGTTCATGGTCTTCGTCGTCATTGAGGTGCAAGTCTGGGGCATCGAGGATAACAGGCGGGTTTGGATACACCTCTGTCTGTGGTTTGTGCAAGTCTGTCGTTATCGGTCGCGATGGTTTTCTGGCGTTAGTTGTAGTCTGTTCGATCAAATGGTTGAAAAATGCGTAGGTCGACGATTCCATCACTGCTTGCGTAGATAATGCCTGGGGCCCAGAACTAGAACTTGGAGACGCTGACCTATGACCAGGGTGGATCCCAGAGGTTGAAGAAAATAACAGGCCATTTGAGAGCCGTGATATTGCTAGTGGCGAGGGCTGGGCGGAGAAGGAAGGCATCGTTTAGCAGGTGTTTATTTGAGTAAGGCAATAACAGGAAGGTAAATGTCCAAAGGACGGTGTTTACAAAGGCGATAAGACGAGACTGAATACAAGAGAAGCTAGCAGAATTGAATATATCCAAAGCAAATAGAGAGAATGTAAAAACCAATAAAATAAAAATAAAAAGAGAGAAAAAGGTGGAACAAGGAGATTATATATATGATATGATATAGTATGTTTTTATTTGAATAAATTTCGGATAGTTGGAAGTAGTTAATATATATTGGTACTTTGTGTGCCATCTATTAAATGTTTATACTATAGCTAGTACTATTAAATGGTATTTAAGTGCCATTTACAGTGATGCATGTTAAAACAACAAACCAAGACATGACGAGACAAGCTTAGACACTGCAGACCTTGATTATATAGTGCTTTGGTTATAATAAACCATGAGAAATTAATGAGAGTACGTATATCTGGGTTGGACTCATATTTTAATATCAGTTTACATTGCACTGAAAGGCACTGGAAGGAGATTGTGGAGTTGGTTTGTTTGCCTCATTAAATTATTTATGGCCCGATTAAATATCATGAATACATAGTTAAATAGGCATAGATTTCATAAGAAGATAATACAGGGTCTTCTGATTTTTAATTATGAATGAATTCATGAAAAGTGGTTTAATCCTCATCCAGATATCGATATCATCATATCATCATCCATGGTTGGTTATAGAAATATTTAGGTCTTGTTATTGTGTGGGGCTTTTTGGGTCTGACCTGAACTGGTCAAAATGAGATGAATCGGACCAAAAATGGGCAAACTGGGGAACTTGATCAATTTAGAACTGTTCTATATATTTTATCAAAGTAGAACAGACCACGTGATACAATGTTCTACTTTTTTTTCAACCTTCGTTTCTTTCTTGTGAAAAATATCATCAACAAGTGAAGGCCGCACACACACGTTCATCAATTACTTCAAAAAGGTCCTGGTACTTTAAATTTTTTACCTTCTTCTCTCATCTCCTTCTCCTCTTCTTCTTTACCTTCACGAAAAGCTTATTTTGCTTTGATCAACAGAAACGGCTGAACGTGGCTTATAAATATCCTTACTAATTTTCCAACCCACGGTTTCTCCGTAGCCGAGTGCCGACAATCCCCTCCTCGGTTTTCTTTAACCAAACAAGTCTACCCCAGACAAACATCCTATATAACTAGATACAACCCACACCTCTTCTTTCAACTCATACAACCTCTTCAAAAATAAAAAAATGTCTAGACACTCTACAACTGATTCAACACAGTCTTTCAAGAACGAAATTGTCATTGTCGTTCTGGGAGCCTCGGGCGACTTGGCAAAGAAAAAAACGGTATGCTATTATAACTCAGGCTGTTCTATATGCAACCGCATTTCTTCTAACACACGTTTAGTACCCTGCGCTTTTTGCACTCTACCGCGATGGACGGCTGCCAAAGAACGCCCGGATCGTGGGCTATGCACGCACAAAGATGACAGAGGAGGATTACAAGCAAAGAATCTCGTCGTTCTTCAAGCTGCCAACCGACGCTCTCAAGCAAAAGGCACAAGATTTCCTCGACAGATGCACTTACATTTCAGGCCAGTATGACACTGATGATGGATTCATCAGCTTAGACAAGCACATTCGCTCGCTGGAAGACGCCATGCATGTCAAGTCAAGAGATCGCTTGTTTTACTTGGCCCTGCCTCCGGCTGTCTTTGGTCAGGTTTCGGTCCATCTCAGACGCAACGTGTACCCTGGATCAGAGGGCTCTGCACGTGTGATTATCGAGAAGCCGTTTGGCCACGATCTGGAATCGTCTCAGAAACTCCAGGCCGAGCTTGCGCCTGTGTGGGACGAGCACGAGGTGTACCGAATTGATCACTACCTTGGTAAGGAAATGGTCAAGAACATTCTTCCTCTGAGATTCGGCAACACGTTTTTTGCAAACTCTTGGAGCAACAAGAGCATTTCAAATGTGCAAATCATCTTCAAGGAACCGTTTGGCACTGAGGGCCGCGGTGGTTACTTTGATTCGATTGGAATCATCAGAGACGTCATGCAGAACCATTTGCTCCAGGTTCTGTCTCTCATTGCCATGGAGCGGCCTGTTTCTTTCGAGTCAGAAGACATCCGTGACGAAAAGGTCAAGTTGCTTAAAGCAATTGCGCCTATTACTATGAAGGACCTCATCATTGGACAGTATGGTAAATCAGTCGATGGTAAGCGCCCTGCTTATCTAGACGACAAAACGGTGCCCAAGGACTCTAGAGCCGTCACTTTTGCAGCCCTCAATCTTCGCATTGAGAACGACCGATGGGAGGGCGTTCCTTTTATCATGCGTGCAGGCAAGGCCCTGGATGAAGGCCTAGTTGAAGTTCGTATCCAGTTCAAGGACGTCACCAAGAAGGCTGTCCCGCGCAACGAGCTCGTCATTCGCGTGCAGCCCAAGGAGGCCATCTACTTAAAGATGAACTCCAAGTACCCCGGTCTCACTACCAAGAGCGTCGTTACCGATCTCGACTTGACTTACAACAAGCGGTTTGAGACCCTCAACATTCCCGAGGCTTACGAGGCTTTGATTCTGGACTGCATGAATGGCGACCATTCGAACTTTGTCCGTGATGACGAGCTGGAGGTTTCTTGGAAGCTGTTTACGCCGATCTTGCATCAGATTGATGAGGACAAGACGATAGTTCCAGAAATCTACCCTTACGGATCCCGGGGTCCATCTAGCGTCACGCAGTTTATGATTGAAAGAGGGTATGTGCGAGACGATGAGGGAGTCTATCAGTGGCCCCTCACCAAGGGTTTGCTATAAGCAGCCATTTGAACTTATTATTTAATATACAGTATACATGAATAAAGTAGATTTTGATAAATTTGTGCTTTTTCGGTCTTAAGTATTGGAGATGATTTAAGAAATACGCGTTGGGAATTTTCATACACACCAAGTTCCATCCCACATCATGACCACCCATCATGAATATTCATGGTGAAGAGCTTTTCCACCAGTCGCCTACTTACAACAAATGGGTCCCTCTCCTCTGCGCTGACATATTGCTGCTTGAGCCGTTTGCAAAGATCTACGGGCGTCCGGCAGCGTATGGCTACGGCAACTTGTTCATGTGGGACAACCACCCCATCAACTATGTGACTCTGGTCGCGACGTGTGGAAGTTTTGAAGACATGGAGCTCAGGAACCAGCGGCTCAGGAATTGGGTATTTACATGTATGTACAAGGTTATTGAAATTTTTGAGATTGATAATACTAACGGTGAGGCAAGTACACGACGGATCAGGCAAAGAACTGGAAGCCTGCTTGATTACACCAAGCGAGACTTTTACATACCAGGATTCAGAGCTCAATACCCAGGCTCTCACGACCCAACCAACCGAGATACCGCGGCTGCTTACCGGCATTACGCAACTAGCAAGCACAGACGAGCCTAAGAAAGTGATTTCCGACGACGGCCAAACCCAGTTACAAAAAAAGTACGTCAACAAGCTACTAAAAGTGTATGGCTCTATTTCGTTCAGCAAAAAGTTCAACCGCCTCCAACTGCGTCTTATCCGCGAGCCCGACGTTTTAGCCGAAAGCGACACCGCCGATCTGGTTGCAATTGAGCTGGACGAAACTGCTCAAGTGCTAGAGTTTCGGTCCAGTGTGCTGACCAACGAATGGGTTCCGGATCCCTTGAACAAAAAACGAATCACAGCACGAGAACCGCCGATTTCTTTAAAGGTGCTAGATGAGGAGCCAGGTACGGTTGCTGGGGTGCTCGAGAGTCAGGATTCAGAAACGGGAGCGCCCTTCTTGACTCCGGTGGAGGTCAACAATGGTGAGCCATGTAGTAAAACCTTAAGTAAACCTAGTGAACCTGAACCCCTCGACAATTGCGAAAAGGAAAATACTGGACTGGAGCCGAGCATAGCGGGGATTGCTGAATTCCAAGATGCTGAAAGCGATTCTGACTCTGAATCGCAGTTCATGACTCAATCGGCTGGACCAAAACGAGCTCTTTCAGATGGCTCTCCCTCGCCTCTTAAAAAATCCAAGATCCAGAATAAAGAAGTCAAAGAGCGAGAGTATTCGCCAGACTGGCCCTCAGACGAAGAAGAAAGTCTTGATGATCTAAAAGCAGTCACTTTCGCCGACGCGCAGAGTATTGACCAAACCAGGACCCAGGTACCAATTTTAACCAACTGGGTCAAGATAGAGATACCAAGCTCAATTCCTCTCCCTGAAGATGACGACGAGGCTGATTTTTTGAGTTCTGAAGATGATGAGTTACCTGAATTTGTTGCTCCTGTTGTGAAAGAGGAACCACCAAAAAAGATCAAGCCAGAGCCAGTCTTGTATTTGCTGCCGGTTCCGATACCTGAGGATGATTTCAAAGTCGAGTTTTTGAGCGACCCTTGTAGGTCAGACTCTGACTACATTGACAAGCGGCCTATACCTACAACCAGTTCAAGCCAGGTCCCGATTCCGGTACCTGATGATGACGTTGAGTTTTTGAGCGATGCACAGCTATCAGAACTAGACGAGCAAAAAGGTAATATTCCTATTCCTATTCCAGACGACGGTGTCGATGAAGGTGACTTTCTGAGCGACGCCTATTTATCTGACCCCGAGCCAGAACCACATTTACCCCCACCGTCAAAGCCCCAAACAGAGCCAGAGCAAGAGCAAGAGCCAGAGCAAGAGCTAGCCAAGTCAGACCCTCTACCATCCCAATTCCCCTACACCCAAGAAATACTGCGACACGACGAGATACCCATCTCAGTCGACCCCGACTCAGACTCTGAACCTGAAGAATCCCGCATCCGGCCCCAGATTGGCAGCGCGTCGTACGAGCGCCTTACTTACTGCGTCCGCATGTTTATTTGCAAAAAAAAGCCAAACCACTGCGCGTCGCTTGTGGATATCTTGCAGCATAAACGGTTTGAAAAGTACGTGCAGTACGTTGTCGATTACGACCGACCTAAAATGAGCAAAAAGTTTGGGCCGTTTATAATCAAGCCCCGGGTTTCTGCTGCTGCATCTACATCTACACCTTCACCACCCTTGACCCAAGAAGCCCGCGTTACAATTCTAACCCAAATTGTTCAAGACCTGCTCGACACCGGTTTCATCAAACCCGCGGACTCTCTTCCCCACGGTGGGACCAATGTTTACGAAGGCCTTGGCCGCTGGAACCTGAGCAAGCCGATTGCTAGCGTGATTTCGAACCAGCCTAAGAGCATTACGCTGAACCATGTGATGGGAGTGGTGGCGCAGAACAAGCAGCTGAGAGGCCATTTTGTGGCGCCGCGGCTTGTGAGTGAGGTAGTGGACGAGATGTTGGGTGAGGATGGGAGTGTGTGGAGTGTGAATCGGAGGGAACATCGGTGGGTTAACAAGGGGAGTGGTTTCTAAAGCAAAGAAACAAAAAAGCAATTGCACTTGGGTGTGTACTGGATAAATGTCGAAAGATATAGAGGTTAATGTGATGTAATGATAATGAGAATAAGAAACGAATTAAGGTTATGAACTGAAGACTTGTACATTGTTGATATCAGATTGATTAATACAACGGTGCTCTAGCCAAGTCATATAGATTAGATCTGTCAGTTAGCAACTGCATGATTTAAAGATTAGAATATCAGTAAAACCCATTAATTCAATACTAGATTTCTTTTTCAATTTATTGTGGGCATGTTGATATCCTCGCTCTAATAGATCCTCCGCTGATGCCTTTTAATCGATCTGACTTTGACTTGGCCATATATAATATTGGACATGCCCATATAAAATGCTGAGTTATCATATCGAAAGGCTGACATCAGCCAAACCGCAGCCAACTTTATACATACATACATTTGTATTATCAAAGCCTATTTGTTTTATTCTGAGTCAGTATACGCAAAACCCTGGAATTAATTTCAATTTTTCAAACGGTTGTGTATTACGAACTCATAAGGTACAGGGGGTGCTTGCAAAAAAAAGTGTTAATTCTTGGTATGACGTGAAGTCTTCTGAGGGTCTGGATGGCTGTAGTTTTTTGGCAAATAACGGTTTTATAATCAGGTGCAACAATATTTCCGAGTCATTGAGCTAGTTGTTGGCAAAGTATACACACTCTTATGATGGATATCGATCAATATACATCTTGGTTTAAGCTCCAATGTAACCTTATGCTAGCAGCTGCCCATTGTATGATGATGATGATGTTAAAACTTTGTGTCACAAAAAAAAAAGTTTCAGCCGTGCCATTCTGTCGTATTCCAGACCTTTCCTTTTCGTTAATTCCGTCGTCCCTTCTGTTGCCTCACATCACCACATCATCACCATCAGCTCTTCTAGGACCTATATAATCCCTGCAATTGCCTCCCTCATCACATCCTTTTCAAATTCTTTTCTTATACACACATCATCATCCATTTTCAATTCTACTACTACTTTTAAATAAGAAATTTTTTTCAACCATGGGCATTTCACTTCCTCAAGTTATCAAGCGCAACCTTCAGACCGCAAAGGAAGCCGCTGACCTCGCCGCCGCTTCTGCTGCCTCTGCCTCTTCCACCGTTGGCATTTTTGTCGGTGCCACCTCTGGTATTGGCGAGCACACCGCCTACGCTTTCGCCAAGTACACCCCCAACCCCACCATCTACATTGTTGGCCGCAACGCTGATGCCGGCGCCCGCGTCGTGGCCAAGCTCAAGCAGATCAACAGCAACACCAAGGCAAGATTTATGCAGCACGACATGACACTGATCAAGGAGGCCGACGCCATGTCGAAAACAGTGTTGGAGAATGAGAAAAAGGTCAATGTCTTGTTTTTGTCGCCCGGGTTTTTGACCATCAATGGCAGAACTGAGTCTGTGGAAGGTGTGGACACCAAGCTGAGCATCAATTACTATGGCCGCTGGAGGGTTGTTGAGAACCTGATTTCGTTGGTTGAGACTGCAGCCGAGGCCGGCGAGAATGCGCGCGTGGTGTCTGTGTTGGCCCCCGGTAACGAGGGTCCTGTCAACATGAACGACCTGGCCCTCAAGACCACGTTTTCGCTCGCTAATGCAAACCGGCACATTACCGAGTTCAACTCGCTGGCCGTGGTGCGCTGGGCCAAGTTGTACCCAAAGATTGGATTTTTGCACGCGGGCCCTGGTGTGGTGCATACCGGCATTACGCGCGAGTTTCCGTGGTACATTCGGTACCCATTGGTTCCACTGACGCTGTTTGCAACGAGACCTCAGGACTCGGCAGAGAGGTTTTATTACATTGCGGCAGGTAGTCCGGAGTATAAGACGGGCAGCTTTATTTTGGATGGTGGGCTCAAGTCGTTGAAGGAGCGAGCGGAGAGCAGGGGCTATTTGACGCCGGAGCTGCAGAACACGGTGTGGGCGCACACGGAGCAGTTGTTTAAGGAGGCGCTTGCAGCCGGAGAGGCCAAGTCCAAGCCTACTGCTTAAAACAAATCTACGAACAAAACATGTATTAAGAAGAATCCTTTTTTTTTTTTTTTTCATTCATTCAAATTTCCAATATTTAATAATAATAAAACCAAAAACTAATTAATAGTAGCTAATATAAAACGTTCCAAAAATTCTAAACCCTTATTCCAAATATGTCTCCATGTGTTCTCTCTCTCTCTCTATGTATATAGATTCAAAATTTTTAAGCAGCAGCGCCCTTGAGGACAGCCTCGCGCTCTGCCGGGCTCAGTTGCTTCAGTGCCTGTGTCAGGCCAGCCACAGCCGAGTCCTTGTTGTTCCTCACAAACGCCAGAATCGTCTGTGCAGCTGCGTCCTTCTTGAGCTGAGCGACCTTGGCCGCCATCTCCTTGTGGCTCTCCTCAAGGTACTTGGCGACGGCCATATCGTTGTCAGCATCGCTGACGCTAGCCAAGAACCACGACTTGAGACGGGCCACGCGCTCCAAACGAGTCGACGTGGGCAGGGCCTCTCCAATGCGCTTGATGAGGTACTCCTCGTTGAGGCGGCGTCTGATACGCCAGAAGAAGAAGCGGCGGGCCTCGCGCCACTGCAGGGCCTTGCGGATCGCGCCCTTGGCCTCCATGCGGCCGACGCGGTCGTGGAGGTCCGCGAACTGGACTGAGATCTGCTGGTAGACAGGGAGGAGCAGCTTTTCGCGGTCGTTGAGCTGGGCGCGCAGGCTGGCGGTCTCCTTGTCGCTGAGCTCTTTTTCCTCGTCGAGCTTGCGCGCAAGCTCGGCGTAGGTGGGGTCGAGGCGGCGCATGGTGGCGACAAGCTTGTCCTTGCGGTACTTGATGCCGACCATTCCTTCGGGTTCCAAGACACCGGCACGGGCGTCCTCGTCGGCGTACATTTCCATCATGTCGGAGTTGATGGTAGGGTCAACAACGACCCAAGAACCACCACGGAGCTCGCCAAATGGAGGAATGTAAGTCAGAATAGGCTGCTTGTAGTCAACCAAAGCGTCAACAATAAAGGAACCGTACTTGAGAACCTCGTTGTACATGTCACGCTGGCCACCCGAGAAACCTCTCCAGTTAGCCAAGATCATGAGGGGCAGCTGCTCTCCGTAGTTGAAATCGTTGATGGCCTGGGCGGTCTTGAAGGCAGAGTTGGGGTACCAGACCTGGCCAGCCTCCTGCACGTTGAGCTCGGTGGAGTCAGGGTTGGCAGGGTCAGCAGGGACAACGTTCTCAACCAAACGGGTCTCGACAGCAATGACACCAAATGGGATACCGCCCAGACGGGCGCGGCCGACAACGACACCGCGGGCCCAGCCGCTCAAGGTCTCCATGAATGAGCCCTTGTCAAACAGACCTCTCTCAAATCCGTTCTCGGTCTCGCGGCCGGCAATCATCCAGCGGACGTCGTAGGGCTCGCTCTTGGTAGGCGTGTACTCAACCTCACGGTCCCACTTGTCGCCAGTCTCAAGGACAGGAACAGGCAGGTGGCGGTGGGCAGGGACGTACGACAGCCACTCGACAATCTTCTGGACACCAGCAAAGTCATCATGTGCAGTCAAGTGGGACACACCGTTCTTGTACATGATCTGAGTGCCACCCAACTGCAAGTTGGAAGAGTAGACCTCGCGGCCCAGCAGCTTGTTGATGGCAGGGGCACCGGTCAGAATGATGGGCTGGCCCTCGATCTGAATGGCACGCTGGCCAAGACGAACAAGGTAAGCACCAATACCAACCGAGCGACAGGTGACAAGGGTGATTGTGAAAATGTCCTTGTAGGCACGCGAAGTGGCACCGGCAATCAAACCAGATCCCTTGAGACACTCCACACCCAAGCCGTCTTCAGCACCGACAATAGTGATGAGCTTGTGACGCTCCTCGCCGTTCTCAACAATGCGCTCAGTAATGACAGAGTCCTTCTTGCCGGCCTTGAGCAGAGTCTGTTGGGCCTCAGGCGTCAAGTACAGGTACTGGAAGCCCTTAGAGGGGTCACCTTCTTCGTTCCAAGCAACTGAGAACAAGGGCAGGATCTCCTCGGCAATTCCAATGCGGGCACCGGAGTTGGCAGAGAGGTAGATACGGGGAATACCCTCCTTTCTAGCCAGCTCAGTAACGCTGTTGAAGAAGGAATCCTCCTGAGGGCCAAAAGAACCAATCTTGAAGGTAATATCGTTGGCAACAACCACAAACTGACGGCCGCGAGGGTACTCAGGCGTCTTGGCATTGATCTTCCAAGCAACCATACCGCAGGTGTTGGCACCAGGCTCACGATTAATCTCCGAAAGTTCGCCGGACTGGTCCAGGATCAACTCGTTCGAAGTGAAAAAGTCGTCGGGCATGCGCAGGCTGGGGAAGCTCTTCCAAGCCGCAACAAAAGCCTGGCGGAACAGATCGGGGAAATCGTAGCAGTAGGTGGTACCCATGAGATGGGCCTTGTAACGCTTGGGCTGGAGGGACTCCTTGGTAGGGTAGGGAGTGTTGATGGCACGGAGGTGCATGTTGCCAGGCTTGCCCAGAGACTTGAAGATCCACTCACCCTTGTCGTTCTTCACCTCAGCGTAAAGGTCGCTGGTGACCACAAAGCCAGAAATGTTGTTGATGAGAGCGCGCAGGGGGTAGGTAGTGCCAGTATCAGGATCAGAGATCATGATGCGGATTTCAGCGCCAGTGACACGAAGTCTCCACAGACGACGACCAAAGCGCTCCAAAAAGCCGCCAAAGGCAGACTCGACCTCCTGGGGCTCCAGAGGGAACAGAGCCGAAAAGTTGATGAAGATGTGGTTGAGATCAGAGTTGGAGGTGCCAATGACTTCAAGAGCATCAAGAATGTCGGTCATGAGACGGTTAGCCTCAGAGATGAGGTACTCAGAAGTAGAAATGTCCTCACGCAGCTTGCCAGGGCGCACAATACCACGAGTGAAGAAACGCTTGTCAGTAGGAGCGTCCTTGCCAGTAGCCTCGTAGACGTGAATGTTTCTGTTGTCAGTGAAGATGGGCTTGATGTTGAAGTTGGAGAGACGTCCAAGTTCAAGCTGAAAAGCAAGGGCAGGCTCAATGTGTCTGATGGTCTTGTCTTCCTGGTACTCAGAGCCACGGAAAGTAAAGTACTTGGGGTAGCTGCCAACGTCCTGGCTGACGACAAAGGTGACACGGCGAACAGAAGTAGCCTTGAGATCATCCTTGTTCTCAGCAACAAGCTCAGTAAGAACCTCAAGAATAGAGTCGTCGTCAAGGTTGCTCTCGGCGTTCACCATAATGTTGCAGACGTTAGAGAGAAGCTTGGGAGCAGCGGGAGCAGACGCAGGGCGTCTCTGCTGGGCAAGAGTGCTCTGGGGCTTGCTGACTGTGCCAAACTCAATACCACCACCGTGTCGGGGGAGGTGCTCAAGGGCAGCAGACAGAACCTCTTCGAGGTCGTCAAGAGTAGGAGCTGCAGCAATCACACCAGTTCTAGTAGGCTCCTGGTCAGACTTGTCAACCATGAAACTGAGATCAGACACAGAGACAGCTCTAGGGGTATCCTTGACGCTGGAGGTAGTAGAGTTGGTTGTAGAGTTGAAGGCAGCCTGGGCCAGAGTGGGCAATCTGAACTTCCAGGTAATGGCAGAAGGAGAGGCTTCCTCCTGGTGGTAGTTGAGCTCGGTGATTTCGTAGGCACGGCAAGCTCTGTGGACGTAGAGCTGAAGGGCAGCAAGACCAACGTAAGAGTCGGAGTGGCCAAAGAACTGGGGAAGCACATCAAACACAGTGTACTTGGAGTCAATGACCTCCTTGAGGACGTTGAGGTTGGGCGTGCGGCGCTCAAAGCCAATTTCACCGTAGGTGGTCTCAACAACAGAAGATCTGAGAATGTGCTCAAGCTGGTCAGAACGCTCCTTGAGCGAGGGCAGAGCACACTGAATCAGAATTTCACGGGCCTTCAAGACGACCTTGCTAACAGCACGAGACTCGAGCTCGACAATGTTCTTGAGAGCAGGGCGCAAGTACTTGGCAATGAGAGTGGGAGTGACCTTGGTAGGATGGTACTCGTTCAAGATAGCCAGGATAAGATTGTTCTTGGCACCGACTCTGCTATGAGAGAGAATGGTCATGACCACCTTGTTGATATCATCCTTGTTCTCATCACGGAGGCGGAGGATAACATCGTCGTCACGAACGTTGGCCTGAGAGAACAGCTTCTCAACATTGTAGTACTCCTCGAGCAGGTTGGCAAAAACCTTGTACTCATGAGCAACAAGACCGTCAGTGTAGCGGTTGCAGATAGTGACCAAAGGAGAAATGGCCTGAGAAAAGATCATGGCGTCAGATGCAGAAGAAGTAGGAACAAACTTCTCAAAGGTCTTGAGCAAGAGCTTAGCAGGGAACTCAGCCTTGCGGGCCTTGGCCTTCTCAATAACTGCAGTGAGCTGAGCATCAAGCTTTTGAGGAATACGCGAGTGCAGAGCAGAGGCTTGCTGAGCCCACTCGCCGTAAGGAAGATCAGGAGTTCTCAGAACCTCAATCAAGGACTTGATGGTAGCAGCCATGACAACCTGGTTGTCAAAGCCCTGCAGAATGTTGCGGAGAATCTGCTCAAGCAGGTGGAACTGCTGGAAGGGCTTGGAGCCAATGAGGGTAGGAGAACCAAACTCGGGAAGCTGGCCCTCAAAGGGCTTGGCAAGCTTGACCTTGGAAGGGTCATCAAGAGCCAGGATGGCAAGAATGTCACCAGCCTCGAGGGTAGATCCAGGTTGCTTGATGGGCTGAACAATACCGTCTTCCTGGGCAAGAAGGGGCATGTACATCTTCATGACCTCGACTTCAGCGTAAGCCTGACCAGCCTTGACGTGCTCGCCATTCTCGACAAGGAACTTGACGAGCTTACCAGGAGAGGGAGTTCTCAGCTGGGTGGGGTCACTCTCGACTTCCAGAAGACAAGTCTTGGAGTCAACGGAGATACGGGTAGCGCCAACCTCTTCCTTCCAGTAGACGTTGTGAGACTTGCCGCCAATAGAGACCAGCAGACCACCGTCAGAAAGAGCACGGGCACCAACAACGACCTTGGAACCGTTGATGAAAAGAGTGTAAGCATCCAGAGAAGAGCGAGTAGCAGTAAACTTAAATCGCTGGCCCTCGTAGATGAAATCAGCCGGGAAAATGGACTTGAGCACGTCCTTGGCAGGAGCTTGACCACGCTCCAGCGAGGCCTTGCACTCGTTGATGGAGGCTTCTGAGGCAATGTGGGCCTTGGTGACAGCACCACAGATGACAGCCAAGAACATGTCAGGGCGCTCAGAAGTAAGCTTCTTGGAAATAAGCTCATCCAACCAACCAGTTGTGATTTTGTTTTGCTCGAAATCGGGGGTCTCCAGCAGCTTGATAAGGTACTCGACTGTAGTGCGGAAATCACCACGGATGGAAAGCTCCTTAAGAGCCACAACCATGTGCTGACGGGACGCAGTTCTGTTTTCACCAAAAGAAAAGATGTGGCCAAACTGAGAATCGGAGAAAGAGTGGATTCCACCCTGGTTACCAACAGAGAAGTAACCCCAGACGTTTGAAGACGATCTAAAGTTGAGCTCGTGCATCATACCAGAAGAAGGCTTGAAACCCTCGCCAGGATCTTCGGAAGTGATACGGCAGGCAGTGGTGTGGCCTCTAGGAACTGGTCTGCGCTGAGTCTTGAGAGCAAGCTCGGTGGAAAAGTCAAAGTCAATAGGGGTCGAAGTGTGGGGGTCGACACCGTAGAAGAGACGAATGTCCTTGATGCGGTGGAGAGGAATACCCATTGCAATCTGGAGCTGAGCGGCGGGGAGATTGACACCAGTGGCCATTTCGGTGGTAGGATGTTCGACCTGGAGACGGGGGTTAAGCTCGAGGAAGTAGAACTTGTCGTCTTCATGAGAGTAGAGGTACTCGACGGTACCAGCCGAGACGTAACCGACGAGCTTTCCGAGTCTGACGGCGGCCTTTTCCATGGCGGTGAAGGTGACAGGGTTGGCGACAGTGACAGGAGCTTCTTCGATAATCTTTTGGTGACGACGCTGGACGGAACAGTCACGGCCAAAGAGGGAGATGTTGTTACCGTACTGATCAGCCAGCAGCTGGACTTCTAAATGGCGGGCGTTGCCGGCAAGCTGCATGATGAAAATGGGGGAACCGGGGATTTCACCCTCGACCTGCTTGTACAAGGAAATGAACTTTTCAGGGTCCTCGACCTTGCGGATACCTTTACCACCGCCACCTTCAGAGGCCTTGATCATGACTGGGAAGCCGACCTTCTTGGCTTTTTCAAGACCATCTTCTGGGGAATTGCAGCAGCCGAGCTTGTAAATGTCGTCGGAAATAGAGACAAGGCCAGTCTTTTCGTCGACAACGACCTCGTCAACACCGGTACCAGACCAGGGGATACAGGGTACTTTTGCGTGCTGGGCCACGATTGTTGAGGAAATCTTGTCACCGAGCGATCGCATGGCTGATCCGGGGGGACCGATGAAGATGATTTTCTTTGGCGAGGCAGCAAGCGACTCTGGCAGCAAAGGGTTTTCTGAGGCATGTCCCCAGCCTGCCCATACGGCCTGGACATTTGTGCGCTCAGCAACGTCGACAATGAGATCGACGTTTGCGTAGTTATTATTGTTTGTGCCGCCGGGGACTTCTACGTACTGGTCGGCCATGCGAATGTACTCTGCGTTGGCTTGGAGATCTTCTGGGGTGGCCATGGCGACGAAAGTAATGGCTCGCTCGTCGCCAAAAGTCTCGTAGGCCCATTTTCTGACGGAGCGGATTTCTTTAACAGCGGCAATACCATTATTTGCAATAAGGACCTGAAAAAATCGTTAGTTTTATGCTTCATGATAGTAAAAAAAAAGGTACATACTGATTTGATGACAGTGTGACCGCCGTGAGATTTGACAAAGGCCTTTACGTCTGATTCTGGTGCGACATCTACAGTTTGAAGGCCAATGAAACTAGAGGGCAGGTTTGAAAAGGTGCTGGAAGTTGAACCTGCAGTAGACCCGTTTGTTGATGAATCAGCAGTCATTGTGAGAGAGCGTTAACGGGATCTTTTTTTGGTGGGGGATTTGGGCTGATTGGTGGGGTAGGGGTTGGCCAATTGAATGGACTATGATGAGAAGATGGACTATGAGATGGTTAGATGATGATGAAATGAAGAGAGAGAGGGAGAGAGGAAAAGGAAGAAGGTTGGAGAGGAAAAATAAAAAAAGACAGGAAGTGAGAAAGTATAAAAAGTGAAATAAGCGCAAGAAATGAAAAAGGTTGAAATAAAAAAAAAAAAAGTTTGGATACCTTTTTTGAATAAAGTTGGCTACTGTTGGGGTAGAATTTGAGATCAGGTCCGAAAGGCCCAAAGGATGTTGATTTTTTTTCGTTTTCTGTCAGAAAAAGAAAAAATACAAAAATCTGGAGAGATTGATCGATTGAATTGATTGTATATTCAATGGGAGTGATTGGATTAGAACAGAGTTGTTGGAACTGTGTCGAATTGAATTGAATTGAGTGGACTCAAAGGATGGTTTTTTGAATTGGTAACTTTGAGTTGGAGTTGTTGATTCTGGGGGGAAATCTACTGCTATTAGAGATAGAGATTGAACTGAAGATTCCACAAGAAGAATAAGAGGACAAGTTGAAGGAAAAAGAAGAAAAAGAAGAAGAAGAAAAGACAAATTAAAAAACAAAAAAATTCGAAAATATTTGATTTTTATATGGATTTGAATGGTTTTTATATAGAATCATGATGATGGTTACAGTTGGGGTGTGATGGGGTCCATTTTCCCATACTTTTTTTTGACTTTAATTTCGCACTATTCTATTGTATACTATACTATACTATACTATAGTAGTTATAACAGTTACTTCTTTTAATTGGTTGTTGATTGATTTTGATCGTTTAGAAATTGTTCTTTTGTATATAACTATACAGTTGATTATATTGTAGTTATATGGCAAGTCTTGAAGACTATGGATCAGTGGTTATATGTTGGGAGTATATATGAGTGAAATATTTAATATGGGTATCACAAAAACAGAATGTTTCATACAGGGCTAGGTCTTTTCATAAAGTGTCCCATAGTAAATATTCAAATCTCTCAACAATTAATTCACCTTCAATAGTACCAAGAACCGTTAAAAAAATACCATTCTATTTTTTTGTTTTTTGGTGTTAACTTTGAATTCAGTGGTTAGAAACAAGCAATCTTTCATGATGTCTCGTAAAAACCCCAGTTGTATGATTATATGCCATGTATGCCATAGTAGTAGCAGTAGCAGCAGCACTTCCGGTTATCCATTTTTGTTTTTTCTCTGCAAAGAAAAAAAAATTACAACAAAACTTCCTTCCCAACAGCACTATTAAATCAACTGTACTACCACTAAGTGAACTACTACTATGCTAGCTTATAGGCATAAGCAAAGGACTCGGACAAAAGA
>JAJMHO010000023.1:135941-207478 GCA_030566085.1 Geotrichum histeridarum
AAAAAAAAAAAAAAAGCCGTTGGCCATACATTTTGACTTTCCGTTGCAAGGCTTTGGCTTTGGTATTGATACTTTTGAAAATACCGACTTTTGTTTAACATGAAAACTACTGCACTCTTGATTGCTATGCAAGCAATCAAATAAATAAATTAAAACATAACAAAAAGACCAAGTTGGCCATATCTCTCTCACTTTCTTTTACTCTTAGCTATATACCTAGTAGTATAGTAGAATGGTTGAACATTTTTATTTTTGTTGTTGGAACAACTTAATGTTGGGTGAGCTCATATAATTTTGTATGTCAAAATAAAAGTCGGATCCTACTCCGAGATTTTTGTCAAAATGAAAAAAACTACGCATGGATCAATAGACTTTTAGTAGTAGTAAAACATTTTATTATGGTCAAAATCAAGCACAGCCTTTATATACTACGATTCTTCAAGACCAACGACTGACACTAATCAAAAAGTGTCAACCAGAGATTTATGAATTGTATGCCTACAGTATATAAATGTCAAAATGAAAAAAGTTCGACTGTATACAAATAACAGTTAATTTGATATACCTATAGTCTATTAGTTATATAAGCTTAATGGATCGATCGACACCCTGGTCTCGGCTATCCGGGCAGCACGCACCACGAAAACTCAAGACCGGGAATTCTGGCAAGTTGTAGTTGACCCTTAATATATTGAAAAAAACAAAAAAAAGTTGTGTGGTCACGTGGACCGTTCATTGTATACAATTGGGAGCTCGATTCGAAGGATAGGATATTAAACGTACGGCTGAAATTTAAGTTAGTTTAGCCGGAACATATATTAATTTGATCAAAGGTAATCTGTAGCCGAAATAGGACTTGCACTTTGTGGAGCTTCAACTATATCTGGATCTTGATCTCTCTCTATACAATTTATTGTAACTGAAATCAAGATTAATTTGAATACAATGAATGATATGTGATAATAAAAGATAATGATAAATTAAAAATAATAAAATAAAAATAAAAATATGCAACTGTACAAGGTCTTTTGAGTTCGTAAAAAATGCTAATATATACCACACCCACACCCACACCCACACTGCTTCACCAGCCATCATCCACATCGCTACTAAACAAATTATCCAACCCCCGAGCAGGTCCCAAGTTAGTACCACCGACACCACCAGTCTTCTGTTTCGGTCCTCCTTCCACTATCGAGGTTGGTGTATCTGCTCGTGCTTGTTCTGTCTTTCTCAGTTTCGTAGCCCTGGCTCTGACTCCATTATTTGTAGTAGTAGCGTCGTCTTTGTTTTGATCATCATCATCATCAACAAACTCGTTATCTGTGAAATCGTCTTCAAAGTCGCTCAAGTCGACAACCACGACTGCGGCACTTCGTTTTCCAGACCGTTTTTTGGGTGCCTCCTCTTTTTCTTCTTCCTTCTTCTTTAGTAAAGGTTTTTGCATTGCTTTTTGGCCATTTGGTTTGCGTAATTCTTGTACTTCATCATCTTCAGAGTCTCCAAAAAAGTCAAGCTCGTAGTCTGACTTCTCGCCCTCCTGCTCCTCATCTGAAGCTTGCACTGGCACGTCTCTAGCCACACAATCGTCCATTGACAAGCTTTGACCCAACCTCTCCACGCTCTCCATATCCGTCGCCGACACCGTCTCCATCAGCTCTGTGAACCGCTTTGAACTGCGTTTTTGTAAACGCGGTGGGTATTCTTGCTTGTTATTTGAAGCTGGTGCTGCTGGTGCTGGTGCTGCTTTGGTGCGGCTGGTTTTCAAAGTGGGTTTAACATTCAAAATGGCATCAGCGGTGGTGGGGCAAGAGGAGGATAAAGGCCGAGGGAGTCGGGGCACTTGGGCTGGGCTGGTCACTATGCCGTAGTCGGGGCCGTCGCGCTTGGCGTCGTAGTAGTAAACTGTGTTGAGGGCTTGAGCGTGTGAACTTGAGGTTGTAGTTGGTTTTGGAGCAGTTTTTATTGCCTTTGGAGCGGACTTGGTCTTTGATGTAGCCACCTTTGTAGGAGGAATGGTCTTGGGCGCTTTGGAGGTCTTTGGTTTTGGAGCGGTCTTGGGTGTGGCTTCAGTGCCCTGCACAAACCACGGCTTGTCGTCGTCGCTGGACCCCAGGTCCCCGTCCAGGTCAACCACCACCGGTGCTGTAGCTGCTGCTGCCGTTTTGGCGCTCACAAACCCGGTTATAACGCCATCGGGCATGTTGAACCTCTTCTTCGGCGCCGGTTGGTTGCTGCCCCTCTTTTTGCCCGAGGCTGGCTTCTTCTTTTGAGTAGCCCGCTGTGTCATCTCGGCTTCCTTCACTATATCCTGCGCCCGCAGCAGCTCCTTGTTCTCCTCCGGAATCTCTATCTCCATCTCAACGCACTCTGGAGTCACCTCCTGCGGCAGCATCTTCTGGCGTGCGTTGTACCGCAGCCCAGCCCCGCCACCGGCGCTGCCCTCGCCCGCAATCACGTCCTGGATGTACTTGTAGTTGTCAAACGAGCGGTCCAGTTTTTTTTCCTCGCTCTCGCTTAGCAGCATGTAGATCTGGCCTGCACGCTTGCGGCCTGTGCGGCCGATGCGCTGCAGCATGCGGATCGGTGACGACGACGCGTCGTAGCAGATGATGAGGTCCACCTCACCAATGTCGAGTCCTTCCTCCCCGATAGACGTCGCGATTAGAGTGTTGAGCTTGTTTTGCTTAAAGTCCTCGACAACCCGCTGCTGCTCTTTCTGGGTCATGCCTGAGCCCTTGCGTTTCGACTCGGCTCCGCCGCCGGCCCCGGCCCCACCGCCACCTTCCTCAAGTGTCGAAGCCCGCCCTGAGGCCTGCCCGACAAACAGGTGCGGCTTGCACTCCCCCACATTCTCCTGCAGCACCCTCAAAATCTCAGCTCCCGAGTCCCTGTAAGCCGAGAATATAATCACTTTAGAGTCCTCGGCCCCACTAGAACCTCCGCCTAGGCTGAAAAACTCTTGCATCACGCGCACCAGCTCGACTAGCTTGGGGTGGCCCATGAACCCGCGCCGCACCACCAGCGGGCACCCGCTGCCCACACGTCCGCCGTAGATCAGCTCCTGGCACCGTATCATGCACGCCCGGTACCCTGGCGTGTTGACCAGCTGCGCCGCGTACTTCCCGGGCTTGGGCCCTAGCTCGCTCTCCCACGCCTCCAGGTACTGGTAGAACGGCGTGATGCCGTGAAACTTGAGCAGCGCCAGCGCGTGGCCCATGCTGGCCAGCACCTTGAGCATGGCCAGGTACTTGAACTGTGCGCCGGACGGGGGCCCATTGTTGCCGCGCATGAGGGTTTTGATGGCGTTGACGGCCATGAACTGGTTTACGCTGGTCGCACTCGGCATGAACAGCACCTTGGCCGCGTACAGCTGGTCCACAATCGGCTGGAGGGCGTCGCACAGGGGTGTCAGCACACTCTCCTGGTCCTCCGAGATCGCACACACGACACGCTCGATGTGCTTGGCGTGGACGTAGGGCTTAATATCAGGAGACTCCTCGGTTCTGATTTCGACGCGCGAGATGTTGAGGTTTGCAATGACGGCCTGAACACCCTCGAGGGTTGTAGACGGCGTAGCGGTAAGGGCCAGCACCCTGAACGACGTGTTGAATCTGTTTAGAAACCGAACCACTTCGACATAGGCCTGGTTGCCGGTGGCGCGGTGGGCCTCGTCAATGACCAAGCATGCGACGGTTTTGGGGTCTAGAATGCCGCGCTTGAGATCGTTGTCGACAGTTTGAGGTGTCGCAAAGAAGACGCGTTTCGTGTTCCACTCGACCGCGCGCTGTGCCGGAGTCAACGCACCGCCAATTAAGATGCTTGAATCACTCCGCGGGAGGCCTGTGATGCCCAGACACGCCTCGAGCTGCTGCGAGACGAGCGGCCGGGTAGGCGCCATGAACAGCACTTTTGCAGTACGCGTCCACCTATAAAAGTTGAGCATCACCGTGCTCGCAATAAACGTCTTTCCCAGTCCTGTCGGCAGGGCACACAGTACATTTTCAAACAATGCTCTTTTCACAATCTTCTGCTGGTACTCGCGTGGTGCCAAGTTGATTGGGTATATGTATATGCTAAGCGCGTCTGGGTCGAGCTCATGATGCGTGGTGGTCTTGTCCACTATTGGGCCGCCTGGGCTGCTGTCCGGGTCGTTGTTCCGCTGGTACCGCCATGCGCCAGAGCTAGTGCTGACATAGTTTCTTGTGAGTGTAGTTTGCTTTCCATTGGGTGTGCTAGCTGGTGGCACGACTATGGGTAGGGCCTGGCTCTGCGGCTGGGTTGCCACTATGGTAGTGCTGCTGTTGCTGCGACTAGCAACGGTCTCAGCTTCGTTAGACAGATTGAGCAGAATCTCATCCAGGCCATCATCCTCGAAGTCGTCGCTGCTCATTTGTCTTTTTTTTTTTTTGGTATTTAGGACCAATGGTTGTTAATACGAGATCAGAGGTGTCTCGCGTTAAATTTCTTCATATGCACATAGTAGGTTCTGGGAGAGTGGCCGCTGAGTCAACCACCACTCAGCACGGCTGAACATTTCCACGACTACGATTGTCCCCACACTACGACCCTAAAAAGGGCCATCTTGGGGCTATAGGCCTATAGCAAAAAACAAAAAAACACCACCCATAGCTGCTGCCATGGCCGTTGTTACATATGCACTAGGCAGTAGAGAGTAATATAGTGGGGGCGGTGGGAGGAGAGGTGGAGGAGATCTGGAAGAGAGGAGGGGATGGTTTATCATATCCAGATAAGGTCCAACCCACCTGCCTCGCCTAAAGAACTTATAAACCCCCGGAGTTATAGGCCCATGACCCTTTTGAAGCTTAAGGTCCTGTAGCAGAAAAAACTTATTAATAATTTACCCCACAATTACTTAATAACTACATGGCCATGGGTTTACCATGGGTTTATGGGTTTATGGGGTAGATTGCAATGATTTGTGATATTAAACGGTTTTGTAGTGATTTGAATAAACATCGCTTGAGACCATGTTCAGTTAAATTATATATTACCATCCATATGGCCCATCTGGTTTTTTTTTTGAATTTTTTTTTTTTTTTTTTTCTTTCTAAATTTTATTTATTTCAAAAGAAAAATAAAATAAAAAAAAAAATCTAAAAAAAAATTATTCAAAAAGTTGTTTCTTCTTCTCCTTCTCATTCTTCGTCTTCATCATCATCATCATCGTCTCCGTGATCAGTCTTTCTACTGCTCAGTTCTCTTCATGACTGTAAGTATTAACCCTTCAAACCATTCTCCGTTCAACAGCTAACTAATTCTCTTCACAGTAGCTCACCTCACCATGTTCGACCAGCCCTCTGTCTCAACTGCAGACTCTTCTACTTCCCCTGGCCCACCTGCTTCGACCTCTTCCTCCTCTGCATCAGCCCGCCAATTGGCCACTCCCCTCGTATTTGTGACCGCGCCAGGCTCCTCCTCGTCGGTGTCTTCATTGTCCTCCACCGCCGCTTCCACATCGCTGCAAAACGTCAACCGCCGTCCGTCATCATCCCCACACCACCTCCAGCAACAACAACTCCCACTTCCTAAAACCGGACACTCACGTGATCTACAACACCCATCCTCACCTCCGTTGGCAACCCCGCATCCCCCCAGACCGCATTTGCTCTTGCACGCATACAAATTCCACCAGTCGCAGACTGGTGCTGGCCAGCAGTCAACAACAACTACGACGACAACCTTGCAGGCCACAACTGATATTGCTGGGAAACCGGGTGGACCGCCTGGGTCGTCGGCAGCAGCCGCGGCTGCTAAAATGAAGCGGTACCGGTGCTGCTACTGCGACAGAGCGTTTTCACGCAGCGAGCACAGGACCCGGCATGAGAGATCGCATACAAAAGAACGTCCATTCTTGTGTCCAAAGTGCCCGTCGACGTTTGTGAGGCGCGATCTGCTGTTGCGCCATGATCGGACGGTGCATGCAAAGACGTCGAAAAACGCCCAGCAGCAGCAACAACAGGCTTCGGGGTCGCTGGCCCAGTCGTCAGGCACGCCCATTGCCCCGGCCCCTTCTTCGTCACCTCCAGCGGAAAAATCCAAAAGGCTAAAACAAGAGCATAAACGGAAGAAGAACTCGGATTTATCGAGCTTACTGAATCAGCCGTCGCCGTTCCAGGTCTCGATCCAGGTGGACAGTAGCCTGCCCCCCATGGCTAACAGGCAATCTAGTATGCCTACTATTCTAAATGAACCGCTAAAAGCGTTGACAAATGCAGCTGCCGCTGCTGCTGTTAAGGACCCCCAAAGTAGCTATCTCAACGTATTTTCAATTGATACCGCCCCCACACCCCAGCCGCATGCCCACCAACAACAGCATCAACAACCACAACAACAACAGCAACGTCAGCCGCCGCCGCCAAATGACGACGACGATCTCAAGGCCGCCATGCTCATGACCGAGCTGCAACACCGGTCGCAGCCCAAAAAACAAACCGCCAACCCGCACGTCCCCCAACTACGGTCTTCTTTCCCGTTCTCCCAGCTCCAAAAGTACTTTACAGATTCGCATGGGTCCCCTGATCATCTCAAGCCGCGCTTCAGCAGCCCCCACCACCCCACGCGCCTCCAACTCAACCGGTACCTCGCGGCTTACTTTATATATTTCCATCCGATTTTGCCGTTCTTGCATCCGCACTCGTTTGATCCAGCAACCGTCGCCCCGCCGCTCTTGTTTGGCGTGTGTGCGATTGGAGCCCAGCTGTGCCATGAGAAAAACATGTCCGTGCTCCTCCATAACACGTCAAGGATCTTGATTTCGTCCATTTTTGAGGTCTCAAAAGACTTTCCGCAGAACTCAACGCCGCTGTGGGCCATGCATACGCTTATCATGGCGCTGGTGTACAGCTCCTGGAGCGGCGACGTGCGAGGCCTCGAGTTCATTTCGTCGATAAGATCAACCCTCACCACGCTTGTCAAAACCGCCCTCTCCAAAATCGGGCACCCCCAGTCGTCCGCCGAGTTCATTGACACCGAGCTCACCGTGCGCACTTACTTTGCCGTGTTCATCGTGTTTGGCTCGCTCACCGCCATTTTCAACTACCCCACGCAAATCAGCCCGGCAGACATCCCCGCCAACACACCGCTGCCCTGCTCTGAGGCGTTTTGGAACTCGAGAGCGTCGACCACGGACCATCCTCCGCGCCCTGTTCTCTTCCATGACGCTGTGGCGGCCCTCCGAACTCGCGACGGCCTCGACAGACTTAATCTCTCACCCATGGCAGTCCGCATCCTGGGCATTGCCCTATTCAAAGATGTCTGGCAGTACCAGGCCGAGCCATGGGACGGTGGCTCGCGCAAACAAGACCTGCTGGACACACTGACCGCGTGGGAAGCTGTCGCCGTTGACTCTGAGCCCGGGCAAGGCCAGTCAGTTTCCCAGTTCCTTGTGAATTCCACACCCGTTATCCTGGCTCTGGCCGTCGACAACTGCCTGGACACGCACCCTACGAACCGTAACACCAAACCTGCCGTGGCCGGGACTTTGGTCAGCAAGATCCAGACACTGCAGCATCCGCTGATTCTGGACGCGCACGTTTTGCGGCTGGTGACTGAGATCCGGCTCATGGTTGACATGACGGCGATCCGCGAGACGGTGCGGTTCCATGTACCGCATGACATTAGCAGCGCGGCGGCGTCGACTTTATCGTCACTCATGGCGGCAGGCAGCCTGAGCTCGCCGGCGCTGACGCGACTGGTGGCCAAGTGTTTTGACATTTTTCAAATCATCAGCGTGAGTGGAATGCGCGTGTTCACAAGCGTGGCGTCATCCCCTGTATTTGTAGCTTGCCCCGAGGCGCTGCTCAGTTTTTTCGAGACTAGCTTGCTTGTGATTATGTGGTGCCACCGCTACGAGCATGACGTCTTTGGCGGCGGCACCAGCGCTAACAGCAGCAACAACAACAGTAGCACCACCTCATCAAGCCACCACCAACAACCCCCGCCGGAAGAAACCCAGCTATACACGCTCATAGATCAGACCTGCACCGAAAGCGGGTTTGAGAAATCGCACGGCCGGCTCGCGACCACTTTGACCCTTGTCTGCGCCGACGTCCTTGAAGCCTCTGACTCTTGGGGTTTTGCAGAGCTCATGAGCCTCGCCATGCGCGCGTTCGCGTACCAGCTCGGCTCTACTGCTGCCACCAGCACCGCAGGGTCTTCTAGCTCCATCATGTCCACCACTACCAACACCGCCAACTCCACTATCACTACCAACAGCAACCTCACTAACAGTCATAACAGTGGTCTTGGTGTTGGCGGGGTCATAATCAAGCCGCTATCGCCGCCTGCACCACCTCCCCTGTTTGCCGATTTCGGCGTGAACCACCACCACCACAACCACCAACAACGGCGAAGAGCCAGCAGCAGTAGCAGCATGTTAATGATGCATGGACTCCATAATCCGATTCAGTCTCAGCATCAGCACCATAGCAGTGGCGGCGGCAGCGGTAACGGAGGAGGGTATGTGCCAGTGAGTGTGGTTCGGCCAGGAGCGGCGACAGCGGCGGCTGGGCCGCGAACATCGCCCAAAAGCGTGTACTTGTAAGCAAACTTAGGTTGATTATCTTTATTTTTCGTTTTTTATTATGTGTATAGTAGTTATTTGTGTACGAATTTTATGGCATTTTTTGAATTGATTTCTTTGTTGAGGTAGTTGGTGATTTTTGGATTCAGCGTATACAGATTTACGGACTGTGAGGTCGTTGGTCTCCGGTTCATTAATGACGAAATGCCAGAAGTAGTACATCTAGTCAGCCTATCTAAAGATCTGCAATTGAGAAATGATCTCTCTTGAATTCAAGGGCAAGTTAAAGTGGATGAGTCAAGAAACCGTTGCAACAGAAGTTGATTGTTTAACTCGTTGTGCATACCATTGTATTATTCACACAAACAGCACCTCTGAATTCATGATCAATATCTCCGAATAATTGAAACAAAAAAAAATTCAACCCTACATTTCTTGTCTCTAAAAACTGGCTTTATTCTGTTCATATACTCCAGTGTCATATTTTTTTTTAAAGGCAACTGTGTTTGTGATCCTCAATTGTCCCCACCCACTTGGATGAAAACAGCAACTTGTCTTATTGTTAACCAACAACATCATGTAGTTACCCCACTATCTACGACTTACAACCTGCCTGCCCTTCCTCTCTCGCTTCCAAATACTTGTTTCCTATTCTTCTTCTGCTTCTGAAGATTCATTTTTGTACTTTACCATAATACCATAATACCCGTTTTAAACATGTACAATACACATCAGTTACAACAATGTACGGACTTATAGTTCTTTGCTTTGATATTATTCTTATTATGTATTTTTGTGGGTATAACCCCGGTTGTTCATTCGTAAAATAAACAAGATCCTATACATGTTCCATATGACTTATTGTGTCCCTGTGCCATGATGATTTCATTGTGGGTGGTGGTGCCCTTTAGTGCCATGGTGTGGTGGTTTTTGCCCTAACTGTAATAAAAAAAATATCACTATTTGCCTCACCCCACCCTTCTTTATTCTGTGATATTTCCCCATGTATTATAATACGATTCATAAACTTTCTCTCGCTTCGCTTCACCAATAGCTTCGCGCGCCGCAAACTTTGAAATATTGTTAGAACACTTTGGAAATTTAAGAAAGCCTGGTTTAGGACGATGTTAAAACTCCGTCCGGAAATTAAACAAAAAACAAATTTGTTTTCGTTTCTTCTCTTTAGATCGCTTCATATGCTTTGGTTTCTCTTGCAAGTTTCATGGACCGGACATTTTAAAATGCAGACCTCTTTTCATAGGACATCTTGACTTGTCAAAACCCTGTTCTTTTTCTCTTTGCAAAAGTTTTTTGTTTGTTTGTATGTAGATCTGTGTATTTAAATGGCAATTGCCTGTGAACCAAGCTAGCTCGCTCACCTGGAAAACATGTGCCTTGGCCCACTGCCACCCCTTGTAGTAGTTGGGATATCTGTTCCCGTGGGAACTTTCTTGTTTTGTTTGTCAGTACTTAACCAACCAACACAAACAAAAACCAATTGTCGGCCTTTGACCAAGCAGAGCCATCTCCTCATACATATATATATATATGGAATCCGATCTAGGCCTATTTTCTGACAGAATCTAGAGTCTTTTTCTTAAAATTACAATGTTGTGATGTTTGGTAGTGGGTTAGAAGTAGATATATATATTCATATCTACATCATAACAACCCCACCTAACTCTTTATAATGAACTTGTGAACAATTCAAGTACGTTCAAAGCGAGCAGACCTAAAGCAAGATGACTCTCAATAAACCTGCTTTATTTCTTTACAAAGCTAAGCAAGGTTTCTTTCTATCAGAATCCATTCTCAATAGTAGTAAAGTTGTTTGAGTGGCAGCCAGCTTTTCCCCACAATTTGTCCAAACAAAAAAAATTCAAAAATCGATCATCCACGAGTTCATTTATAATCCTACCGCATGTGTCAAGGCCCACGACTTAATATTGTAAGACTTTGACTATTTCACTACAAATGCCGGAATTGTATAAAAGCCCTTATATGCAGAGACACTTCAAGTCTTACCTATTGTTGTAGAAAATTATATTGTAACTACATGTTAATTACTGCTGCCCTAAATTTGCACTATTGTAACCAGCACTGAGATCATGTCTAAAAGTTATTCTTCTTTAAGATGAATCATGAATCCTAGAAAATTTTCAAGTCTTGATTCTCTTGATATCGGCCTTGTGATAATCTTGTTGCAAATCTTTTTAAAGCATAAAAGGGGCATTAACCATTGATTTTGTTCATTTTGACTTCGTTGACAGGGACGGACGGAAAGTTAAGAGATACGCCAACCAACCTAATTTTGCTCACCCCCTCGACCATTTCTTATCTGTCCGGACATGGATTCTGAGTTCACTTTAACGTCCAAAGACTTTGTTTGGTGAAGGCCATGTTTGCGGTCTGCCAAGTTTCTTTTTTGTAGACATCGTTAACAATATATACATGCTTCGGCCTTGGAGGTTCCATGTTGCCGACTCTGTGCTGGGTTTCTAATTCCAAGAAAGACGCCTACTTCTTTTTTTGTTTACTAAGAGATATCACAAAAATAAGATAACTGACAATCTGATTAGAGTTCTTCTTGTTTATAACAATTACTGGGGAAATTTGAGAAAGAGCATTGAGCTTGTAGAGCTTTTTGTGATCTTGTGTGTTGAGAGGACTCGCAAACCACACACTTTTGCTAAGGACTCTGCTGAGATATCCTTGAGCATTATGAACCAAAATCTTTTGAAGTAAATTATAAGATAATCTTTATGTCTCCAAGGTTATGGTCAAGGTAGCTCAGTTTCTTGTGCCTTTAACTCATATAGTCACCTCTAAGCTGCACTGTAGCTCAGCTCAATACTCACCAGAAACTGCAGCTTCAATCCTGTCTACAACACTTAAGCTTAAAGTTTCATTTAATTGAACATTGCAAACAATCTTGCCTGAATCTGGCATGCCGTCCTAAGCTTGTGCAAGTCTAGAAGACTTAACTGAAATCCGAAGCTAATGATGCCAGATCTCCTGCTGATGCCTGCTTTAAGACTTCTGGCACTTATGACTTCAAAATATGGCCTATAGCTATAGAAAATTTAGTTCTTCCAATGCATAATCTTTTCCTTTCACGAATGGCTAAAGTCGGGGGAAGCGATTTCATTGTCCGTCCCATAGAGAAGGAAGGCATAACAAGATGCAAGCTGGATTTGATATTTGGTACACAAACTCCTTACCCAGATGCTTGTGCAACTTTTCACTCTCAACTAACGCTCAACATGCACTCACAAAACAAGTCTCACAACTGACTATACAAGCCTACTACGGTCAAAATACTCCAAAATGAATCTACAGTCCTCTATCACTTTGCGTAACAAGGCAGAGTTTACAACCTTCACTCACTGAAAACGAGTCAAATAATGAACTTTTTGTTTTTATTTAAGTACAACCATTAGGCCTCAAGAGCAAGACGGCCCTTGGGGTTAGTGACCTTAAGACCGAGGGTCTTGGCCTTCTCAACAATCTCGATTCTCTTTCTGGAAGAAACGTTGTGGGCGATCTCGGCAGCGTAGGTCTTGGTGTGGAGCAAGAGCAAGTCGAGGTCGTTGGCGTTGGAGACAAGGAAGGTCTTGTGGCCGGAGGGGCTCAAGTGACGGGTCTTCTTGTTGGAACCGTAACCAATCTTGGGCATGGAAATGGTGCCTCTGAAACGACGACGCACACAGGAGTCGATACCCTTGGGCTTGCGCCACGACTCGCCAACACGGTGGTAGCGGTCAGAGTGGTGACGCTTGAACTTCTTGTTGCCGTGCTTCTTGACGATCTTGGGGTGGGGGAGGGAGGCGGCCATCTGTGTTGTTTTGTTAGTCCAAAGCTCGAAGTGAAGAAGAGAGTCAAAAGAACGTTGGCATCACCGACGACAAGACTACAACAAAGCTACTACATTGCATCGTTGCTTAAGAGTGTCGCTGTGATGATTCCAAGCGTCTGATCATCAAACAATCATGAATACTAACCTTGTCTACTGTTGTCGAACGTGTGTCGTGCGGAAGGAAAGATCGAAGGAAAGAAGGTTGAAAGAAAAGAGAGAAGAGGGAAAAAATTCACCACTCAAAGCAAAAATTTTCGTACGTTTGCTGGTTACCATACTATCTGCGCCATACTAACTCCCAGGGCAAGGGGTATAGCTTATGTCATTTCTGACTGACTGGAAAATAAATGGTTACAAACAGAGACAAGTAGTGAATATTATGAACTGGTATAGCTCACAGAATGACTTCCAAAATAGGCAACAATAGGGTACAGCCCTAACTGGCTTTTTGAGATGGATCCACTTTTCAGCCGCCCCCTCCCAACATCTGAATTTCCATTACTACACCACCACCATCGCCGAAAACGCTATCTCTTAATTAACCCTTGCGACAGGCAACCACCAGTTCAAATCATACGCCACACCACGTATAAACTGACCAACACCCATGGCATTTCAACATTAATAGTACTGCATATTCATATCTGATACCCTCTGGTGATAAGAAAAGGAATACCCTTTTGTGTGTTTGCTTGCAAACGCGTCGTTTCAGACCGACCACACTTCTTGATTACGCGCGTCTTCCTCTTCCACAATGCCTTCGTCCGTGGCGAACGACTCCTCAGTCTACCTGCTCAGCACAAAGGGTAAGCTTCTATCTTAGACATTTGTTGAAGAAAGAATAAAAAAGAAGAGCACAAAAAAGACTAGAGAAGAAGAATAAATAATACATGAAAAGAATGAGAATGCTCTCAATGTTATCTTGATATTGTTACCTTGTTGATAATGTTACTAATCCTTTCCAAGTATATGAACCGTCAAAGCCATCAGCCACAGAGGACTTGACCCAGCTCTACGGCCTAACGGCCCTGGCCCAGTCCGTGGCCCGGTTCGACCCCGCCACCCAAGAGAAACGCAAGCTCCGCAAGTCCTACAAAAACCACATCTCAGACCTCCCCGGCAAGCACGAGATCCCACCACGCGGCATCGATGGGCCCCCCGGCATGGCCAACGGTGGTGGCGCCGGCTCCAGCAACGCCATGCCCACGCTTTTGTCCATAGTTTTCTCGCAACAGGGCCATGTCCCCCAGCACGCCGCACCGCTCCCACAGCTGGATTCGGAGCTCTTGAGTCGCGCTCTTGTATTTGATAAGACCCCAGCGACGGGCATCCCAGATTTCGATGTGGGCAAGCTGGCGATTGTGCCGTTCTCAGCGGGTGGAGGCGGTGCGAGTCCTACGTCGGCCACATCGCCAGGTTTGCCTGGTGGTGGAGTGGCTGGCAACGGGGGCGGGGCCAAACAGCACGGTGCTGCACGGTCGTCACTGCACTTTGCGTCGCGGTTGCATAGCGGTGACAACACGGGTGCTGAGTCGTCGAATGATGATTCGACGTTCATGAGGATCCCGCTCAAGAAGAAGAAGAAGAGAATGCACAACTCCTTGTCCCCGACAGGCAATGGTAGCCCTACGGATATGGATATGAAGAGACGGAAAAAAGTCTAGACTTAATTTATTTATTTTTCACATCAACCAAACTCATGGAAGCTCTTGTTTGCTTTACCCTTAGATTAAAATCTATTTATTTTCTTTTGTAACGAATTCCACATAATCATAGAAATCAATAAACTCAAGTATATTGATATAAACAATAAGCATTAAATTAAGTAGCTACAATATATCTTCATCTTAGAATAACCTCTTCCTGGACTTTTTCTTCTCTCCATCCTCCTTTTCCTTGTCTTTTTCCTTATCTTTGAGACGCGACAGCATTGAGAACCGCGACGACGTTGACGCCGACCTTGACATTCTGGTTCCCGGCGAGTCCGTCATCTTACCAGGCGACCCATTTCGGCCTGGTTCATCTGTAATTTGCATAGACCCAGACATCTCATTCAGCGTCGGCAGCGGCGTTATTCTGGCGCTGCCGCTCACCAAAGTCGCATCGTCTTTTGGTGTTACGCTTCCTGATCGTTGCGAGGGAGCCAAGTCAGCTATAGATGTAAATGCAACATAGCTTTCCAGCTGATTGAGCTGCTGCGAGTTCCTTCTGTGATGATGTCGCTTGAACTTGTTACCAATCAGCTTGCCAGTATGATGGAGCAGGATCTTGGTAACATCCTTCTTGAGCCTCAACACAATGTCCATATTAGACCACGTCTTGTTCTCATACTGAATATCCGGGAGCGTCATTGTAAACTCGTGGATATCCAGCAAGGTCTTGCTGCCCTCGCCCTTGTACGAAATGCATACAGTTGACGAAAAGATACGGATCTGTACAATACTGAGGTAGTTGGATGCTCGATTGACCATGACCGAAAGATCATCCTCAGGCGCTTTACCCTTGTCCTTACTTGACTTGCTCGATTTCTCGGTAGACTTGGAGCTGGATCGTCCCATAGAGCTGATACTCGCTCCAGTCGATGACCTCTGCACGTCTTTCGGCTTGAATCCAGAACTGTTTGTCGTCGATGACCCTGAACTGGAGATGGACGTAGTGTCATTGCTCCTCTTGAGGAAACTGAGGCTTGACCGCTTGAAAACTCTGCTGCCTGCCTCGGAATCAGCCATTGAAGGAGTGATAGAACTGGCGTCATCAGTCTCATCATCCGAGCTCAGACTGTCAATATCCAAGGATGGGCGCACCTGCTTGTTGAGACCTCCTGAGAAAGGACTCTCAATCTGCTTTCCATCTGGCGTCTTTGGGAAGATGTAGTCAAACAGCATATCCCAAGTCTGGCTCTCGATCTGTACCTTGATAGGGTTGAACCTGACATCAAACTGCTGCACAATTGGAATACCTCCAATTGGATCCAACATGGTCCAGTTGATTGACACAACATTGCCCTGTAGTGCGTCAAACTTCTGACCATCTGGCATCAAGGGTGAGAACACGTCTGGGTAGAAAGATCCTGGCATGAGATTGAAAGCCTGCAAAATACCAACTTCCACAGAATTAGCATTGAACCCATCAGTTCCTGAAATACGGTTGAACGATGCATTCGCAAGTCCCACATCCAGGAAAGGTTCATGCTTGCCATTCAGAACATGCCAAATAATCTGATCAGCGCCCAGCGTCAGCTTCAAGAACTGAGTCGTGTCATCATCCCTTGATACCTTTCTCATTCCGCTCTTGATGGCTTCCATCATGACGTACAACTCCATTCTGGCCTCATCCTGTTCAACCTCAACCCGAGCCAAGTCCACAGCCGCCTGTTTACTGAGCTCAGACATATGCAACAAGAACTCTGTCCTGACCTCTGCCAAACTGCGCACCTTGGTTTGAAGCTGGCGGACTCGCATGGCAGCGCCCTGGATGTTGGTAAAATCAGTCGCAAGCAAAACTTTATCAAGTCGCTCAGATCGCTCTTTCTGGATAGGTTCAGAGTAAATGAGCAAATCCATGACCACATTGAAGGTGGCGTAGAATTGCTTAGAATCACAAGTCGCAACAACCTTGGGGAAGTTGATGGCGACGCGATTTTGGCGGTGCTTCTCATCGCGAATCATGGCAGCTGAGCATGTATTCTTGAGAGAACCAGCTTCCTTACCTGCTTGTACACGCAATGAGTTGGGCTTATCATAGCGCAAGGTCACTGAGGTCTTTTCAATGATCAGAGCATTTTTCAATGGTGAGCTATCATAGTGACACTCGATAGAAACCCATGGAGGCCACATTGGAAACTTTCCACATCCATAAGTCATATTGCTGAACAACGTGTAGGCCCCAGCTGCGACCTTTTCTTTATTAATGACAAAGAACTGGGCATCATGCAACGAAATACCGTACCTCGTCTCAACTAGCTTAGAATCCTCATCATCCTCAATCTGTTTATCAAGAATGTTGACTATCTTCAGCTCAATGTTCTCTGAAGTAACCAATACGCACTGATCTGGATTCTGGGTGCTAATGAATTGCATCTGAGGCGCGACAAAGCGTACCAAATGGTTATCAACAGCATAAGTGTCTTCGCTAGTTGTGTTTCGCAGCTCCACATCAAAATCATCTGAAGCTAAATCGCCATTCAGTTTCGAATCCTCGCTCAAACAACCTCTGGACCGGATATCTTCAAAAAGATTTCCTAGGGTTTCAGTGAATGGCTGTTGCTCTTCTGACGAAGTCCGGGTTGTTTGTTTCTTGATCAAATCATCGAGATACTTGACAGCACGCTGAGTGAGGAAGTAGGCACTAGCTCGGCGTTCACCGACTCGGGTAAGATAGCTGTAAAGAGCATTGCGAACCTCGTTATTCCAGATAATCTGACTAGAGTGAATCAGGAAAATGTTATTGAATGAGTCTGCTGAACCGGGTGCTGCAGTACCATTATTAATCGGTTCAACAACTTCCTCTTCGCCTTCACTAAAGAGATTTTTTTCTCGGCGCTTTATATTCTCGGCAATCTCATGTCCTGACTTTTCCAGGGCTACTTGCACAGGATCAAGTTCGTTGGCCTTAGTTGAGATCAAGAACTGGATCTTTTCAATTCGTTCAGCCAAAGCTAATACTTCATTCTTGACTTTCACAATTCGCTTTGAAACCTCTTGGGTATCAGGCACGCCTTGGAAATCCTTCTGTAGTGATTCAAGCATTGTTTGCTTGGTCTTGAGTTGCTCGTCTAGTTCACCAAGACGCTCGTGCAGAAGCATCGCAGAGGTCGTATCAGCAAATCCTTTGCCAATGTAACATACATGAGAAGGCTCGGTACCAAATGGCAAAATAGAGCTGAATTGATTGGCGTGATCGGTTTGCCTGAAGTAAGTCCATCTTGGAGTATAACTAAATGGAAGAATATCGACCATGGGGAAGTGATGCAAGTTACCCCTCTCTCCAACTTCAACGTAATCATCAGAATCAATCCATGAAAAGTCATTGTCACTAATATTAAACTTTCCAGTAGTGTATTGGGCATCGCTGGAACTTGTGTTAGAGGTGGAATTGGCGATTGAGGAGCCTGGTGATGTAGAAATACCCAGAGTACTTGCAACTGCGTCCTCATGGTTCCTGCCAGCATATTTGGCGAGTAAAACGCGAAGGTCAGTACCCTTGAAGTCCATTTCACCCACATGAAGTCCCATCTTCCATCTCTTGCCAGGACCAGCTTGAGCACGACTCTGATGCAAATCCATGACAAACTCATCAATCTTGGCCTTGAGACCAGTCGTAGTGTAAGTGCAGGTCTTTTCTTCAGCATCGTAGTTGATACGAATGTAAGCATGGCTGATAAA
Source organism: Geotrichum histeridarum (assembly GCA_030566085.1). Classification (NCBI taxonomy): domain Eukaryota; kingdom Fungi; phylum Ascomycota; class Dipodascomycetes; order Dipodascales; family Dipodascaceae; genus Geotrichum; species Geotrichum histeridarum. The sequence goes on from JAJMHO010000023.1 coordinate 153,727, forward strand.
GATTGGAGAAAGTCGAAGCTGGTACTTGACAGAGAACATATGTCGTCCCAGTTTCTTTGATTGAACAACAGGACCCTGGTTGAACAGTTTTCCAGCTCGAATCGGCAGAGACTGGGCACCGCCAAACAGATCCCACCATTTATAGAAGTGAGCAAAGAACTTGGGCGAGAGATGGATACTGTTGTAAGATTCTGTATTCGAGTCTTCATCTGCAATGGCTGGAGTAGAGGCAACATTGACAGCAAAATGAAGAAAATCACTTCGGAATCCCCGGTAGGCATCATAAGTAGACATGTCTTTGACAAATAATGGGTTGGACAAAACAACATCATAATGAGGTCTAAACTTAAAGGTTCGCCCTCCGGATTGTTTCTTGCGTTCAAACACCACACCAGCAGACCACTTGACTTTACCACTCAGCTTCATAATCACTTTCTGGAAGACAGTGCTCTCCTTGAAATTGACCCTGCTAGTCAAACCACCAGACTTTGTGGCAGAATTGGCCAAGTAGTCACGTTCTTGGAAACTCAAATCAGGAATGGCAAGAACATAATCATCACTTGTGACAACCATGAACTCCTGAGGATTATCATCTGCGTTGACCGTAAACTTGACATTATTCTTCCAGCACATGACAAAACCAGCCTCTTCTTGAACAATGTAGTAAGGGTTTGCAGAACCCTTGAGGTGGAAATGGACATTGCCTTCAGGCCAGTTCAAAGCAAAACGAGCATGGAAAATAGATCGAATGTTATCCCAGAAGCCAAGTTTCTCAGATGGATCTTGAGGTGGCTTGGTGAAAAGTTCAAACACTTGCATTGCAGCTTGAAGAGCAGGTTGCATGGAGACACACCATGTGAAACTAGACGGATTCAAAGTGTTTATGCTGAATTTCAAGTCAGTGTACATCTTGACTGATGCAACGGTTCGATGCACTTCTACCATGAACGGATTTTCCTCTGGGTGATCAGGATAAGCCATGTGCTGGTCAACGAGAGGATCCAACGGAACAAACACTTTGCGAATATTGGACTCCAGGTCAGAAAAGGCTTCTGCAACAACGAAATTGCCTTCAATGACAACAGAAGGCATTTCATGTGATTGAGAAGGATGCATGTGAGGAAAATATAGCAAAGGCAATGGATAATCTCGTAGCTGCACTCGCAACGATTGGCACTGCAATTTCACATATAAAGGAATATTAATGGAGAGTCTCGTATCGCGAGGAAAACCCTTGCCAACATCGAACAAAAAGTCACGTAGGCCAGCGTCATTGAAAGAAGGCTTGGAAATAAACCAGTCCAGATTTGCAATATGGAGGAAAAAAAGGAATGGAAAAGGTGAATAGTCCATGACATTTTCTTTTGCCGCCATTTCAGTGGTGATGGTATCTCGCAACCCAGTTTCAGCCAGTTGCTTCTTGATGCTATTCTTCAAATTCTTTTCTGCCTCGTTATAAACTCTGATCCAAGTATCAGAATAGAACTTGTCAAGACGGTATCTAGCAGTTGCAATATCAATGGAATGATCCTCAGAAAGCTTCAAATCGTCAATCATTTCGTAAGACTCATCAGGTGCAGTGTGCTGACGGGGGATAGAGGTGTGGAATGGATGAATGCTCTTTTGGAAAGCTTTGAATGTGTTTCTATGCTTGGGCTTGTTCTGAGCGGCTGGCTTTGCATCTTTAGGCTGTTGAGGTTTCCTGTCTTTTGGTACACGCTCAGAGGGTTTGTTGTTAATTAATGTATCAATGAATGAGAATGGTTCAGAAGGAAGTGGGAACTCGCCTCTTGCCTTCATTGGATCTGAGTCTTTCTTTGCTTTCCTTGCCTTCTTGATCGCATCTACCTTGATTTTGAATGCAACTTCTTTTTCAAGACGTCTCTTTTGTTCGCGCAGACCAACTTGGAAAATCAAATTGAGTTTTGCCTCAAAAGTGTCATCCTCAACGGCAAAAAGTAGAGCCTTTGCTTTGATTCTGATCTTTGGAATGTTTGGCATTTTTTCCTTTTCACTGAGGGGAAAGATGTAATTCTCATCATCAAGAAGAGCTCGCCTGGTGACTGTAATGATTCCTTTAAATGTAGAGATGATGTTATCCAGAAGTTTGTAAGCAACTAACTGATGGGCAATATTTAGCCTGACTGCACTGGTAGAAATCAAAATCTGCTCCTTATCATTAATTTCAACCGGTTTGCCAAAGCTGGATAGCTTTTCTTTCAAATCGATCGAAACATTCCGGAAAGTCAGAAGACGAGTCCAAGCATCAATGACATTGGGATGCAGAGTGTAGAGTCGAAGAGCAGCAGCAGTTAATAAACCATTGTTTCCTGGATTCAACTCAAACATAACACCATTTGTCTCCAACATGACATGAACATCCTGAGGTAGGATTGCCTTGATGGTAATGAAGCTTGTTCTAACTGAAAAATCCAAAGAATCAACGAGACGCGGCTTTGGCACCTTTGGTGCATTCTTGGACTTTTCTTCCATCAAAGGGCGGAATGTTGCTCGTCCAATATGAATGCATAAGGCGATCAAGTATTGCAAATTGAAATCCCATTGAACATCTGCAGTAGGAAGACAGACATGACATCTCGCCACAGGACCAGTTACATCTCGGTCGGTCAATAGCGATATCTTGAATGTGGGAATATCAAGAAACTGCTCGGTTAGCTTGTCTGTGGCATAGTAAAGACCCATGATCTTGTATCCAGATATTCCTTCATATGTCACGTCTAACTGGCGATGGTCTGAAGGCTCGTAAACAATTTCTGTAGATGGCTTAAGATGAACTGGCTCAAGAACTGAATTATACTCTAGAGAAAGTTTCGAGACCTCTAGCTTGACACCTCTTGCCGTACTAATATAGTCAACAAGTGCATCAGCAGCAATGGCGATGGTCAAAGACGAGATGTCAAACTTGAAATTAGATAGCGACTCAGGAAGTTGGCGCAGGAAAAAATTCTTTGTCTCAGCCAGCGTGGGCTCGGACGCATGGGCGTTACGGTAATTCTTGATATGTTGAAGAACTTCCCTGAATCCGTACAAAACTTCACTGTGAATTGTGAGAACGCTTGGTTTGTCACAGTGGCCAGTAACAGACAAGGAAAGCGAAGGATTTAACACGGCCGAAACCTGGAGAGCGAGTGATTCATTAGAAAGAAACTCAAAACGTCGTCCTTCCGCTGATCTATACCAGGCTTCAAATTGCGAGAGCTGGAAAGAGCACATGACATTGTAGTTGGACTGCCCATTTGTCTCAGTGTGACTAGAGACAAAGTCACAGTACACCTTTGAAAAGTTGTAACTGACCAAACCTTTAAACTCGGTTGTTAAGGACAGCTTAGCATAAGGTATAGGTGCATCATAACCTTTCGGTTTGTGGACGAGAATTCTCGTTGCAGGCTCGTCGATCGTGAATTTGATGACAGCCTTAGGCCATAGTCTTTGGAATTGTTGGAATGAAGAGGTTGTGCCCGACATGGAAGATGACTTTGAAGACTTGCCTGAGAATGAGTTGATGAAAATTCCAACATGCTGAGGCTCTAAACTAATAGATGGGGTTGTTACATTCACATTGGCATGCAAAATAGTGTTGTTGCGCTCAGATGATGCTTTGCGAGCGTTGCGAATAGTTTTGGAAAAGATGTTGGTTTTCGAAATGGCAGTGATGAGGGGGATGTAAATTACTTCTTCATGTGCTCCATTGTGTTCAACTCCAAAGGTGAAAGAGGAGCAAGTGAAAATTGCTTGATGGGCGGTATCGTCATCTGAGAAAGAGAGACGAAATGTTGGGTTTTTTGAGTTGAGTCTGCGCAAGTCAAGTGAAAAGTCTTGCGTAGAAGACGTGAACATGGCTTTTTGCTTGAGGGGGACATGCGAATGATTGATAAAGTCCAACGGAGCATTCGTTATGCTCATTGATGTGATTTTAAACTCAATTTCCTTGATCACTCTAACTGCCGCAATGCTCAACTTTTCTGCCAGTGTTCTCGTGTGCGGAGGGAGGTCGACAGCTGGAGCTTCGGGAGAGGCAGGAGGGGAATTGGGTGGACTCTTTGCTGCTTTCAACTTCTTGAACTGAGAAACGGCCTCGATCCAATGCTCACCTTGAATCTTGACAGCGCCAAGTCTCCAAGAAATAGAGAGATCTTTAAGGTGTAAATTTGCCTTATCGATGATACCCTTGGTATCCATGACCACAAAATCAATGACTTCGGAATGGCCATCTTTAGCTTGCTTGACCTCATCAGGATCACCAGCAGTGAAAAGCATATCTTGGATCAAGAACCGAGCAAATATTGGAGCTTCGCCTTGCTTGAACTTGTGATTATCCAAAGTTCCAGTGAATTTGTTTGAATCGGTAACTCCGCTGTTGAGTCTAAGATCAACCTTAATTATTAGGTTACCTAACAAGACTGTGCCAACTTGAGCAATGGTCATGACGGAATTGGATGCACTGAAATCAATGTATTTGCCGTGATTTAGAACGAACTGGATCACATGAAATAGAAATGAGTTTTCTGGGATCCATTCCTTGACAAGATATTCAGTCTCTCCCTCGGTAGGAATCTTGGGGACTGGCTTGGGCTTGGGCTTTGACTTTTTTGCTTTTTTGTGATGGGAACCGCTCTCAGTAAAATATTCAGCGTCAATGGTGATTTCGAGATTTGACAAGTATACTGAAACCCATCCGGGGCGAGTCAATGTCGGTCGGTGGAAAGAAAGACCGATACGTCGGGCATAGATGTATACATGGGGCTTAGGTGAGTAGGAGACATGACACAGTGCGAAATACCCCATGCGTTTGATAGAGATGCCGGTCACTACTCTGATGATGGCAAAAATCAAGAATGTGAGTAGGTATAAAACAAGCAAATTGGCGAGTTGTGATAGTATGAAGGTTCTAATGATGCGAACCTGGTGCATGGAGGGATTGAAAGTCACCTCATGCAGGGTAGCCAGTAGTGATTCCCTGGAAAGTTAGCAATTGGGCGATGAAATCATGAATAGACTTACATGATGGAAATATTTGCTGCATAAACACAAAAGCCAAAGATTTGATGACTGGGGGAAGGCTATTCCCTCTACATGCGATGTTAGAAGCTGTTTGGCAAGAAGGAGGGGAGGAATCATACATGACTTGCGGCACAAGCACAAGGAGGAGCAACCGATATCAGACAGCCAATGGTGGTGTAATTAGAGGCAGCTGTCGAAGCACGACCGAAGGTGAGCCTCGGAGGAAATTTTTTGGTGTAAGCGTGGTGGGTTGATGTGTTGAGGCTAAGTTTGGCGTGAGTACTAGAGTTGACGCGTCAATGAGATGCTGCTTACATAGAACTTGAGGTTTCTCCGGTGGTGAAGAACAAAATTTGCAACTCTCAGAAAAGAAATGATATTAGTTCGGAGAATAAATAATTAGAAGATATGAATGAAGAAAAGAAGAAATACAAAGATGGGGGAGAAAAAAAAACAGGGAGTTAGAGGATCTTTTAGAGTTGATGTCGCCTCTGATGATGATGTTGTGCGTCGTCCTTGTCTGCCTGCAAAAGAAAAAAAAAAAAAGTTTCAACCGCTGTTGGGAGTGATGAGAAACAACTTTTCCTTACCAACACAAGAAATCCGGGGAAGCTGGGATTGAAAGAATCACAGGATTTACTACTTGAGCTTTATGATGGGTGGAGAGGTGGTTTAAACAATGTGTATAAGGCTTTTGAACCAAATTTTCAGTGGAAGTGGTGGAAATCCGAGGCTTCCATGTGGGTTGGGCGTTTTCGTGCTGGAGGAGGAATAAGAGACAATATATATAGGGACTTCCATTTCAGTAGTGACTTAATAGCGAATTCTGAACCACTCAATCGCAATAGATTCTATGTATAATAAATCTATAGAAACTATATAGTTATAACTAGTGAGATAAGCTTACTGCACGTATTTTTGATGTCATTTCTGGGTTAACTTGTTGGTAATACCTAGCTAATATATGGTTGATATTCATGTATGGTAGTCAGTTACTTCTCCCAATGGGCTTAAATGCTACTACTGCAGTCAAAGTTAATTACTATGAGCTCATACTGGCATATAGGCCTATATATGGGTAATTCTTATCTGTATGCAGATAATGAGATGATCAGACTCAAATATACCTAAGTCACTCATTTACACTTGTTAGTCAGCAACAGTGGGCAGATAAGGTAACTTTAGGGTAACCAGCCACCAGCTAAGAACTACTACTATACTGTAGGGAAAAAAAAAAAAAGGGCAGAGTGAGTCGTTCTATGAAACGTTCTGACCTTTTTTCACCCTTAGGTATCACCACATTTTCTATAAGAAAGGTATGCACTTTGAATTCTTTATATATAAACCTATGATGACAGTACTGTAGAAGGTTGGTGGCGAGTTGGACAAGAGACTGCAAGCAGTAGTCAGTGCAAAGCGGTTTCTCTCTACGTTGCCAACTGAACCAAGTGACCTGTTGTCTACACTGTTATACCAGAGGAAAATCCACTTTGAAGCACGCTCCTTCTAACGCTTATAACTAGGTACTCTTGTGTTAGATTTATATTCTGCACATTACTGTTTTTTTTTCCAAACAATTTTTTACCAGGCAACTTAGCGTAAAAACTTATCATTCAATATGGGTATGTGCATCAAAATCTCAACGGTTTAGCTCTCAATTGTTCTAATTCATGTCTAGGTCCCAAAAAGAACTTTCAAAAGGTCTCCCTGTTCGAGTTCCAGGCTGGTGAAGGTGATTCCAGCCTTGGTGGCGGATCTTGGGCTGATGAGGTCTTTGATCTTCCAACTGACGTCAACTACGAGAGAACTGCCACTCGTAGGGTTGAGGCTCCTGTACAGCCGAGAGTAGACCACCGCCCGCTGGTTCCTCTGCCCGATCGACCTCCATTTACTGCAAAATTCATGAATCTGGACTACCGTACCACGGAACCAGAGTTTGCAGGTCTCTTTGACGAAACCTTCCGCATTGTCGATGTTAGCCTTCCCTTGGATATCGAGACTGGCAAGAGCCGTGGTTTTGCCTTTGTCGAGTTCGAGGACAGAGACTCTTTGGCCAAGGCTACTCAACTGGACGGCCACACGTTCCTTGGCCGCAACTTGCGCGTGCTCGTTTCTGAGCCTCGCCAGCAAAGACCCGGCTTCCAACGCCGCGAAATTGTCCCCGACGACGGCATTCAGCGCGATTTCGACAACTGGGAGCGACGCGGACCTCTTCCTCCCTTGAACAATCACAGACCCGATAACCACCACTTCAGAGAGCGCCGCGAGCGAGAGCCCGATCACCGTAACTATGACGGTGACTTCAGATCTTCTGGCCGACCCGCCTTTAACGACAACCACGACGGTGGCTTCCGTTCCCGCCCGCCACCCCCTCAAGATAACCGCGACTACAGCAACTGGGAGCACCGCGGTCCTCTTCCCCCTGTGGAAGATAACCATCAAAAGTTTGGCAACCGCGGCCCTCGTAAAAACTTCCATCACGAGCCCCATGTGCGCGAAAAGACCGACGAAGAAAAGAAACTCGACTCTGTTGATAACTGGAGACACGCCGATGCTCCTCGCGCACCTATGAACAGCCACTTTGAGCCCGCCAAGCCCGCTGGCCGTAAGAAGCTCAACCTGGCTCCCCGGTCCAAGCCTCTGGACAGCAATTCGCAGCCTGCGCGCTCAAGCTCGGTGTTTGGCGCTGCTAAGCCTGTCGACACGGCAAAGAAGCTGATGGAGATTGAAGAGAAGCAGGCCAAGCTCCATCAGGAGCGCGTGGAGCGTGAGCAGCGCAAGGCGGCCAAGGCCAAGGAGGAGAAGGAAGCAAAGGAGGCCAAGCAGCCCAAGGAAAAAGTCGAGATCTTGACAAAGTCCTTTGCGGCCCTGAGCACTGAGGAAGATGAAGCGTCTCCTGAAGTCGAGGTTGCTGCTCCCAAGAAGGACAAGCCCACTGCCGCCGAGAAGCTTCTTACCACCGCTGCTCCTCAAGAGGAGCTCGAAGCCGAGGGATGGAACGTTGTTTCCACCAAGAAAGTTGGCCGCAAGTAATTTTGTCGCCATGATACCCTTTTGAAGATTGACATCTTCCACCAAAACGCCAAACACCAAAAAAATTCCAAAAACTCCAACCTTTAAAACCCAAAAAAAAGACGACGACGAATCCAAGAGAAAGAAAGAAAAAGAAACAAGAATATTATCTACGGACTGAAACATACCTATCTACGATTGAGACCAGACTATTTACAATTTCGCACCCCCGCCTACCTTTTTTCTATTACATGTTTCCGACCATCCTTGCATGCGACGAAATGAATTGTTTATTCAACTGCCAATAAGCCAAAAAGCCTACAAAAAAAGTTTCTTCTCTCCCCAAAAGTTCCTGTGTTTTTCAAAAGTTTTCTTCCGGTATGATAGAGTGGTGTATTTCTAATGATGTTCATAATGTTTTTGGTTTCTTTTGCGTGTTTTTTTTTTCTTGTCGGTTTTGTTATATATGTACTCGGTATTCTATTTTCTTGATTCAATTTTAATTTTAATTAGTTTTTTCAGCATCTTCGTAGACGGCATAGACATGATGATCCAGATGGTCATTGCGTCACAAATGTTTGTAGAAACTCCCGGGATTAGGCTGAAATTGCCTTGATCAAAACTGACTACCAACGTTATGGATATCGGCCTAGACAATATTGTCCAACAAGACTCCCACAGCCTTTCTCGACTTAAGACAATATATGCTGTAGCCCATGTCATTTCACCAACTTTGCGCTCTATAAAACAAAAGAATCATGCTCATCAAGTTTATTATTTCTCAAAGACCATTTCTCATATATAAAGCTGATTATCAATCGCGCAGTTGCAATTTCTGCACGTTTTCAAAACCTCCCAAGAAACTTATCTCTTGGTCCAATTTTACCATCTTCTTGCTTCCAACCTCCCACACCCTTGACTTTCTATCCAGTCAAACAAGAATTTCTCCAATACAGCCTATATGCTTCTTACATCGTACACTTGTGGATATATCCGAACAGTCTAGAGCCGATCACTCATTCTCAGAAGGTCTCTACACTCCGTTTTTTCCGATACTCTCGACTATCTCCTTCAACTCCATACGCCAAGCACTTTTTTTTGCAGCCATTCACACCACTTTCCTGCCAACTCTGCGAAAACCTTTAGATACCTGCTCCTCAAAAGCTTAAAGGTCTCGCTTCTGACACATGGGCAACAATTCGTCCAAGCCAGCAAAAAGCGGCTCCAAGAACGGGTCGTCCTCCTCCCGCCCGCCCAACCTGGCCTTTGCCAGAACCGATACCCAGGGATCCTCGCGCTCAATCAAATCCTTCGCATCACGACGCTCCATCATCTCGACCAGGTCCGATGCTGACTCGTTCAAGTCAGCCCGCTCTGGCCAGACAACCCCCCTGCAAGCCACAACACCAGGCGCCGCGGGCGGCCAGTTCATGCACCAGGACCAGTCCATCACAGACATGCAGCTCGCACCGGGCCCCAGCATCCTAGCACCACCCACAGTTGAAGAGCTCACAAACGGCGCATCAGGGTTCCCGGCCATGTACCAGCCGGCAGCCACATCCGCTGAGTCAGCGGATCAAGGTGGTGCCCAGCACCAAGACCAGGCGGCGGACGGCAGCGCGGCCCCTGTGCGGCCGTACCACCGACGCACATACAGCAGCAACAGCATCATTGGCGGGCATCTTGTGAGTGATGACCCGCCAGCCAGCGCCGAGAGTGGGCTGGCGCGCTCGGCGGACGACGCTTCCACCGATACGACTGATACAACTAATACGACCTCCTCTGTAAATACAAAGTCCTCGGCGTCGACGATGTCGTCGTCAGCGGGACCCGGCACGCCAAAACCGGAGGCCCTCAGCATAGCAACGGCTAACCTGCAGCATGTCAACAGCCCCCTGGTGTCGCCCATGGTTTCCGGATCCAGAACCGAACGCAAGCTGGGCCTGCATGCACCCTCGTTTGGGGCAGGCTCGGTGAGCAATAGCAGCAACACGGGCATTACACTGAACATTGACGAGGTGATTACGCGGCTGCTGGAGGCGGGGTACCGGGGCCGCACGTCGAAGCATGTGTGCTTGAAGAACAATGAGATTGCGCTGATCTGCCAGACGGCGCGCGAGATATTTCTTGCGCAGCCCATGGTGCTGGACCTGTCGGCGCCGGTCAAGGTTGTGGGCGACGTGCATGGGCAGTACGGCGACCTGATCCGCATGTTTGACATGTGCGGGTACCCGCCAGCGTCCAACTACTTGTTTCTGGGCGACTACGTGGACCGCGGCAAACAGAGCCTGGAGACCATTCTGCTACTGCTGTGCTACAAGATCAAGTACCCGGAGAACTTTTTCTTGCTGCGCGGGAACCACGAGTGTGCGAACGTGACGCGCGTGTACGGGTTTTACGATGAGTGCAAACGGAGGTGCACAATCAAGACGTGGAAGATTTTCATTGACACATTTAATACGCTGCCCATTGCGGCGATTGTCGCGCACAAGATCTTTTGCGTGCACGGCGGGCTGTCCCCCTCGCTCAGCAGCATCAACGAGCTACGTTCAATCCAGCGTCCGACCGACGTGCCCGACTACGGCCTTTTGAACGACATTTTATGGAGCGACCCGGCTGACACCGAAAACGAGTGGGAAGACAACGAGCGCGGGGTGTCGTACTGTTTCAACAAGGTTGCCATCAACAAGTTTCTGGCCAAGTTTGGGTTTGACTTGGTGTGCCGCGCGCATATTGTGGTCGAGGACGGGTATGAGTTTTTCAATGAGCGCACGCTGGTGACGGTGTTCAGCGCGCCCAACTACTGCGGCGAGTTTGATAATTGGGGAGCGGTGATGAGCGTGTCGAGCGACTTGCTGTGCTCGTTTGAGCTGCTGAAGCCCTTGGACAGCATGGCGCTGAGGCAGGAGATGCAAAAGAACAGGGCGGAGCGCCGGCAGTCGGCGATGGGAATGGCGGTGGCCGGGGCCCCGGGTTCAGCGCCGCAGAGCGTTTAAGCAAAGCAAAGCAAACCAGAATTCCATCAAAAAAAAGTGCATGTGTTTGTGTATTGTATTATACTTAATTCTATTATGATTTTCAATGGCCATGGCAAGCGACCGTTCATTCTATATTAATTTCAAATCATTACTGTACAAACCTCTGAACTATGCCAGAGGCCATTTATGCTTTCTTTCCTTTCCAAGCTACTCATTACCGTACAAGACATTGCACACCTCCGACAACGGCAAATCCAGAACTCCATCCGACGGATTAAACAGATAGTAATCCAGCGAATACTTCTGCTGACTCGCCGTCGTGAACGATGACAAGCTCGGCAGGTGCGTGCTGCTGCTCACCGGTGACGAGAATGGGGACCCTGAAGCCGACAGTGTGGTCGGTGTCGCCGGCGCCGATGACTTGTACCGCCCGCCGCTTCCGCCTCCGCCGCTCCGCCGCTGGATTGTCGGGAACGGTTGCTGCCCATCTGAAAGAGCTTGGTCGTCGTCACCCTCCTCAATCGTGCTGTGCCTTCTTGCTTCCTCAGCCGCTGACACCGGTACCTGCATTGGCGTTGGCGTTGGCGTTGGTGGTGCCTGGGCCTGCTCCTTCGCAGAGGCCACCCTCACCGGCGCACCTCTTCCCGGCACCACCCTCGCAACCCGATCCGTCACATTATTCAAGTCCCCCACTCCCCTCGTCAACACCTCCACATTATACGCCGCCAGCGCCACGTAAATATACACCATCCCCATGGCCAGCTCCGCCGGCACCGCCAGGGCCCACCACCGCGAGGGGTAGTAATATATATTGAGCCAGCGCTGGAGGACCCAGCGTGGGAGGTACGCCCAGGCAAGACACACGGCGACGGCCACAAAGCTGCCGACGTATAAAGCGAAGCCGAAGTACTCGGTCTCGGGGGGCACTGCGTCGCCGCCAACGGTGACGTCGGATTGCTTGGCGAGGAGGTCACCGTGGCTAAGGTCATCAAGCGAAGACGACGACGCCGATTTACTTTTAGACAGCGGCCGCGTCGTGGTGCTGCTGCTGGTCAGGGTTCTCTTTCTGGGCCGCTGTTGTTGTTGTTGCTGGCCTTTCTGGGCTGACGTCCCTGTGCTTCTTCCATCACCCGCCACGTCCGCCTCTAGAGCATGTTTGCTGCTCGTATTCCCAGAAGAAAGCGTTATAGAATGGCCATTATTATGATTATGATTATTATTGCTGTTCCGAACAGCGTGTTCAACTGTTGGCATGGCTGCGTAGCATTAGTGATTACCTCTATATGGGTTGAATCGTGTAGTATTTTGTCACTCAGTTCGCATAGGTCTTACTACTTGAGCTGTTCAGATTCAGTGATCACGTGTGTTGATTACAAAATGCTTAATCATCTTGGGAAGTTCAACGCGTACATGGGCCTGTATGGACAATGTAAATATCTGCCATAGTATAATTCAACTGGATTACAATCAAAGGCATTTAACTTCCTACGAACACTGCAGCATTCTTGTATCGAGAGAGAATGAACAAAGCTTGGTATGTACAAGCGTTAGAGTGTTATGTCAACAAGAAGAATGCTATTGTATCGTTTGTAAACCAGCCATCGCCACCCTTCTACATCATCAAGAGGCTTAGTGAACTCTACCATAGCTATCGCGTCATCACGTATATATAGTGGCAGTGTTGATTCTATTTCAACTTCAAAGCCTAGGCTTTCAAAGACTTTTAAACCGATTACTCAACAGTTTTACTCCAGGTCATTTGAGTTTTTTGAAATGGCTTATCTCTCAATACCTACATCTATCGAATGTTTATACTGTCTACAGGAGGGGTAGCTTGGCGTATAGGGTCCTAGGGTCTATGTGATCAGAATATTCCAGCATTAATCTGATCCACACTGCGAGAGACTGGGTTTGTGATTGTGCTCTATCTCTCTGGGTATTATTGTGATTACGTTTGCTCTTATAATTAGAAGTGTGCTTGGCTTGCAATGGTAATTAATGCTGGTGGTCGTTTACAAAACCAGCCGACTACCTTTTTTTGTGGTCCCTTCGTATGGCTTCATGGCCCGAAGTGACTTTACACATGCTGGCTTCTTTTTTTGTTTGAATTGTTATTGAACTGAGACAGAGATTGTAGATGGCTTATCTTTCTTTCTTAATTTTAAAGTTTGTAGGCCTATATGAAATATGGTGTAGAGTTTGAGAGATAGACCGAGTGTCACATACTCCAAGAGACAGTAGGAGTCAAAGAGTTTAAAAGCCACGAGAGTCTTGAAAAGTTTATAAAAGTTTAAAAGATGATACGTGATGTTGTGAGTCCAGTGACTTAAATGATCCAATCTCAGCTCAGTTGAAGAGAGAAAGAGTTTGAAATACGAAATAAGTTGGACATGTGTTGATTAACCAAAGAATTGAACTGATTTTTACCTTCACCATTGAGACATCCAACACAGAGTGGACTATAGTCTATCTACCTATATGTATAAGGCCCCTCTTTATCAATATCAGTATCATCTCCAGTAGACAGTATTCTCGCTTAATTGACTTTTTCACCACTCTCAAAAGTTTCAGAAAGATCATTCTATAGAACCATTGACTCGAGATAGAACTGAACTGTGTCATGTACCATAATCATAATATTTAATGTGACCTTTCTACCCAACTGTATCTTTTATTTAAAGATCCAATGATACGTTACAATTTATTATGATAACTTTGATAAATCATAGAGTAGCCAGTAGAGTAGAATTGAAAGTTTACTTTTCTTCAGTGTATAGTGAAACCTCCTGTCGGCATCCAACGGCTAAGCAGTATGGCCTGCCGATCTCTTTCTTTTTTTGAAATTTTTCAAATGGTAGGCTACTATACTATAGTACATAGTACTAACACCTTGATATTAATATTTGCAACGGCATTACCGTTATACTTGGTAACAAATGGCACAGAGAAAGGGGCCAACTGGCGCTTGCCCACCATTCATAATATATATAATACTTGTTCATAGAAGTCTATGAAAATCTCAACCAGTTGATGGTCTATGATGGTCTATAGCGTACTTTCCTGTTAGCTGAAGTATCGTTCACCGAGGCTGCTACAAAGCGAGGTCCGTCTGTCCCGGTTGACTTTTTTTTCATTTCTTTTCTTCCCTGAATAGAACATGTAGTTAACACGGCACTTTGGTTCCTTTTTCTTTCACGGGCCTTGACCTTGAAAGAAAAAAAGCCGTTTGTTCATATCTAGCCACATATGCCTATGCCTACTATAGCAAAATGAAAAAAAAAAACCGTTTTGTCTTTTTTCTATAGTGGAGTATTTTCGAATATATTCATGTGGAAGAGAAGGGAACCAACCATGGCACCGGATCATTATTACTTTATTTGGAATCTATGGTTGCTATGGCTGTGTCATGGTTGGTAGGTTGTTCAAGTGGTGGGTGGCATAACAGACAATTCCCAAATAGGCTTAGTCTATTACAAACTTAGATAGTGAGGTTAGGGCAAAACTTGAGGGCAGCCTGCAAGTTAACACAAAAAATCCATGACATGGATGACTAAGGTTGCCCAGGTGACTGAGGTAATATGCCCGCCGCGGTAATTCCCACGGTTAGATAACAGTACTGCGCAACGCTTGAAAAAGAGAAGGGTTAGGTCAAATACAACATATGCAGCAAAGAAGTAGCACTGAGGTTAGGGTAGTCATATAATAATAATAAAAATGGCAAAAAGACCTGATAAAGTTAATACAGGGCAAGGGCTGTTTTATATGGCGTGCGTTACTACACACCAAGTGAACAAGTAAACAACAACACAAAAGTAACAAAAAACAACAAAAAGAAAGTAATAATATTCTCATCCGTTTTTTCCTTTCTTTTCTTTTTTTCCGTATTTTTTTTTTTTTCCATAGATTTTCTATGGTAGTGGTAGTGGTAGTGGTAGTGGTGGTTATCTTTTCTCTTGTCCCTGTTACAGTGGCCCTTATTCCATTACACCTCTTATACAATTGTAATATAAACCATCCCATTTCTTCCCTTTCTTTCCTCTCGCTTTCCTCTCTTTCTCTCTCTTACCACATCTTCAACCTTCAACTTCAACTTCAACAGCAAAAAAACGTTAAAACACGCCAAGTGTAGACTCAACCTAGCATTAATATCAACCTTTTACAACCACCACTCTTTAATCTCAATCGAGCCCAACCAAAGACATCCATCTTAAACTTTGTTTTTGCGCCTTGTCTTTTTTTACGTTACTTTATATATAACATTCGCACCTCGCCTTTTTTTTTTTCGCTTTAATTTTTACCAACTCCATGTTATTACAATGACAGCTGTAAAAACACTTTCTTTAGATTCGCCAGTCCACCGCACAACCCGGCAAAAGAACCTCACTCCAGCTCTTTCGACTCTGCTTTCTTCAACCACAATTCCATGTTCTCGCAACAAGCGACGAACAAAGCCTCAATCAAAGAGTCCAGAAGACTTTGGCTTTTACAAGGCCCACAAGCAACAAGCGCCTGTCCTTGAAACCCTCAACTTTTCAAAGAAGGCCATCAACCCTCCCCAACAACAGCATTCTCACATTAGAAGCGGCCTTGGCTCTGCAAACTCCAGCCGCTTTTCTCTAAGCGATGACACCCTTCGCATCAAATCGCCCGCCCCGATTGACAGTTCTGACGACGAGCAGGATGACGATTTGCTAGAGTTTCTCTCTCCTAGCCCCACGCCGCTGTGGCAGCTGCACGAAGACGAGCAAGATGAGGAGGTTTTATCGGCCGCTTCTTCTTTCTCTTCGATCAGCAGCTCCACAAGCAGTCCGGGATCCCTGCCCACCAGCTTTTCTCCTACTCCCCCTAGAATTGTCTACAAGCGCCGGTCGCTCAGCATGCTTTCGTCCTATAGATCCAACAAGCCCAGCCCGGCCAACGAGCACCCTTTGGCCACCGAGGAGGAGAAAGTAGAAGAACCCAAGGCACCCAAGAAGCCGTCGTTCATGTCGCAGGTGACTGCTTCCATTAAAGCATTCACGTCTGCGGCGTCGGCTTTGTCCGCTTCTCAGCAGTCGCTTTTGTCCAACTCTGACGTTTTTGCATTCTCGCCCCGGTCCACCGACGAGCCAATCCCTAGAAGCCCGTGCCGGTCCATGAACCTTGCCCCTCCTGTCCGTCGCGCTAAGCGCCCCCAAATCGTCAAGCCCAAGGTGTCTGTGGCAGTACCTGCTGCTGCAGCAGTCCCTGTCGCCAACAAGCCCAAGGTCATTGCGCTGGAAACTTACTCTGTGCAAGAGTTTGCCCTGCCCACTCCCAACCTACGACCTCGTGACATTCGCGAGAACCCTGACTTTTTGCGAATCTACTCTTTGGAGATATTGATGCGCAAGAATGGTAAGCTCAACTGCGGCGGCAAGGCCCAGGTGGCGCTGCTGCCGCGAAGTGATGACGACAATTTGGGCATGTCCGGCGGACACCAGTTTCTCAAGTACCAGCCTTCCGTTGTGGAAGTTGAAGGTGCACATGGCCTGAAAAAGGTTCCGGTCCGCTGGGTAGGCGTGTCCGTTGACGATTTTTAAACCGGTCTTTTGGAAACTAATTTTTGCATTATTGGCATTGACAGCCTGGAAGGTTGTATTATTATTATCATATTATTATTTATGTTTGTGTTTATCATGTTTTGTTATGTAGATATTTGAATGAGCATTTTATTTCTTTCCATTACGCTAGGAGGATCTTTTTGATATCAAGGGAGTTATTCCAGGAGTATATAGAGAGAGTAGGCGGCCGATAGGATTGGTGATTTACAAGATGGGCGAGTAAAGAAGGGAGGCGGGCCATACATAGAATACGTTGTGTAGCAAGAAAAGTTTTTTTTTTTTTTATTTTTAGTTGGGAGTTTATTGTTGCAATATTGTGTGGCCATATGGCCATATATTGGGGTTGGGTGACGTCTTTGAATGTTTTTGTGGTGTGGCATATGCCGACTGAGTTGGGAGTTAAGGCTAGGGTTTTGTAAGTTTTGGATGTGGGATGTGACATGAAAAATATTTGAGGAGGAGATGATGCGTACCCAGAGGTAGGGGGAGGTTGCTTACAAGAGAATATTATTTTTTATGTTCGATCTCTGATCAACAGCTTTATTGGCCCTGGAGGGTTTAACAATTGACGTATGGGTGTGGGTTTCAAAATATATATGATATATTTAATTTGCAATTGCAATGTACATGTAGGGCTGATAGGATATATACAGGAATGGTGTATAAATTTTCTATAGATTTCCAAGGGTTTGTTTTTTCTTTGGGACGGATGCTGCTGCAATATTTGTTGGATCTTCTTACTATGTGGTTGTGATGGGAGGGAGGTAGTATTATGCGTAGGAGTGTCCGATTCAAAGTATACATGCATGGTTACTACTAGGCCTAGTATACAATAAGCTTGGGAAAAACGTGGGATGTAACTATGTGTCAAAAGTTAACTTTGAAATTTTTCAATGGTCATAGACATAGGCCTATATAGCTAGCTGGTGAAAAATATAAGTCAACGCAACCTATAGGCTAGGGAAATACCACATTGGGCTAATGCGAAGAAGCTTATAAGGAATATTTGGACAACTGCGAAAAGAAGACACTAGTTATAAGGCATATAGCATATAGGCCGATATGCTATAGCTACCATGGCCCGTAGAGACAATATTTTAAGCAGTAGGCGGTCACTATTGAGTGACAAATGGCGTTCTGCGAAACAGTACAGTCGACTGGGGTCTAGTCTGCAAAAAATATTTTCAAAGAAATGAGACAATCGGGCGAGTGCGAGTGCGAGTGCAATTTTCTGCAATTGCAAGTGAAAAACATATGTAGGCCTATATGGAGGGGGCCACGGCGGCGACCAGGCCACATGGTCGGTTACTGCGATATCTATCTACACTTATAATATATATATATGTGTTGATTGAAAAATAGTCTCGACATATGAGAAAAGATTGAGAAGGGATGAGAGACAGCTTGCTTGCCAAGATCAGTTGGCCTGGTTAGGATTTCTTCACTGTAGGCCTATGTGCGAAACATGCTAAAGAAAATGGATAGACATTGGGTAGTAGGGGCCTCTGCAGTGTGATCAAATTTTGCAAGGGGACTGACCCTACAAAGAAGGGTAGGCCTACAAGGGACTACATTTTAGCAAGCCCTTTAGAAGCTTGACAAAACAATAGTTAGTGATGGGCCTATTCTAAGAAGGTAACATTGTGCTAGGTCTATTTACTTGTGTAATTGATATATAGGCCCAACAAGGACCAAGCTTAGTACTGCAGACATATAGGTCGGCCAAGTGCGACGTTCTGGAAAATGAATTCAGTTGAAATTCCTCAGGCCGGGCTGCGACCTCAATCTGCCTAGGCTATGTCTGTGATCTGTTTGTGATCGATGGTTGTATTACAATTGATATTGGATCCAAGAGAGAGAGAAAAGATCTCGAGAAAGAGGTTCGAAATAGTTGAGACTTGGGTGAAAATGGGACATGAAGCGAGACCTACGTACTAGGGTATAGCCGATGGAAGCTTGATAGGGTATACCCGAGACGATCGAGGTTAAAAGCGAAATGATTCTACAATATGAATCTGTGATGGATTTTAAACTATAGGTCAATATGATGGTAGATTAGAGGTTAAGTTATTGATCGGTCTACACTTTAGAAATAAAATGTGAACTGTGATAACTGAGTTAGAAAGGAGCTTAAGGGTCTTCACATATAATTGCAATTGAATGTGATGCAGTGTTAGTTTGCTATAACTATATAGAGCCGTTGGCCAAGAGCTGAGATAAAAAAGATCAAGTTCTGGTCAATGAAATGTCTGGATATGATAAGATAAACAGAGCTTACCATTTAGTAATTAAGCTGCTCCAGTATGGAAAAAGAATGAGACAGAAGAAGAAGAGAGATCTATAGAAATATAATTATTATTTTGAATTAAATCTAGAGTAGAATTGATTTATCTAGAGCGTAGTTTGAATAGTTGCAAGTCACCAAACACTTTTGTTTAAATCTTGAGATGGTCACACTTGAAATTGAGCTCAAGCAAATTCATAAAATTGGAATGAGCAAGCAAGCAACTATGAGAGGTTGAGCAAAAGTCTTGAGGCGCAAGTGAATGAGCTTGGCTAAAGTGAAGTTGTTGAATCTTGGGCTTTATGGATCTCGATGGTGATTCTGTGCACTAGAATAAGTGATGAGCAGTACCAGCCATAGTTGAAAATACTATAGAGATATCAAGGATCTTTAGAAAGAAATATTCTGATCTTGTACTTAATTTGGGTCATGCTCAATGGCCTCAAATCTTTTTTATATTCCGTCATGTATGATCAGGAGCACGAGTTAGGTTAAGATTATACTGGGGTCTTTTAGTAACACAATTTACATCATCCATAATCCACAATTCTGTTTAAAAGGTCACCTTTTCATTTATTTAATAAAGAATTAAAAGTGATGATTGGAAACTGATTCAATGGCAGAGTAACAGTGAATGAAAGAATGTAGGTTTTGCACTGTACAAGTTGCCATCGACCATTTCGTGCTCAGATGCAATTGAAATCAACAGGTTCAGGCATGGAAGTAAAGTAACCAACCAAATCAAACATAAGCAGACCAATCTTTTTGGTCTCTCCTGTTTAGTCAATTCAGGATCTAGGCATAGAGTCATGCCTTTTGACAAGTCATTAAAAGTAGTGAAAATGCTTAAAAAGTGCTAGTATCGTCTTTGACATGGACAAGCGATGAGCCGAGAGACAGATTCTTATGCACTATTGATTAGTTCAGAGACAAAAGTTTGACACAAAATAGGTGCGTTGTCTGAGTTCACTTAAGATTTACGACAGGGCTTAAGATACATAGAACAACATAGTGACAATCTTGAACAACATACCAATTTAAGGCTAAGAAAACTAAAACCAAGTTAATGAAGTTGTTCATTATAGATTAGACTATTTGTTAATTCATGGGTTCAACTGATACAGTACAGTAGCACAAGTACCTGCACCTGTCATGAGCAAGATCGAGTATACACATAAAGTAGTCCCACAACCACTGAGGTACGTATCCAACATGTAAATGATAAATATAGATATACATGGTACTCTTCACAGTAGCTGGTTTGGTTTATTAGTTTTCATCTCAGATGCCTCTAATGACCAGTACCGAGAAAATCCAAAGTTAGTTTGTTTGGTGTAAGTTGAGTATTGTTAAAGGTACACTTTGTCCCACGTAGCTCAAAAACAAAAATCATGGGCATAGCAAAGTTAGAACGATGCATACTTCTTCACCTGGATATACACATGGACAGCCTTATATATCACAGCTTGCTGGCAATACTAAACTGATATGTAGACATAATATTCTCTCAAGTTTGAAATATCAAATCTGTGCGTGAAATCCCACTTTTGCTTTTGAGAACAATTGAAGGTCTTGCCTCGCGAGCTCAGCAGACAAATACCAGTGATCCCATGTCTATTAATTGAACATGTATTGCAACCAAAAGAACTACATAGCCACTACATCCCGACAGCTTACCACCACCTGCTTCATGATACTTACACACTCTTTATTTACATCGCTATAGTTAAAGATTAAAGTATTCCAATTCCACGGTCACGGACCATCTCAGCCCACAATTAGAATTTGGTATTAGACAGACCTATATTTAGGTCTCCTTCCCTAAGCTTCCTACGTTGACATTGACAGCCACCGCCCCTTAACTAACTATATCGTTAACGTTAGGCATTGATTGCCCACAGACCAGTCGACAGCAGACCCTATAGTTACCTATAGAGCGATAGATATGTCACAATTATACACACATATATTGGAGAGACATGCTTCGCCTGCGTGCATGACTATTGCAATATAAATTGTTCTATAGGCTATAGGCTTGTGCCTTCTTGGGTGGGTCTATACACCAAGCCTAAGCTCAAAAAAAAAAAAAAAAGCAAACCAAGACATCTATAGCCCAAAGTATTTTCAATTGCGCAAAGTGGAAAATTTAAAGCAAACCAATTGCCTGAAAAGCCTGCGCCAAAAGCAAGCAAACTCTCTGATCATCAATGAGAAAAAAGTTATTATCGTCGACGACGACGATATCGTCTATAGAGTTCGAAGTAGTAGGGTTAATACAATATCGAATTCAGATTGATTTTTAGTTTGAAAAGAAAGAAGCTTACCTTGATAGCATATATTGATTAATATTGACAATAAATGGGGTAGGAGTATGAGAGTTTCATAGGCTTCATATATCTTTTTACAGCCTTACATCTATTCTATATAAGGTCTTGAGATCGTTTTTCAGTAATCCTGCCACTATAGAGATTTATTTAATGTCAAATGTCGGCTAACCTTACTAGTCCTATGTATACTCAGCATCAAGCTATAACAAGCAACAAACCTCCTAGCTAGCGCTATAGCTAAGCTCCCAAAACAAAATTTTTAACCTCTTTTCAACCTGTCTCTGTCTTTTCAATTATTTCCATTGCAATTAGACCCATGATCAATGATAGGTCCTATATAGGCTTCAATGGTTCCAAAAGAACTGACTAATGATTTCACATGTCTTACCTCATACTCATGGGCCTATCTAGCTAGCAAAGCACCCAAAAAGGAATGACGTCGTTATGCGTCTTTGCTAGGTCATTACAAGCGAGAAACTGATAAATAGGAATGAATATATATATATATATATATATATCTTCTCATATATATGAATTCTGACGATATATCCTTATACGTACAGCCGTAGATGGCAAGGGGAGAAACCAAGCCAAACTTTATAAACAAAAAGAGATTTAATGTGGACTATAGGCCTATATGAAAAAGCAATCAAATACATGTATCTAAAACGTGCGGTAGGACCATGGCGAAGTATCATAATATTGTGATTGTCTAGATCTCTCGAGCGAGTTACGGGCGACTTCCCATATGATAAACAAACTATACATGGGGATTCATCATGAAATTGTTCACGATAACAATTTGACTAAGGTGAAGATATCTTGTCTATCAATTAATTGTCATATACTTGATTGCTGAACTGGTGAACTGGTTGAACTGTTGAGATGTTGAATTTGTTGTTATATCTTGTCTTTACATTTGCTTTACAATAACCACAGCTGCCAAGTAAATGTAAGTAAAGTGAAATAACGTTCAATAGTACCAGCCGTTCTTCATCTCTCTTTGATGCTGCAAAAGACTGTATCTGACCAGTCACAGCCTTATTTTTTCAAGATCAACAATTGTTTTAAGGTGGTTGCTTCTCTATTTTATTTTAAATTTGAGTTTTCCGATGTCTTCAACTTCAGTGGGCACTTCTTTATATTTCATGAACAACAACAGTTAACGACGGATATCTACGGTCGCTTATAATTCCAATTGATATTACTCACAGATTACAGGTCTCTGTACATGGAATCTTTACATATGGCTGCAATGTGTGTTTTAGATTTCGATATCGATCATAAAGAATGTAAGTATAATGTATGTGAAAAGGTACCATTTTTTGTATCAATCAGGGGGATGCAGTCAATTCAAAAAAAGGTGTGGAGATTTTACTTAGAACTTACAAAGGATCCAACCCTTCTTTACAACATTTTATATATATACAACAACAACCATTAAAGATCATCAACCCAAAAAATTGAACTTGTATAAGACAGTACTACTGAACATGATGGAATTGATTTGATATCGACAGATGAACCATCATATATATTATATCACCAAGTAGAATTCACAATTTTGTTAACCAAACTAAACCCCCCTTAATCTTCTCTGGACCCAGGTAAATTGTTTTATTGTTTTATTTTGCTTTTAAATATTTTCTTTTTTTTTTCTACCATCATGAAAACAACAACAACAACGTCTTTTCCAGCTAGTCAGTCCTCTACAAAGTATAACGCTAGACGATATCTCATATCCTTTCACTCAACTCGCTTATTTTGTACCATTCAACAAAAAAACCTATAAATACAATCACAACTGCCCCTTCTTTCCATCTTCTTTCCCTTTCTCTCCACAGACTACACTCTCTTTCAACCAATTGAACCACCAAATCAACCCAACCCCCCTTAAACACCAACCATCATAAAAATGAAGTTCTCCACCATCGCAGCAGCTACCGCTCTCTCTGCCGGTTCTCTCGCCTCTGCCCAAGCAGGCATCCCCGGCTACGCTTCCCTCCTCTCCTACTACTCCCAAATCTACGCCTCCAACTCTGCCTACTTTGACTACATTGCCACTCACTCCTTCACCACCCCCGCCGCTCTCTCCTCCTGGATCGCCCAGTTTGAGACCGCCACCGACCCTGCCCAGATTACAAAGATGCTGGCCGAGTACCCCTCGGCTGCCGTCAGTGATTATGTGTCCCAGTTTGAGTTTACAAGTGGATTGGTGCTGCCTCCTACTGGTGGTGCGGCTGCCCCCAGTGAGACGGCGAGTGCGGGTGAACCAACTGGCTCGGTGTCGAGTGCAAAGGCAGCTACGACGATGAAGACTAGTGCTTCGGCTGGTACCGCCTCGGGTGCTGCGGCGGCTTCTTCTTCAAGTAAGGGTGCTGCTGCTATGCCCAGTGCTCTGCCTTATGGCGTGCTGGGTCTGGCCGGCGTCGTGGCTGGCTTGGCTCTGTACTAGAGTTGTTGCTGAATTGTGTATGAAAAGATGATGATGATTATTATTATAGTTTTTTTTAAAGTATAGCTAGGAATAGGAATTTACTATTTTTTAATGTGATGAACAAGCCCCGGGATGTTGATCAGCCCATTCTTTTGATATCACAAAAGGTGTTTCAAGGCCCATGTGCATTTCAATCATTCTACCATATAGTCTATATGAAATATGGGTTCCGATGAATTAATTCAACAGCCGTATACACATACATCTCAACCCACTCCAAACACAAACAAAAAAAACGGCCGAGATAAGTCCTTGCCGTGTGCCCTTGTTGATATTGAAACTCGCAGATGGGAGAGCAACACGCATATATAGAAATGTATTCTCCACTTTAAAGACCAAATTGGAGACTCAATCAATCAATCAATTGGGTAATCAAGGTCCACCAATTGATTTTGAGATTAATATTGATATATATAGGAGGGACCACTCTGTGGTGTAGTTTAAAAAAGAGTTTAAAATTGGCTCCCAGCTGCATGTATGGATGGACTGAAACCCCGCGCAGTTTGTAAAATTGGACTGTAGTGAGGTATACCACGACTGGTACACAGTTGTAACATGGATACACGACTGTATAGATAGAATTAGTTCGTGTTAGTTACAGTGGTAGCTGTGATAGTTATAGTTAATGGTTGAAAAGATCAAATGGGTACGGCTGTGCACTGATACACCATTAATGGATCTAAGCCCTTAAAAACTTTACTATAAAGTGGGCGTCGTTGAAGATATTTGTAATGGAGGTTTATTTTTAACTTCAAGTTTCAGGTTTGATATTGCCATGAAGAAGAAGGTTAAAATAGTCTTTATGGATGATGTTTAAGCTTAGATGAAGATTAAAAGCTTTTGGATCTAAAGCTTACCCTTGCTTGAACAATAATGATTGAAATGGATAAGAACAGACTTTGAAATAATGGACATTTTGGAAAGGAATAGATAAAATCAACTACATTGAATATAAGAATTTTAAATTATACCAGGAAGCAGCTCATGAGCATCCTCAGTTTACAAAGCTTCTTCTTCAATATTCTTGGATTTGGTAAATGGACATCTGTATTCAAATGGTGTTTAATTGTTTATCTAGTTGAGTTTCTGATATTATGAGGTGAATTAAGGTTGTTATCTATTTTTGGGTACCTTCCTTTTTGTATTCTTGATATTGATGTTGATGTCCATACTAGCTAGATACTGTTTATTGTGTTTAGTGCGTTACAGTTTAGAATTCAACATTTTGCTGTGCCTGCATCACGACTTTGGACTTCCCTCAAACCTAGAAGTAGGTCTAAAGCTCTTTTGTTTCAAGTAACAAAAAGCTCTGATTGGGGATTTATTTTTGGTTGTTCTTCTAAAGTGACAGAATAGTCAGCAGCCCCCGAACTGGCCAAGGTTTATGAGCTCTGGACATACATCTTTGATTGAGTTTTTTGAAGATTAGATTAACGAAACTTCAATTTACCCCGGACTTGATTCAAAAATAACATACCCTTTTATTGAATGTATAGCATGTATAGAAGGAGTATTTAAATACATCTTGAATGCTTGATTTTCTTTAAATAAAATCTTCTGTGTTGATAAAGAAACATAGTACATGATGAGATCAATTCTTTTTATTCTTCTGACAACCTGCTATACTACTAGTATCAGCGCCTGGCCCAGACCATTACAACCAACTGAAGTAGTCCAATTGCCATCCTCTTCATGTCATCAGCCGTGTTCCCAAACTGCGACCCCAGATTTTTCAGATTCAAATTCAATTACATTTCACAAAAAATTCAAAAAAGAGCATGCCGCTGATGATAACAAAAAGAAAGCAGTAACGCAACCTGCTCATAATAATGACCAAGCCGGCACCAAAAATCTAAAAGCTTCAAAAGAGCACAACAACAAAAAGCAAGCTGATGAGGACGACCAAAAAAGAGCAAAGGCTGACCAAATCCACAATTCAAAGGCAGACGGCAAAATGCAAAAGACCAAACCTGAAAACCGCGATCATAAAAAGACCAAGGAAAACCAAGCTCAAGCTGGGAAACAGGCAACAAAAGCTGGGGATACAAACCGCCACAAGACTAAAAAGATTGATAATAACGGTCAAAAAACCAAACTTGGAAATATTCAAAATTCCAAAGCAGACGACAACAACAACGACGGAAAGCGCAAGACCAAGGTTGACAACAATCCCAAAACCAAGGCCGGCACCGTCCATGATTCAAAAGCAGTTGACGGCGGTAAGCGCAAGACCAAATCACCTAGCTCAACAACAACAACCCCGCCACCACCTCAAAATGGAGGCGATAAACGCAAAACCAAGATTGAAGCCAATCCAAAAACTAAAGTCAACCAGAACCAAAATTCAAAGGTAGATGGTATGCGCAAGACAAAACTTGAAAGCACCAACAACAACAACAACAACCGGAAAACCAAAGTCAAACAAGAAGAAGAAGAAGATCAGAAAACGAGGGCAGCCAACATTAACAACAACTCTAAAGCTGACGGTATGCGCAAGACTAAGAGTGATGATAATCCAAAAACCAAAGCTGGCAACATGAACAACAACAACAACAACAACTCTAAGGCAGATGGCATGCGCAAGACCAAGCTAGCCGCTTCACCAAGTCCAACCCCAGATCCTCGCAAAACCAAAAATGCCAACAAAGACGGTCTCCCAAAAACAAAAGCTGGCACAACCGCAGGGGTGGCATCTAATAAGCAGGGTCCTAATGGAGGTGCTGCTAAGCAACCTGGTAATAAGGGTGCTACGAAACAGGCTGATGAGAAGGGTGGTCAAAAGCAAGGGCCTAACGCGGGTGCTACCAAGAAAGCTGGCGATAAGGGTGGTCAAAAGCAAGGCCCTAATGCAGGCGCTACGAAACAGGCTGCTGGTGGTGCTACAAAAAAGGCTGAAAATACTGGTGCTGTCAAGCAAGCTGGAAGTGGAGTTACAAAACAAGCTGGCAATAGGGGTGGTCAAAAGCAAGGACCGAATGCAGGTGCTACCAAGAAAGCTGATGATAAGGGTGCTCAAAAGCAAGGGCCCAACGCGGGTGCGACAAAAAAAGCTGGTGATAAAGGTGGTCAAAAGCAAGGTCCTAATGCAGGCGCTACGAAACAGGCTGCTGGCGGTGCTACTAAAAAGGCTGAAAATACTGGTGCTGTCAAGCAAGCTGGAAGTGGAGTTACAAAACAAGCTGGCAATAAGGGTGGTCAAAAACAAGGACCGAATGCAGGTGCTACTAAACAGGCTGCTGGTGGAGTCACACAACAAGCTGAAAATACTGGTGCTGTCAAGCAAGCAGGCAATGGAGCTAGCAAAAAAGTTGGCAATGGAGCTGTAACACAAAACCAAGCACAAAAGGGAGCCGAAACCCGCAAAGTTGGCAATGGTGCTGCTACAAACAACCAAGCACAAAAGGTATCTGTAACCCAAAAGGTTGGCAATGAAGGAGCTGTCAAACAGACTAGCAGTAACAGTGGTACAGCTTGGAGAGCGGTAGCCACTGGGTCACAAAAGCAACAACAGCAACAACAAAAAGAAAGTCAAGGTCGGGTTCAAAAAGCAGCAAAGACAACTGATAGTAGTAGTTCAATTCAGTCTGGAAGAGCACAGAAACAGGCCAAACCTACAATAAAATTGGAATCTTTGAGGCCAACTTCCTTTTCGACTATCTCAACAAGCAATTATCAACAAAGCCCACTCAGTAACACATTAGCACCACCATCACCGTCATTATTGAAAACGAATACAACTGTACCAAAAATAAGCAGAGATTTGAAAATGGTTTTGAAGGTTAGGCAAAACGGGGCTACTTTTGTGAAAGTGAACTGGGTATATGTTGGCTTGGGAATGGCTCTTGTTGTTGGATTGGTGTTATAATTATGAAATGAATGAAATGAATAAATCTAATAATTTTCTAAATCAACTCTTATCACCTTTTTGTAACAATTCATAAGATGTAAAGTTCAATAGCATATGTAAATAGCATATGTAAACGGAACCGTATTTTAATTGTTGAAAATAGTCTTTAATCTTTGATTCATAAGTTAAGGCCGCCACATAGTCAGCGCAGTCTTACGTACCCAACTCCAATCACCGACCTCAGTGCTGCAACCTTGGAAACCCATGAAGCAGCTTCATAACTTACAAATTATAGGTCAGTATCAGTTAGCATAACTACTGAAATACGTCCACGTTGCGCTTGACTTTTATTTTTATATAGTCTCTTGAATATTAAACTTTCAAAATTTTGATTGAGCAGAATCAAGTCTAGTCATCACTAGCATTTCAAAAAATTGGCAAATGCCAAATTTGCTTTCTGTATAGCAAAGGCCTTCTATGGTTAGGCCAATATTTGAAACTAATGAACTCTAAGTTTTTAACTACTTTTTTGCAACAATAAACGAACCTATTTTTGGCATAGTGAATTTGTAGCTTTGTACGTTTTCTAACGAAGGCTTTTACACCTGAAATCTATATATCTGAAATCACATGCGTAGCCCTAGATGAACCCTGCAGCTTTCCTACTGCTTTTGAAAAGGCAGTGCTTAAACGTTTGGGCTCAGCCTACTGACATATCATTTTATTGCCTTCCAACTGTGAAGATGAGTTTCTCTAATTTAATTATGATTTTTTCTACTTTAGATTCAATGGTATTGCCCACAGTGGAGAAAATATTTAATTTCCACACTGCCAAAGGTTAACAATGCTGGCTGTGTATACTTATAAAGATAGCAGAGTACATAAAATTCAGTTTTAACTTGAAAAATAGAGTGCTTTGTTGAAATAGAGTGTATCGTTGTAGCAGAGTTAACGATGGGCGGATGAAAGTGTTTATGCAGGTAGTGATTGGGCTATAGTCATAGTTCTGCGATATTGCTCCTCTTCAAATAGAATTACAGTGATGAAAATAACTTGGATACTTCAAGATTGACTATAAATGAAATCAATTTGAAGGTTTAATCAATTCAAAGAAGGATTGGAACTCATGTCACTTAAATTTTGGGGTGTTATGATCCCTGTTGCAATGTAAGCTGTTCTTATTTTCAACCTTGCCTCGATCTACAGCTCATCCAGCTTAATGGTATTCCTATTGTTAGATCAGGCAGCCAAAGCCGATATCAAGACTGGGTTTTACCTTAAACCTGACTTCAGCCTACGCTAATGCAGATACTAGCGCACTTGATTGTCTCTGAATAGGTCACTTATGCGCTGGTTTATATAATCTATCATGAATTCAGTCTAGGGCTTTCTTCACTAAAGAGTGAAGTTACAATGTAATAATAATTACTACCAGCCTTGAAAAACTGACCGGCCTATGACAAGGTCTTCAGAACAATATGAGCAAATTGTCCACAGTGGAAACAGAGTCTTTGGGTATTCTACATATAAACATTGTTCAAAATCTGCCTGACTCTTCCTTTTCTAATTTTCGTTGAAATTTCACTTTGATGAAGGTTTTGAATCCAAAAGTCTGGGCGCAGAGCAAAAGTTGTGATTTTATTCCCAAACAGGTAAAAGCCTTGCATGTATATAGCCACTTGACAGTTAAAAGGCTAAACCTTTGACTTTTGAATATTGAAAAGCCTTCAAAGCCTACAGCCCTCACCACTCACCCCGGAAACAAAAAAAGAAGGCTGAAAATGGTTCTATGAGCTTGGCATCTTTTTTCTTCTGCATCCTGATTATATGGCAAATATATCGTTGTAATCCTGTCGTTTTGTTTATTTCTGAAGAGTTGTATAAATACTCTGTCCCCTCTCATTGTTGCTTGCTCACCAAGACTCTCCTGCATTTTCAACTTCATACCAATTGTAAAATTCCAAGTCATGAAGGTCTCAGTCATTGCACCCATCATTGCATTCTGCTGCACTTTGGCAGTGGCCGAAGACTCCACAACGGATACTTCCACCTCTACTACCACCACTTCATCTACCACCAGAACCCCCTTCAACCCCGGCCCCGAGCCTACAGATGATGCCGGTCGCATTAGCTCATTGCTTGCTTTTGTCAGCTACTACTCCGACGTTCTTGCCACAAACACCGAGTACCAAGGTTACCTCTCCACAATCTCCGCCGAGATCACCACCCCCGCTCCCATTAGCACCTACATCAACACCCGCGATAACGGTACTATCCCTACCCAGACCGCAATTGGGGTTAAGCCTATCTCTATTCCAAGTGGCGATGTGTCGCCCGAGGCGTACTACCAGTACCTGACCCAGTACTACCCGCAGCTGTTGCTGAACCAGGTTATTGGCAAAGCAAATATGCCGGGTGGACAGAGCCCAACGGCTCCACCGGCTGGATCTAATCCTACTCCGGGGCCTAATACAGGTGGTAATAACAACGGCGGTAACAACAACGGCGGTAACAACAACGGCGGTAACAACAATGGTGGTAATAACAATGGTGGTAATAACAATGGTGGTAATAACAACGGTGGTAACAACAATGGTGGCAGTAACGGGTCTGGATCCGGCAGCGGTTCAGGCACTGGCAGTGGTTCAGGATCTGGTTCAGGATCTGGTTCAGGAAATGGTTCAGGAAGTGGATCAGGAAATGGATCAGGTTCCGGTTCAGGTTCAGGCTCTGGTTCAGGCTCTGGTTCAGGCTCTGGTTCGGGCTCAGGAAGTGGTTCAAACTCTGGCTCCGGCTCCGGCAGTAGTTCAGGAAGTGGTTCAGGCTCAGGCACAGGATCAGGAAGTGGCACCGGCAGTGGTTCTGGCTCAGGGGGTTCTGGTGATTCTCTCTCTACAAGCTTTTCTCTGTTTACTACAAACGAAGGAGGCTCTCAAGTAGTGAGAACCTCCATGATGGTCGTCACCAAGAGCCCTGCCTCTGCTGCCACTGCAACTGCCTCTGCAACTAAGAGCACCGCATCTACGGGTGGCGGCTCAGTTATGACAATGGCACCGTATGCGTTTATGGGACTCTCAGGATTGCTTGTAGGCATGGTGTTTGCTTAAAATAAAAAGTGTTTCATGAGACACGGATCAAAAGCTATATATTTTAATTTTTCACATACAACTTAATTTACTTTAATGTTTTTCTATGCAGTAATGCTTTTGAATCCAACACACAAAACCAGATACAGCACGAGGGACTCATCCCTTTGATGAAGAAGTTATAATAAAATGACGCTTTCTGGAGTTAGGAATTGAATAGAGCAATGCAAACTAAAGCACGGCAAGACCTCTTGATTCCGAGACCCTTTACATTCTGGTTTGATTAACATACTTTCCCTACGGCTTTGACCAACCAAAATGATGAAAAATACACAAAAGATCTGTTATGTAAACCATTACGATGTGAAAAATCCAAAAATGCAAGATTCTATAAATTCAAGTTGCGTTACAAACAAGGCTTGGTATATTGACAGTGCTTTAGATTAGAATCAACGGCGAAGCTGCACCCAAACTATGTTTCAAAATGTCACCTTATAATGAGATTCTTTACAATGCTACCACTAAATATAAAGAACCGTTGAAATTTGGTGTATTTCACTGCCCCGGTAGTTTTAGTCTGTCAGGGTCCATAGCCTCCAGTTTTAGCAAAAAATAATGTTTTGATTATACTATTGCACAAGTAAATGATGGGCAGTTGAATGGAGATACGCTTGGTGTTGAAATGAAATGAAAATGCTATAGACTTTCGTTTTAGAGATTACTAGCATAAACAAACCCCCTTTAAAATCGTTGATTCTGGCTGTGAACTCATGGAGCTAATTAATGCCTAGTAATACTGTGATATTTCAATCAGACCGCAGCATTGCATGAATCAAGGGTATAGCTTACTTGGTTTGTAAGATATCACTATTTCTCACAATATCTGGTTTTAAACTTTGTTAATTTTTCTATAGTAGATCGTTCATCTGTGTTTATATAACATCATAGCCTCATCTTACTATTTCTAAACATGCTTCCTCAAATAATTAAACCTGTGAATTGAATTTGGCTTTTGCCTAAGCTTATTTAGGTTTGCTAGTGCGATAGCCTCCAACATCATCTGCGAGAAGCGGGGCGGTGAATAGACTGAAATGAAAACGAGTTCCCTTATAGACCTTGATAGCAAATAATTAGCAGTACACACACAAGTGATTGAAAACACGGCCAAAACTCGTAAACACAAGAAAGAACTATGGAAGATAAACTCTTGAAGAGACTTTTTGCTTCACTTTTATGCTGGTTTTCTTATATCTTGGTTAATGAGCTTCTGAAGCTGAATCCAAAAGACTTGCGTAATTCATAATGCAGCAACTGAGACTTAATCCTAAACTGGTAAAACTCCATTACAAACATTGCATGGTATCATTTATATAGCGCATGGCTTTGGCCAAAGACGTTAAACCTAGGTATTGCAAAGCTTCGTAACTTAGCCCTCACCACCAAAGAATCAAATAAAGAAGACTGAAAACGGCTTCACAAGCTTAGCATCTGAATGAAATCCTCATTTTTCTATTATATAGAATAATTATATCGCTGTAATTCTGTCTGTCACCTTGTTCATTTGCTTCAAGATGCAGCATAAATAGCCCAGCCAACGTCGTTCTCCACATCATGCACACTTGATAGTTCTTGAGTTTGCAACTAATTACAACTGTAAATTGATTTCATTATGAAGCTTTCAGTCATTCCACACATTATTACATTTTGCTGCACTCTAGTATATGCTGCTGGGAGCAATTCAAAAGATAGTACTTTCACTCTTTCTACCACCTCCAAGCCTACTTCTACAACTACTTCTTCTACTACCAAATTTTCTGAAACCCCAGGGCCTGATGCCAGTGATGACGCCGGGCGTGTAAGTTCCCTGCTTGCCCTTGCTAGCTATTACTCCGGCATTTTGGCCACAAACACCGAGTACCAAGCCTATCTCTCCACCATCTCAGCCCAGATCACCACTCCTGGGGTCATTCAAACTTACCTGCAAACCCGTGCCAGCCGTATCGCAGGAGCAGGCAATGCAGGGAATGCAGGTGGCCCTGGCTACTCGACCCCAGTTGGCGTCCGGCCCATTGCCATTCCTACTGACCAAGTCAACCCAGAGGAGTACTACAGCTATCTGACCCAGTATTACCCGCAGCTACTGCTGAACCAGATTATTGGAAGGGTTGATGACTCAGGTGGACAGGTTGCAACTGCTCCGCCGGCTAGTAACCCAACGCCGAGGCAGAGTACTAATGGGGGTAGCAATGGTGCAGGCGCTGGAATCGCCTCTGCTGCTGAATCAGTTCTTGGTTCTGGCAGTCGTTCAGGGTCTGGTCCTGGCTCTGGTTCGGAATCAGGCTCAGGCTTCTCCGGTTCTTCAGCAAGTGGCTCAGAAAGGAGTAGTTCAAACGATAAAACTGCTTCTGACAGCTCTAGTGGTTCTCTTTTCTCCAGCTTTGCTCCTTTTTCCACAAATAAGGGAGACCCAACTTCAATGAAAACCTCCTTGATGACAGTCACCAATAGCCCTGGCTACTACATGCCTACGACTGCTGCAACCGCCGCCAGGACAAGTATGTCTATATCGCTGGGCAGTGGCTCTGTTATGACAGTAGTCCCGTGTGCTTTCCTGGGACTCTCTGGATTGCTTGTGGGAATGGTCTTGGCTTGAATATGATGGGAGTGACTTTGAAGAACAAAACCAACTCTATACGATAATTTATTCATAACAAATTGATCCCTTCTTGCTCATTATCTCAGATTAGTAATTTTCAGTTCAGCAACATGTGGTTTTTCTTTATATGGAGAGTCAGTAAAATAGAAAAAGGCTCATTAAGACATGAGGAATGAAGCGCAGCACAGACCTTCTTGATCTTGAGACCCTTAATTTTCTGTTTCAATCGTTATACTTTGTCTACGCCCTCAATTTTGACCAATTGACCATGCACTAGCAAAAGCATTACAAGATGAAAACATATAATTCATAGGCCGACTTGATCTGCTTTTTATGTAACCTATTAATTTTATTATGCAGAATTCACATATGCAAGATCCAATATTTCAGTTCAAATAGTACAATTGGTAGGCCTTGGCCCAGAGCCAAGATGGACCTTTCATGAATACGCGGTATAGGTCTGCTCAAAACACATTATCACGATAAAAAACTATTTGAATAAAAGCCATGCTCCTTGATTTTCATCAATGATAGATCAAAAGAAGCGTGGACAAAGCTACACGTGGAGTGAATGATATTGCATGTATTTCTTCAGAATTGGAGTAGATCGCTTCTTGTAGACACTTATTTGAACTATTAGCCTTTTTTTATAGTGAAATGAAAAGCTATACCAAGATTAGAGCTAGAGAGTTAGCAAATGAAACAATGCTTACTGGACCAAGCTATTGCTTGCAGAACCAAAACAATCCTTCTTTGTATATATAGAGTAAACCCTGCAACATTTGAGTATTCTTGCTCACAGTATAGCTCATCACTTTTGAGCTTGGAATAAGTGACAAAGGGCTGGTGTATCCGACACCCAATATTTAGTTTATGCATGTATAGCCTACATATTTTTCAAATGGCAGTGCTTTTGCCTTATAGTTATCTATTTATTGAAATCGACGGCCAAGCCCTAGCAAAAAATAGATCCTCGATTTCATCTTTATATAATGGTTTCCTTCCTACTTCGGCTACAAAGCCACCACTACTAATCCATAGTGGAGAACCGTTTGATCTTGTTGTATTACATTGCCCCGAGGTAGACAATGCTGGCTGAGTATTCTTAGAGACATGGCAGGGTATGTGCATGTATAGCCCACAGTTTTAGCTCAAAAATAGAGTGTTTTGTGACAAGATAAGAGATGAGGAGTATGATACTAAGTATGCAGGTAGTGATTGAGTGAGTATGGTTGATTCATTTTTCTTTCTTAGAGGCTCCTTGGGTCATTGAAGAACCAAGAGTGTTTCGTTTAGTGGCTCAAAAAGTATAGTCGAGATTATTGAGCTAATCGTATTCAAATTCATATATTTTAGCTTATAATACATGATATGTCCATGGTCTGCCAGTGTGGTGATGAGATCGTATCACAAGAGTAGCAGCGCAGCACTGATTATCGATTCTGCTTTCATAACATTTAGCCTCATCCTATATATAAAATTAATGTTTCTGATCAGGCTTGAAACCCATATTAAGGCTGCGTTTTGACTTTTGCTACAGCCCACGCTAATGCGGCTGCTAACCTCTAAATGGACAGTTAAGCGTGGGGCTGTTTAGAAGGGCTTCTCCCAGAACTTTAAAAATATATATGAGAAAGCTATTAAATGGCCTGGAGAACAACAGCCAGAGAATTAAATCTGCTATAGCACATCATACTACCATGCTCTGTGAAAGCTGTTCATAGATTTATTATCAAACAGTTTTATTCTTAAAATTTATTTCCTTTTCGTTGGTTTTCTACTCGATGGTGAATCCAAAGAACTGGGCATGAAGCAACACTTGTAATTTAGTCCCAAACAGGTAAAAACCGACTATGCCCCTATCCACTTACACATAATATTGAACTTGGCTAAAAGACTACCCTTTGTTTTTTTGCATTCAAAACTTCACAGCCTATAGCTCTCTCACCATCAAAAACAAGAAAAAAGAGCTGAAATAATTTCATGAGCTTGGCATCTTTTCTTCTTTCTCTTCTTGTCTTGAAAACTATATCGTTGTATTGTAGTCTGCTGATTTGCTTGTTTCCTTTGAAATCTAATATAAATACGCTTGTAAACCTCGCTTTCTTTCACTACACTCATTGTCGCTTGCATTTCTAACCTCCACAAAATTTGCAAATCCTTTTCATCATGAAGGTCTCAATTATTGCACCCATCATTGCATTCTGCTGTACTGTGGCACTGGCCGAGGACACTACTACAACTGACACTACTTCCACCACTGACAGTAGCACTACGACACCCACCAAACCCCCATACACCCCAGGCCCCGAGCCCACAGACGACGCAGGCCGCATCAGCGCTCTCCTCGACTACATCAGCTACTATTCCGACGTTCTAGCCACAAATATCGAGTACCAGGCCTATCTCTCCACCCTCCCAGTAACAACCCCCGACGTCATTACTTCCTACGTAGGCACCCGCTATAACACCTCCGTGCCCATCTCCTCCGGAGGTACCGCAATTGGAGTCAAGAAGCCCATCAACATTCCAAAGGGTGACGTGGATCCCGCGGCTTACTACGACTACCTCATGCAGTACTACCCCCAGCTACTGCTGAACCAGATTATTGGAAAGCCGGTCGTTCAGCCAGAGCCCCCGAAAACAAACCCAACTCCAACTCCAAACCCTGTTCCAGTTCCTATGCCCATTCCTGTGCCGGTTCCCAATCCTGTTCCCAATCCTGTCGCAACTCCTATCAATAATCCTGTGCCTGCTCCTAATCCTATTTCTAACCCAAATCCAAATCCTGCTCCTAATCCTAATCCTGCTCCCAATCCCAATCCTGCTCCCAATCCTGCTCCCAATCCTAATCCCAATCCTGCTCCTAATCCTACTTCTGGCCCAGGTTCCGGTACAGGTTCAGGTAGTGGTTCAGGCAGTGGTTCAGGCTCAGGCAGTGGTTCAGGTAGTGGTTCAGGCAGTGGTTCAAGCTCAGGTAGTGGTTCTGGATCAGGCTCTGGTTCCAATCCTGGTTCTGGTTCTGGTTCTGGTAGTGGCTCTGGTGCAGGTTCTGGCTCAGGCTCAGAGTCTGGTGCAGGTGGTTCTGGTTCAGGTTCTGGTAGTGGCTCTGGTACAGGTTCCGGCTCAGGCTCGGGCTCAGGCTCAGGCTCAGGCTCAGGCTCAGGCTCAGGCTCAGGCTCAGGCTCAGGCTCAGGCTCTGGAACTGGCTCGGGTGCTGGTACTGGCTCGGGTGCTGGTACTGGCGCTGGCACTGGTTCAGGTTCAGGCACTGGCTCAGGCACTGGCTCAGGTTCAGGCACTGGCTCCGGTTCAGGCTCCGGTTCAGGCAGTGGTTCTGGTGCTGGTTCAGGCTCTGGTTCTGGTACAGGTGCTGGTACGGGCGCTGGTACAGGCGCTGGTTCAGGCAGTGGTTCAGGCTCTGGCGCTGTCTCTGCCTCTGCATCCGCTAGGGCTTCAGGAAGTGGTACAGGCAGTGGTTCAGGTGATTCACGTTCTTTGGGCGGCTCCAGTGGTTCTCTCTCTTCAGGTATCGTTGTCCCGTTTACTACAAACGGTGCAGGTTCAACTCTGAGAACCTCCCTGGCGACTCTCACTTCCAGCCCTGGCTACTATATGCCTACAGCTCCTCCACCACCTCCCGCCGGGACCAGTGTGGCCACATTGCCGGATGGTGGCTCAAGCGGGTCCGCAGTATTGAATGGTGGCTCTGTTGTGGAATCTCCGTATGCATTTATGGGCCTTGCTGGTTTGTTCATAGGTATAGTGTTGGCTTAACTCTGAGCATGTGTGTGTTATGGAACTTGAATTTTTTTCATGATAAAACTAATGATTATATTCTTTCATATTTATTAATCAGCTTAATAGAAAGCACTCTTAAATTGAGGCTTAAATTGGGAGAATGGGCTATGATTATTTGGTAGGATTGCAATAAGCGTACATGATCTGGCTTTGCTCAAAAATAAAAGTCTGATAAGATACCAAGTCAGTTACAAGTTTGAGATTGCGTTGTACAAACGAGCTTCAAAACTTGTAGAATTAACAGTGTGGCCATCAAGTGGGCAGCCTGGTCTATTCAGATCTGGCGACTTGAGAATAAATTGATCAAATGAATTATATGCTCAATTGATGCAATTATCAAAGTGCGAAAATGACTCAAGTCATAGATGCCTATCAGGATAAGGAATACACTCTGATATTGCTGTTGTATTGCGCGTGTATCACAAAGACTCGTATATCATTTCTATGTCCTAATGGGGAAAGAAAATATATGTATACAACGTTCAAATCTACATCTCTGCACATAAATTTGACCAATCCCCATCAATTTGAAAAATTTAGTGCACATGTAGGTTTGCTTCGAATCTCTTTTGGGCCCCTACACATGCTAAGCCTTCAAGGGGCCTAGACCAGTGTTGAGCATATAGGCCTATTCACTATGCGGGTATGCAGACATACAGATTGAGAAAAGGACCCCTCCCTCGTATAGCCTTACGCGCACTACAAAAAATTGGCATTGAAATAGAAAATATATAAAATTCTTCTTAGAACTACTTTAATTTGCGCGTCATGATAGCTAAGCCTCTAATCTTCATGTCGCATTTCAGAAAAAGACTGACAACTATGGCGTCATTTCGTCTTATCCAACACGACGAAGCAAGATCAGAGCCGCGCACGGTGTCACAAACATCCAATCATTCAAATTGATCTCCTCTCTACATCAAACAAGACATCAACTTGTGGTCTTGATGCTTTTAGTAATTTTCAGTTGATCTATATAAATTGAAGATTTTGCTCTTATTTTGCATTTCCATTCTCTATCAACTACATCTTCTTTTCATCCATCTTCAACAAGTTCCAAACTTAATTCACCCACTCACTCATATACACATACAAAAATGAAGGCCTCTGTTCTCTTCCTTGTTTCAGCCAGCATTGCTGTTGCTTCAGCTCAATACGGCGACTACGGTAATGCTCCTGCTGATACTACAACCACCGCTGCTGCTAAGGAAACCACCGCTAAGGAAACTACTGCCAGCGCTGAGAAGCAGACCACCATGTCAACCTCTGCTGCTACTACTGCTGCCGCTGCTACTTCTGCCTCTGCCTCTGCCGCCGCCTCTGCTTCCGCTGCTGCTAAGGCCAACCATGCCATTGGTGTTACTGCTCCTTTGGCTGCCGTCGGACTCTCTGGTGTCCTTGCTGCTCTTCTGTAATTTTTGTAATAAAATTAGTTGAAAGAAAAGTTGAAGTTTTTTAGAAGTTGCAAACAAGTGTAAAGCTGTTGATATCACAATAGCAATGGTTCAGAATAGTATGTTCAACTCCATATTTAGGGAAGGGCGTAAAGTAAAGCATGTTAACGTTTGAGCGAGCAAAGAAACTAACTTAAAACATTCTAAATGGAGATTCTTGATAATTTGATATTGTCGGCATTTCTATGAGCATTCAATTTTGGTTAGATTGAACTTTGCCAGGCACTCTATCTATGAAATCTGATATCACCACAATGTAGGCCATGGAACTTGCCTACAATTATCTGCGTTAAACATTGAAAACTAACTTTAGAAGCTGTATACGCTTGATCTCCATATATACCTGTGCATGATATTACTCTCCTGAAAGCTCAAATGGTTTACTTCTGCGTATTGGAATAAATGTAGGCCTCTCGTCAAATAGAATCCATGATTCGATACTGTCCCAATTGGGACATTAATTCAGGGTCCACTCTGGCAAAAGCCAATTCCCTAATTGGGATTTGAATTACATAAGATTGTCTATATATTAGTCAGATGGTAGATTAATGTGAGATTACGATATGACCTACTATGGTGAAAACGATTGACTTGAGAAACCTTTTACTATATATTTGACAAGATCAGAATTTAAAGCTTGAAGTGCTGTTTTTCGAGATTTATCCAAACAAACATGCAATTATGTCTTCCTTGCGGCCTGGTATTCTTAGCAACCTACCTTCGATCTGCATAGGCAGATGTCCCTAGATTGTCACATTCACTTCACCTGACACATGGATAAGCTCAATAGATACTACTTGAAGTGTTTCTTATTCAGTCTATTGAGTTCTCCAAAGTAATTAGGGCTTACTCCGTTCAACAATTGTAAGAGTTACGATAATGCTTCTAGTGGATGGGTTAGGATATTTCAAACTTTAAGGGATCAGACCTTTTTTTTTCTGGAATCAATTTCACGCAGGTACAGACTCTACAAGTTGAAGCTACAATGTTCATGCCTGCTTAAAATCAAAATGGGTTGCATTCATTCTGTACAGAAGTTTCAATTTGCCAACACGTTTTGAAGCTTGGCAATATGGCCTGTGCTAGAATTCCTTGATACTCAGCCTGCAGTGAACTCGATCGAGATTGAAACTGGCTTGCGTAGTATGATATTAGGAGAACTCCTAGATAGAGATAAATCAGATAAGTCCAAACCTCCTATCAGAATTCATACGCAACTTTCCTGCTTCTATAAAAAGAACTCGCAAAAGACTTGGATCAGAACTTGAGCCCTAACGGTTGACGTAACTCGATCTATATTTAGATATCAACATTCTTGATAATGGCACTTGAACTTTCAATGTTGGCAGTTTTGCAACGTTTGATGGTCTCCTTGAATGTAAAAGGTTATTATATTTGAACAGAAATATGCTAAGCCCTGTCACATTGTCACCTTCCTTTTGCCCCTGAACAAGTGAGATTCTTAAACCCTTTTTCGTCTATCTTGACAAAATATACGTCTCAAAAGAGAAGCGAATTTAACGTTGCAGGCAGGCAAGCAAGCTTTGAGATTCGGTGTTATTTGAGTGGTATGTCCAAGCTAGCTTGGAGACTCGGCCCAATCCCTTTTTGTGACGCTATACCCAAACAGGGCATAGCGTTTTGCAAGTTTTCACTCAAAGTTGAGCCCTTTTTCTATGAGGCCTATACTAGATGTTGGGAGTTTAAGTTAGAACTTGAAAAAATCGCTGAAACCATCAGCTGGGTAGATCTGGGTATGGATGTTGAAATTATTGTTGAGCTACGGCCAGTCTAAGGGTATCAGGAACGGAACAGACATATCCCCTTTCTTGTCTTTTCTTATGGTTCTGTCCAAGCTGGCATATTCGGCCTAGATACAACACAGTCAATTCCAAACCTTGTGTGTTACGTCAACTTTTGCGATAATGTTGAGCATAGAAATAATTTGCATCTTGTTCAACAACAACACCTACAGAATGAAAAGAGGTTTACGTCAAGTATTGCGTACACCAATGTAAGGAGTTTACAAAAAGACCCTTTCAAAACGTTGAAAGAACGCAGATCAGAGCGTTAAGGACGAGGTCCGCTTGTCCCTGAGAAAGGTACAAGGCATCTAAATTGTTTAGTCCGACTCGCCAAGATCTCATGATCCTAGGCATAGACTGAGAGGCTTGGAAATTAACCTTTGGGAGTCGTTCGGTGATTTATCGCATGATGTGCAAAAGGGTACTAAGCATATAACACTTGATGAACTTCTCACGATTATAAAAGGCAGGTGTATTCCTTGTCTTGTTACAGTTGAAAAGTAACCCTTTGTACACATTCGCTAGTTTACATTCACTTTCATCTTCACTTTCCTTAACTCAGCCATTATGAAGTCTCTCTCTGTTCTCTACCTGGCACTTGCCTCTTCTTTGGCCGCCGCCCAAGACCAGTCCATCATCGACGCTTACCTGTCCTACATCGACGCGCACTCTGACGATATCCTCTCCAACACCGCTTTCGAGGCCTACATCTCCACCGCTGTCATCACTACCCCCGCAGCCCTCCAGTCCTGGGCCTCCAAGTTCGACACCGTGTCCGACGATGCTGGTCTCTCCCAGGCCGACGCCGAGTACCCCTCCACCGCTGGCTTTGAGCTCGCGACCCAGATCTACCCGACCTCGATCTTCCCTACTTTGGGTGCTATCCTTAACGGTGAAGGTGACGGCAGTGACGAGGGCGTTGAGACCGGTGGTGCCAACCAGAACAACACGGTCACGAGCACGGAAACAGGCACTTCGAATCGTACCACCACCGCGACGTCGACTAGGTCTACAACTAGCAAGTCGAACGTTACAGTCACGTCGGGCACTTCTGTAGGTCCAACCTCTGTGGAGACGTCGGCTTCGGCTGGTGGTGTTGCTGCTATGGCGACGGCTGCGCCGTTGGTTGCAATTATGGGCTTGTCTGGTCTTGTTGCGGGAGTGGTTCTTTTTTAATAGTGTTGTTGGTATCTTTTAATAGTTGTTCTTTTTTTTACTTTCTTATTGAATATTCCGTTGATCAAGTTCAAGTAAGCCTTCTTGGGTTGTAACCATTAACTCTTCGAAAACATGTCTATGAAGCTTTCCACAATTTTCTATCCTGGCTAAGCATCCTGAGCATTAACAAATTCAATTAGGTTGCATTCATAATTCACACCTCATATTTCATACTTCATAAGAAAAAAAAAAAAAAAAAAAAAAAAAAACAATCCGGCATATAGCGGCCTGCAGGACAGCAACCGGTGAGTCCCAGTTGGATTGTGAGTCGCAACTAGAACCCATTGTTTGTTCGGCTGTCCTCAATCTGTGCAGTCCTCATCTGGTAACTGTGCAATCCTGTGCAAACAGTCCTTGTGGAGAAATTCTGCTAGTAGAGTGACAGCCTGAACATATCTGACGGCACCCGTCTAGAAATTCTACTAGACTATACAGTCCTCGGCTAGAGACCGCGCTAGTCTCAGCAGTAGTCCTTGTGAAGAAATTCTGCTTGGCGACAGCTCTCAGAGGAGAAGCTGTGCTTAATGGAGCTTTTGTGCTCTTCGCAACACGTGTGTTATCTGTGCAGTTCTCATCTGGTAACTGTGCAATCCTATGCAATCAGCCCTTGTGGAGAAATTCTGCTGGGGACAGCTCTCAGTGGAGAACCTGTGCTCATTGGAGCATTCATCCCCTTCGCTAAACGTGTGCTACTTGTGCAGTCCTCGTGAAGAAACTCTGCTAGTCTTAGCGGTCCTCGTCTAGAAACTGTGTTAGTCTGGGCAGTTCTTGTCTAGAAACTTTGCTAGTCTGCGCAACTAGCTCTCGGCTCATGGAGAAGCTCTGTGCTTATTCTGTGCATTCCTGGCAGAGAAATTGTGATGAGTCTGTGCATGCAATTGCCCTCGAGGAGGTACTGTGGTATTATGAGCGACGGCCTCAGTGGAGGAACTGCGCTAGGTTGAGCAACCGCCCTCCAGAGAGACTGTGCTAATCTTGAGCTACAGGTCCTGGTAGAGATGTGTTGCTCATCTAAGGTTAGATGTGTGCCCTTCTGTGGGCAACATAGAAAGTCTTGTTATACGCACCATTGGCAGCGGTAATGACTAAGTGAGCTCTTGATAGAACATAGTAATCTGTATGCTACTGGAGGTTTGGTACTCGACCTGCTTCTCTAGCTTAAGCTTGAGTTGTGCTCTGCAGAAAAGTGGTGGTCAGGAGAAATGGAGCAGAAAGGACGACTCATACTATTTATAATTTGTACTGTCTGAACTGCTTAACCTCATATGCATGCGACTTCTTATTTGCTCGTAAACTTAGATGTTAGGGTTTCTGATAACGCTAGACAGCAATCTAATTAATACAATGTCAATTGGCCTACCCAATTGCTACAGTCATGTATGGTAACTAATTGGTCTTCAAAGCCAAGTTTGCTAGGCGAGTGTGTTCTTTGGGGAGGGAGTTTATAGATCCCTTGCAAAAAGTTCTGGTCTCTTTCATTGTGTGTCAATTGAGCTTGAGGTTTGTCAAGGCTTGACTGAAATTCGCAAACAGAAAGAATATTAGATTACTTATACTCAATTAAGAATCTATGTCAAAGAAATATAGTGAAAAAAATGTAGAGAGTAAACAACGAAAGGACAAAGGAGCGTATTAATAGTTAAAGAGTCGTTAAGCATGAAAAAAGAAACAAGAGTATGGGGCTGAAAGGGTGGAAGGGTATAGCGGTAAGCTTAGGCGAGAGAAGAGAAAAAGTTAAGGTAAGCCACCAAAAAAAAAGCTGAGAAGAAGAAATGAAACATTAAACAAAATTTTGAGAAAAAAAGGATTAAGAATTAAGAAAAATGTAATTGGAAAGTGTCAAGAGAACCAAGATCAAGCGTCGTAGACGATTGACTATTGTTTCCTGTAGAGTGCTTAGTTTTTGATCGTTTTAAAACCGGAGTCAGTCCCACATTTTAAAACAAAAACACAGCGCCAATAGCAGAGAACAAAGTCACCATCAGCGACGAGACAAGGCCACCGTTCACGTTAACAGCAGCAACAGCAAAGTTAGCAGAAGAGGTAGTCTTGGTCGAGTTGGCACCAGAACCAGAGCCAGCGGCGGCGCTGCCAGTCATGGAGGTGGCCATCGTGGTAGAGTGTTCACCAGTCTCGGTGCCAGAGCTGTGAGGGGCAGAGCCAGAGACGTTCTCAATGTCGCCAGTGCTCTCAGAGCCAGCGCCAGTGCCGGTACCCGTGCCGGTCATGCCACCCTCAGTACCGGTGCCGGTAGCGCCAGCAGCACCAGAGCCAGAGACGTTGGCAAGGTCGCCAGTGGTGGCAGCACCGCCAGCGCCAGTACCAGAGGCAGCACCCTCGCC
This sequence comes from Geotrichum histeridarum, assembly GCA_030566085.1. Classification (NCBI taxonomy): domain Eukaryota; kingdom Fungi; phylum Ascomycota; class Dipodascomycetes; order Dipodascales; family Dipodascaceae; genus Geotrichum; species Geotrichum histeridarum. The sequence goes on from JAJMHO010000023.1 coordinate 197,638, forward strand.
AGAGGCAGCACCAGAGGCAGCACCAGTTCCAGCACCAGCAGCGCCAGAGCCAGAAACGTTGGCAAGGTCACCGGTAGCGGCAGCACCACCGGCACCAGTACCAGTAGGAGTGGCACCAGCACCGCCAGCAGCAGCACCGGTTCCAGTGGCCTCACCGGGGGGCTTGACACCAGTAGCGTTCTCAATGTCACCACTGGCACCGGCACCAGCACCAGGAGCGGGAGCGGCAGTTGGCAAGGGGACGCTTGGGACGTCGGAGCCGGCCTGGGTGATGATGACGACGGAGGTAGCAATGGGCTGGAATGCGGTGGCAGGGGCGGGAGCATCAGACTCGAAGTCGAAGGAGATGGAGGAGCCGAGACCCAGGGCGGTGGACTGGGCGAGAGCGATGGAGGATGACAGAGCGGCGGAGGCAAAGACTGTGGAGTACTTCATTTTAAATTGTAATGGATTTAGAATTGAGGGTTGTTGAAGAGAGTTGGATGGATATTAATTACAGAATTAGTTGGGGTAGTTACACTTTCGTGAGCAAGGGTCGAGTGTAGTAGATGTTTGTTGAAACGAATTGGATATACCTGGTAGAAGGAGCAGACAGAAAGAGCAAAAAGGAAGAGAAGAAGAAGAAAGAAAGAAAGAAAAAAGGAGGAATACGGGGAATTTATATATGAACTGAATATAAAAAAGAGTATAAATATTTGGAAGGTCTTTATAAAATCTTATAGATATATTTTGAAATTGAAAGAAGAAAAAAAAAAGTTGAAATTCCACAATGAAGAAAAAAGAAAATAAACATTTAGGGCGGATTGTACTTTATAACCAATACTGAAAAAGAAAATCACAAAAGTCAAAAACACCAAAAAAAAAAAAGAGCTTTTAACCCTGACTTTTGTTCAAGGACTATTGTTTGTAACCTATTTCTATGGTCAAGTAAACCAAGTTGATCATGCAAAATCAACCAAAGTAGAAATAATTGCCATACAAAAAATGGAGAGGTGGGCGGTGGGTCTTAACCATACATAACATGAGACATTCCATACTTTGAGAAAACTATGAAGAGCATAAAGCAAAGGCAAGAGCAAAGGCCTTGACAATTTGAAGCAAAGCAGAGCAAAAGCAACCAAAGGAAAGAGATATATAGAGAAACAAGCGATGCTTTTATATATATATCTTGACTTTTGGGTTATCTCTAAGAGCCGTTTTAAACAAAGTAGCTTTTGAACAAAAGACCCTAGAACAAAGTAAAAACCTTTTAGAATTCATATATGAATTCAATCATGATGAAATCATGACATTAATTAGAGATAGAACTAACCACTTTCAAAGCCAATTAGCCCTGAGAATCAATCCAAAATGTACGGCTTGTATAGCAACCTTTTCTTTCTATACAATATTGTACTCCATATGGTCTTTACAGTACTCTTTTTTAATATTCAAGTATGTATACAGCGTATACCTGGTCAACATAACCATTCGCCCGTATACTCCAACAAAAGATGATGTCACAAACATTTAGCCCTGTAGCATAAGTCCCATTCAAAATCTCCATACAAGGTCAGCCGCCCTTTTTTTTGGTCTGTCCATTAGGCCTCTATAGCTACCATGGATGGTGCTTTGAGGATCATTTCTATGAATTTGTATGGGGTTGTCTCGTTTGGGACATTAAGCAAACCTGGATTCGGTAAATTCTTAGCCTATTTAGGCCAATCAACAACCAAAGACCATAATAGGGCACATACAAAAAGGTTCAAGGCGTGGATAAGGTTTTGTACTGCATGTACCTCATACAGCAGTGAAATATGTAAAATCGAACTTTGCAGCACAAAAAAATTCAACACAATGTGCTATAGACAATATTGGAAAAAAGAAAATCACCCCTGAAAATATTTAACCATGATTAATTATTCAACAGAGCAATTCAATATATAGAACTGAACTCAGTTATAGGCCTATATGTATACTGAAGCAAGAAGCATAGAACTATACCTGGGCACTCATATATATATAGGTCTATATTTCTGCAATAATAGGATATATAGAAAAATTGGTGGAATCGGAATGAACTTGACTTCCAGAAACCAGAAACCAGAAACCAGAAACTGTCAGTTCACCATCAAAAGCAAAAGCAACTCAAATAAGCACACTTCTTCAATATTTTGACTGACCGATGCAATTCAAGGCAATTGGGTTTAATGCTTAATATATAGGCCTATAGGGCAATAGAATTAAGCACTGGCAGTTCAGATATAAACTCTGAACCAAGTCTATATAGCTAGGCTAATGAACTACTGTAACCTCTGCACAGGTCTTCCATTGCATTCGCCTAGATATTAAATTGACTAAACCTACCCAATATAAATAGCTAGAGCTCTCAGCCAAAAAATTTATCGCTACCATGTGCATGGATTTCCTGTATACCCTCGATATTGTTTGACAGCAGCAGCGCTACCCAACACCAACCCATAGACCTGATTTACAGATGGGTGCACTAAGTAAGCTTACAAGACCTCCATACAACCTCACTATGTAGGCTATCTACAAAGGTTCCATTATTCATTAATTATACTATGACTTTTTTCATGGGAATATCCACCCGAGCTATAGGTAGTCATACACTATAGGCCTAGGGGTATCCACTCGATAGTCAAATCAAACATACTGCAAAATACTAGACCCATTCAAATATATAGGCTATACTGATTGAACATTGAACATTGAACATTGGATTGTCTCTTTTGGGTCTCAAACCTATACACTTTTGGCAGCGTACAAATCTATATATCTGAAAAGAGCTGCTGTTATGACTGAGGTTAAGCAAGGGCCCATAGATCAACAGCCAACAGCTCCCCAGCGCTAGAGACCCAGTCAAGACGGCACCGGCTTAGACAATTGTCTTGAAGCTTATAAGCGAGACAACAATCCTGAATTTAAAAAGAGGTTTATGGTTTGCAACTGTATAGGTACTGAATATATGTTCCTATGTCGATTTTAAAATAGATGTAGGCATATAGATCGATATAAAGGACCAAGTTAACACCAACAGTATATGGAGCGTAGTAGTGTCTCGATATATAAGGGCCAGCCTATGCGCTTTATAACCGGGGTAACCACAATTACGTATTCAACTGTGGATCTTTCTTTCTGCTTGTATACTTCTGCTTCGAAGTCGCCCCCAAAAAGAAAAAAGGAAAGGAGCAAAGATTGCGAGGCGGAACTGAGAAGGCAAGGTAAGGGTTAAAAGGTTTAGCTATAGACAATATATAACTAGGACGTTTAGGAATCATGTGTAGGAACAGGGCGATTACGTGGTAGTTATAAGGGCGGACATACCTTGCAATTAATCTGTATACATTCTGTACTGTATACCTTGCCTTCAAGTCAGGGCGCGCAAGGGCGGCATATGCCTATATGCCATGGGAAAGAGGCGGCCTGCAGGCAGGCAATATTGAGAATTCGAATTAATTGGGCGTTGCAATGTACTAAAATATATACTTAATACGGTCTCTGTCACATATAGGCCGAACTATAGCCCTAGCTATTATACAAAATCGTATAGCAGCAAGCGCGCAGGAGGGAAATGCGCGCGTGAGTTGTCAGGCTATTTTTGATAAAAGTTACAGGCCCAGTTGCTGGCCCGGGGGAAGAAGCTTGATCAGAAGAAGAAGGCCTTAACCAATCGAGGACTTCGAAGTCTTGCAACTGCACAACCATAAAAGTCCTGCGGCCTGATTCGAAAACTTGCAGGTATACAGACCTACTTGCACAACTCTCTCTTTCTCTTCCTCTCAAGAGTGACAGTTGCCTTCAATTTCCAGTTTCATTTATTTGAAAATGCGGTACCTCCAAGTTAGGTCCATACTATCTCAGTCGGCCCAATACCCCAAAAACCTGACTGGATGCTCACCTATTATATCTCTAGTAGCCTACTCCGCAAAAACAAATATTACTGTGAAATTAGTATTTTGGGACTGTGCAATTAGTCCTAGTTAACAGTTGGGATCTATTGTCATGTCGGTCCATTATTCAAGACAATACCCGCAAAGGAAGCTCACAAAGGGGTTTCCCAGATTCTCTGATGCTACTGGTGCATCCTGGTAGTAGGCTGGTCTCTATTTGTGCATGGATTAAGTTCAGAGAAATCTAGCGCCATAACCTGTCTGAGAATAATAAAGCTCATAGCATTACGTCACTTACTGCTACAGTTTGTAAGTCCAGTATATAGAATACGTCTTCTTTGATGTTTGTAACATAGAACATCATATTGACTAATCTACTACTACTGTATTCTTGACGGCCTCAAAGCTATATCTTGAGCTATGCGTTCAGTCCCGAATTCAGTTTACAGACTAGAGTATGTTTGTCCATAAGCTTTGGCAGTTTGAAGTAAGTGCCTGATAGTCTAAGTTGATGGTTAACATAAAATATAAGAACCTATTTTGAGCCATGGGAAACTAAAAACCCCACCCAATATCTTGCAATATGGGTTGACAATAATAGCTCCATCCAGGTGATTCTAAGCAACTTTCTGCTGTGAGATTTAGTGTTCGCACAGGGAAAAGTTACGGTAGAACGTAGTCATCGCCTTTGGGTGCCCCATACACTCCGTGAACATTGATCGTTCTTCCATCAATTCCTCCCTCAACTCCATTGCCTCTTCTATTGTAATGAATGATTCCAAATCCACCTTCTCTATATTGGCGTTCCTATACCAGTCGGCCTGCTGGGGCGGCACTTGGTCCGTGGTCACAACCCGATCATTGAAAGGATCCACAATAAAGAAACAAAGGATCTTGCGGTGACCCGGCTTGGTGGGATCAGCAAGCTCGAAAGGGGACACCTGGTGCTGCATGATGTTGGGGAATACAATCACACGGTCTTGGATGGTCTTGACGGATCCCGTGTCCAGAGTCATCAAGTCGTCGTCTTTGAGCCCATACACGATTTCCATACCCTTGTGATCGTGCTGCTCATAGGCGGGATCGTTAAAAGTAGAGCGGAACGCAAGTTCGGTGTTGCCAATGTTCTCAGAGTCATAGTAATACAGTACGGTTGCAACAATGTCCTCGTTGATCTGACCCTCAAGGTGCCAAGTTCCGCCATTGTACGTGGGTGCTCCGGCGTAAGGTGGATATTGGCAAGCTTTGTAATCACCTTAAGCTGACGTCCGTGTACCTTGAATTCCTTCCGGTCCTCAGGCATCCCCTCCCACTCGATTCTGACAGGGGCCGGAACCCGGTTTTCCATGTAATTGTCATAGGCCTCATCTTCGTCGGAAGCATCGCTGAACGATGGTCTGTCTTCGGCGTACAGGCCGTTCTTGTTCTCATGCGGATTCAAGCGAACTCGGTCCGGCGAGGCATACATCGATAGGCAGGCATTGATACCGGGAACGGCTTTTGCAAATACATCCGCAATCGGCTGATACAAATCCAAGTGTGTGACCGGATTCAGATTGTTAATGTACGACTTGATGGTCACTGACTTGCCATCCTCAGACACGTCAAACAGTGAGGGCAACCACTGGAACCGTTCAGAGAATGCGTACAACCCGAAGTTGCTCTTGATTGTATCCCCTTCAATATGGAACCCTGGGGCAACGAAAGCCTCTGCCGGGCCTTCATACTGAAGTGACAAACCCACGGAAGCGCCATCAGGCAGTCTTGGCGTAACATGATATTGATAGGGATATAGCGACGTGTGCACCAAATCCAACACCTTGTTATCGGACCGCGGGTGCCAGTCCTTCTCATTCTCAGGTACGTTTTCAAGTGGTGCCACTCCTTTCATCAGCTTGTCCTTGACCGCTTCTGGCACTATGTCATCCGCCACAAACAGGTAATCATTCGCGCCCACCTGGAACGTTCCCCCTGTGCTGTTGCGGAGATCTTCATAGTACTCCAATTCGGCCAACACATAGGCAACGATATTTTCAGGGACTTCTTGCTCCGCTAATTCAGCTCTCCATTTTCCCACAATCTCCGGGTTTTTGTACTTGAGCCACCACTCTGGCTTTTGACGGATGAGAGCTGATATCTCTATAATCTTTCGTTCGTCGAGACACTTCATTTCCATTTGCACTCTCTGCCTAAAAAGTTTGGTCCCAAAGGGGTGACTGAAAGGCGAGATGCGTTCCTTGACCTTGTACGTCTCTCCGTTAACGGCCCAGGTGCCTTCTTTCTCAGAAGTACCCATCATTAAGAGCAAAGTAGAAAAATCCATGATTGTGAGCGTAGTATTTAATTCGTTTGCTTGGATAGCTAACTGTCTATATGAAAAGTCTTGTGGGGTTTATAGATCTATATATAATTGAATGAAGCAAAGAGTGAGATTGAGAGTGCCGTGAAGGATAGCCTACTTCTGAGTCTAGTTCTAGATAAATGCATTAAAACTTGAAATTCTCACCCGTAAATATTTCAACTTCGTCAAACTTCTAACTTACAGGATAGCATCTATCATCACAACGCAGGTTCCCAAATGAATAGCAAACAGAACGAACCTTAAAATCAATTACAAGTGCCATGAAGCGGAGAGCGAGACTGAGAGTGCCGTGAAGGATAACCTACTTCTGAGTCTAGTTCTAGATAAATACATTGAAACTCGAAATTCTAACCCGTAGATAATTGAAATCTGTTCAACTACTAACTTGCATTAGAACATCTAGCTTTCACCACAATGCAGGTTATCCCAATGTAGCAAACAGCACAAATCTTATAGGCTTAATCAATTAGAAGTGCTATTAACTCGCTTGGTTCTGGACCTTGATTTGATTCATGTTCCTATCGATGGGTTGGCCAGTCCAAGAGTTTTCCAGGTTCTTCGTATCCAAAATGTCTCATTGATAGTCTTAACGTTGACAACCTTCAATCCCACGGTTCGGCCTACATATGCAATCCAGACTCTTTTTGCTTAGCTACAGTTCTAATTTCTTTGAAAACCACATGAATCTGTAATTGCTTTCTTCTCGTAATAATGTATATAACTGTTACAGGATAACCCTGCATTCATTTCTATACACCCACCCCACTTGGTTCATCAATTTTACTGTCACCCACCATAGGCATCCTTTGATGTGCAAACGACGATAGAAGGGACAAAATCACTCATGATGTTGCCGGTTTTCTAGTCTTTGCGTGGCATTTCCTCTCGATTGCGTTTTAGATTCATTCGTGTTCTCTTCTTACACTCTTTCTCTTGGATATAGCTATCCATAAGTTGGCAAGATGTATTTATTTTGGACTCCATAGACTATACACTAACATGTTAGCCTTGTTGATAGCTGGGATGCTGTTGGTAAAATGATGCTTTACATAGAGAAATCCCTATTCGGTAAAATTTTGCTTCATTGAAAAATCCTGAGAGCTTTTAATTCAAAATGTCCACAATAAAATCTTGCTGCAACATCACTACGCATAGCAAACATGTAATTAATCTCTTGTTAGATTTGAAAGCTTGTCCATGCTCACACGAGAGAAGAAAAACTTAGAGCAAGATTCCTTTTTCTGTAGCAAGAGTTCCTGTCAATTTCTATAGTCATACATAGACGCCTTCTGTCACAAGCTATAGTGCCATTGGTTTAAATTGACAAGAGTCCCATTGACGCAGGAACATCATTTTCACCCCTCTGGCTCTTACCCCTTCTACGATAGTCGCCACACATGCTAATCAACACAATGAACTGCAGATGGGTTAGCCAATGTCAAGACCTACCAAGATTTCTGCACAGCTCAATTTTAAGAAAAGACTATACAGTTGATTGAGTATCTAGACATCTTATCTTGTGAATCAAACTGCTAGCTAACTAGGCTTTTTATATAATTGCATGCTGCAAAGAAAATTTAGTTCACACAATGGCAAGTGCCACTGAATTCTCAGGCAGCCAGCAATAATCTAAGTTCCCTCCTCGCTTCCTCTATCGTAATTTTGAATGCCGTAAAGCTATAGATGGAGCGGAGGGTTTAGTCCAATTTTAAGTTTCAGACTAGACTGGTTAGTTGATAAGCTTTGGCCGTTTGAACTAACAACATGAGCTAAATGTTATACGATTATAAAGTTAATGTTATAATGGGAATATTTGGCATTAATCGAAGTATAAGTGTAAGTATCAGTTCCTTTGTATGTAAGATATCCAGATCAATCGTTTCTCGGTTAAATAGAAGAACATGAATAAAATAAGAGCTCAGTAAACTACAAAAACTACTCACCATCTAATAACAGGGTTATACAATTGTAAATGTCCATACAGTTGGTTCTAAATAGAATTCTGTTGTGAGATTTAGTGCTCACACAAGGAAAAGTTACGGTAAAACGCAGAGTCTTCATCAATTTCCTCCATCAGCTCCTGCTTCAACGACCGCTCCTTCATCAGCTCAAGTCGTACCTCCTTTGCCTTCGTCATTGACATCGGCCATTCCACTTTTTCCATAATAGTGGCCAACAGTTCAGTCGGCAGCTTGCGCGTCAACATACTATCCGTGTTCAAGATGGCGTTAAAAAACCAGTCGACCTGCTGGGGTGGCACTTGGTCCGTGGTCACAACCCGGTCGTTGAGAGGGTCTACAATAAAGAAACAAAGGATTTTACGATGCCCTGGCTTGGTGGGATCAGCAAGTTTGAAGGGGGACACCCGATGCTGCATGATGTTGGGGAATACAATCACACGGTCTTGGATGGTCTTGACGGACCCAGCATCTTGAGCCAGCGGGTCCTCGTCGTCAAGACCATACACGATGTGCACGCCTTTGTGATCGCCCTGCTCATAATAGGGCGCCCCACCCGCAAAACGGAACGCAAGTTCGGTATTGTCAATATTCTCAGAGTCATAGTAATACAGCACGGTTGCAACAATGTCCTCGTTGATCTGACCCTCAAGGTGCCAAGTTCCGCCATCGTACGTAGGCGCTTCTGGCGTAAGGTGGATATTGGCAAGCTTCGTTATCACCTTAAGCTGACGTCCGTTTACCTTGAATTCCTTTCGGTCCTCAGGCATCCCCTCCCACTCAATTCTGACAGGAACAGGAACCCGGTTTTCAAAGTAGTGATGGTAGTGACTGTCGTACTCGTCCTCGTCAGAATATTCGCAAAACGACGGGCTGTCTTCGGCGTACAGGCCGTTCTTGTTCTCATGCGGATTCAAGCGAACTCGGTCCGGCGAGGCATACATCGATAGGCAGGCATTGATACCGGGAACGGCTTTTGCAAATACATCCGCAATCGGCTGATACAAATCCAAGTGTGTGACCGGATTCAGGTTGTTAATGTACGACTTGATGGTCACTGACTTGCCATCCTCAGACACGTCAAACAGTGAGGGCAACCACTGGAACCGTTCAGAGAATGCGTACCTCCCAAACCAGCTTTTGATCGTATCCCTGTCAATATTAAAGTCTGGGGCAATGATAGGCTTCGCCGCACCATAGTACTGATCCGAAAGACCCACGGACTCGCCATCAGGCAGTCTTGGTGTAATGCCATACTGATATGGATATAGTGACGGGTGCACCAAATCCAGCACCCTGTTATCGGACCCCGGGTGCCAGTCCTTTGCATTCTCAGGTACGTTTTCAAGCAGTGCCACTCCCTTCATCAGCTTGTCCTTGACCGCTTCTGGCACTATGTCATCCGCCACAAACAGGTAATCATTCGCTTCCACCTGGAACGTTCCCCCTGTGCTGTTGCGAAGACCGTCATAGTACTCCAATTCGGCCAACACATAGGCAACGATATTTTCAGGGACCTCTTGCTCCGCTAATTCAGTTCTCCATTTTTCCACAATCTCCGGGTTTTTGTACTTGAGCCACCACTCTGGCTTTTGACGGATGAGCGCCGATATCTGTATAATCTTTCG
>JAJMHO010000024.1:0-95434 GCA_030566085.1 Geotrichum histeridarum
AAAAAAAAAAAAAAAAAAAAAAAAAAAAAAAAAAAAGTTCAAGATGCGTATAGGCCTAATAAATATACCGAATTAAAAAATGGGTAGGTAGGATAAAAGGGTTGTTTTTCTTGTTTAGGTCTGCAATACCAATACCATCATAACTAGACTGATCTAGTATTTTTTTTATTTTTTTATTTTTTTTTTTTTTTTATAAAATTTCATATGAATATTCTTCTTCTTCTTCTCCTTTTTGCTTCATCTTCATGATTGTTTTGCACTCATTTGAATTGATATGGGTTGTTGTGAGTAGAGACAACCAATTGCAAAATTTCAGTAGCTCGGCTCTACAAAAAAAAAAAGACTCTCCCCCAGCCAGCCAGCCAACCATCTGTAGCTTGCCCACATGTAGAAACCTAATGATAGATAGCTATCAATCGTAAAGATAAAACATCCATCATCCACATAGACAGGTCCATTGACAGAGAGCAGCCAAAATATATAATGTCAATGTCAATGTCAATGTCAATGTCAATGTCAAAAAAAAAAATAAAATAAAATAAAATAAAATTGACCTACAGAAAATATGGCCCATGCAAAGAAACTTCAAGTCGACACAACTCAGGTACGTCAACTTTAGCTTATTTCCCTTACTTCTGCGACTCTCCTGCTGCTGCTGCTGCTGCTGCTGCTGCTGCTGCTGGGTCCCTGTTACAGATATATATCACACCTTTCATGACTATAGTGTACCTTTAGATTGAATCACAATTATCTTTCTTTTCTTCAAGACCAGATAAAAACTCAATCCATTTTTAATTTGTCGTATCTTGAAAAAAGTTTTTCGTCTAGCCCTCCTCAAGATCCTTCTCGATAGAATTTTTTCAATATTAGCATGAATATCAGCAGTAACATGAAAAATGGAATCTGAAACTGTATCTCGGCCTATACATATGTACAGTAAAGTATGGTGGTGGCCTCCCCCATATATTGTCGACATATGTAGTCCCGCGCATATATTAAGACTAAAAAAGCATTCAACCCTAACCACTGACTTACCCTGTTTGACATAATTTTAATTTGGTTTCTTCCATTTTCTTCCCTCATAGAAAAGTTTCTGCACAGATTTTTTTTTAAATCTGAATTCTCTTGGGAGGTTTAGTTCCGACTTGAAAAATTACTCACTTCCACCCATCATCCATCACCATCCAACTGGCATCCAGCCTTTTTGTACCCTTCAACCGACTGGTCTCTGTTATTTGTTTCTTTTCTCATTTCTCTCCTGCATTTTCCAGCATCTAATATATACACAAAATGGCTTCTGATCATAGTCGAGATCCCTGCCCCATTGTTATCTTGAACGATTTCGGTGGTGCCTTTTCCATGGGTGTTATCGGTGGCACTATCTGGCACGGTCTCAAGGGTTTCCGAAATTCCCCCATGGTACGTTTTTTTTATTACTCTATTACATTACTACTTGATGATGGTTTGCTAACGATTACTTGTTTATAGGGTGAGCGAAGAGCTGGTGCCATTTCCGCCATCAAGGTCAGAGCTCCCACCGTCGGAGGCAACTTCGGTGTCTGGGGTGGAATCTTTTCTACGTTTGACTGCGCTGTCAAGTCTGTGCGACGAACTGAAGACCCCTTCAACGCCATCATTGCTGGTTTCTTCACTGGTGGTGTCCTTGCCATGCGTGGTGGCTGGAAGCAGACCAGAAACGGTGCCATCACTTGTGCCTGTGTCCTGGCTGTCTTTGAGGGTGTTGGCATCGGTGTTCAGCGATGGATGGCCTTCCAGGCCAAGCCTGTTGCACCCATGACTCCTGACGCTCCTCTTGCTGCTTAAGCGGGTGGTTTTTATGTCAGTAGATCATTAGGAGCAGATCAAATGGAAGGAATTTCTTTCTTAGCAAAAAAGAAGAAGAAACGTGTAGGAAGGGGAGTTGTCATGTCTTGTCATTTTGTATATAGTCTTGTGTATTTAACGAAAAAGTTGTCTCTAGTGTACTTGCAATAGGGTTTTTTGAAGGGATGGGATGGTCGGATCGATCACACATTGGCTTGAAACCTAGATAGCATAAGGGGCTATAGCAGGGGAGCATCGAGTGGATCTACAGTCTTGCCATGCTCCATTTCCAAGACACTACTACTATCTGCTCTACGAGTCAAAAATCAATGGTTCTGGAGTAGTCGCCTCCATACTGATCTGTTTCAAGTCAGTCAGCCATTTAGTCAACGGGATGTTTTCGGAGATCAACGGAAATCAAACTTCAAAAATATATTTGATCACTGACTGTATATTACTTAATGGTCTGAGGTTTACTGTGAAAATGCTTTTATTATTAGAAATATGACTTCAGGGTAACTTTGGTTCATCTAACTAACTATGTACAAGTTTCTGTGGACAACGGAAGGTTCCCAACAATAAGCCAACTGGTGGTGACGGTGGTTTCATCTGACTTCAATGCTGACTATCTATAGCTGCTGCTGCTGCTGGCTGCCAAATGTTGATGAATATTCAAATGACAATCCATTATAAAAGAGACAAAAACGCGTTCTCTCTCTCTCACTTTAAGCGCGCGTTTACCATAGAGTGAAGTCTATGCCCTAGTCTGCTTTTTGCAATACTAGCTAGCTTGACACATGCTTAGCTTATACCTTAGGCGAGCATTAGCTAAGACAGGAAAAACAATCTGCGGTCGCTTCCCATTTAGAGTAATCTGCTGCACTCATTTTAATTGGTTTAGGCAATTCCTTATGCATATTAACTCATGCAGGGTAAACACCTGAGTGTACACTAGATGATTATGTAATACATACTTTCTATATGGGCCTATAGTTATAGAGCTCATATGGTCCACTCCATACAGCCGCCCCGTAGTTAAACTTTAATTGGTGTAAAATCTTATTTTTGGATACGCATGCCAATTGGCTGGCTTTTACGGGCCTATTCCACACTTCTGCTTCTCACCTCATTTCAAAATAAGATTTCACATAGATCACTGTCCCAACCCTTTTGTGTTTTTTGTACCCAAGACAGCTTTTTGTACCACAAGTTGAGTATATGTGCAATTTCACCTCGTCTTTTATGTTTTATACTTTGAAATAGCTTTTTAATCAATTTTTTTTTTCTGTTGACATGTTTCAGTTCTAAGAATAAAAAGAATTTAAATATCTTGCATATTTTTAATAGTTTCTCCCTGTTCTTTCTTTATTCTTGACTTCTTAAACTCTGTAGAATAACACCTTTCTTTCTTTCATTTCTCTTCTTCTCTTCTTCTTTTTAAAACATCCATCGTTTTTTTTTATCTTCTTCTTCTTCTTTTGTCTTCTTTAGAGGCTTCTTTCACTTTTGTATTCATTTATTTGTCCTTCTTGTTTCCAAGCGTCACAAGTTGCTCTCTCGTTAATTCCCTTTCCTCCTTGTCTTTGCTCGTTTCAACTTAATACATTATGAAGTTCTCGCCTTTGGCTTTGCTTGTTGGCATTGCTGGCCTATCATTTTCTGCTGCTGAGACAGTCCTCTGCAGTGCCTCTAAGCAATGCCCTGAAAACCTGCCTTGCTGCTCTCTGTATGGTGAATGTGGTACAGGATCCTACTGCGTTGGTCCTTGCAACCCCAAATTTTCTTTCAATTCTTCATCCTGTGCACCTGCTCCTATTTGCAAGTCTGGTGATTACACTTTCAATAACATGAATGGTATTATCAACAATACAGCTTATCTCGGAGATGCCAGCTCCCATGACTTCGTTGTCAACAATCAAGTTCTGAACTTTGATGGTAATCTTTTGCTGACCATGGCAAATGGTTCAACTGGTACTGTTTTGACTTCAACTCGTGCTATTTGGTACGGAAAGGTATCTGCGACCTTCAAGACCTCTCGCACCCAAGGTGTTGTTTCATCTTTTATTCTCATGTCTGGTGTCCGAGATGAAATTGACTACGAATTCATTGGTTCTTTCCTTGAGACTGCTCAGACAAACTACTACTGGCAAGAGAAATTGGATTACTCTCATGGAAGAAATGTCAGTTTATCAGACACCTACCAAAATTTCCACACGTATGAAATTGATTGGACTCCAGATAGCATTACTTGGTCTATTGATGGTCAACCTGGTCGTGTTCTTAACAAGCAAGATACCCTCAATGCTACCACCAACGTCTACGAGTACCCTCAAACTCCCGCTTTCCTCCAGATTTCCCTTTGGCCTGGTGGATTGGCATCTAACCCAGAAGGTACCATTAACTGGGCTGGCGGCAATGTCAACTGGGACTCTCCTGATATTCACGATCCTGGCTACTTCTACGTTACCTTGAAGGATATCAACATTAACTGTTATGATCCTCCCTCTGGCACTTCTTCTTCTGGATCAAAGGCCTACGTTTACAAGAACACCAATGGCATGGAAGGAGATGTAGAAATCACCAATGATGATACTGTTTTGGGTTCCTTCCAGGCTGTTGGATTTGACATGAAGAAGGGTTCTGATGATAAGCTGGGAGTCGTCTCTGGTAGCGTCCCTACTGGCTTGGGATCTGGAAACAACCACAGCAATAGCGCCGATAACTCTGATATTCCAACTGCTTCTAACGTCTCCATTTCAAGCAAGTCTTCCAGCTCAGAATCTCTTGCTGATGCTTCTCAAATTTCAAAGTCAAGTGCACCACCTAAGGTGACTTCTGATTCATCCAACAAGTCTTCGTCAAATGGAAATCAAGATTCGGCAGCTGCTACATCAAGCGCTGTTGGCGGCTTCCAACAAGGAGGAGGTTCCGCTGCCTCTTCTTCTTCTGCCCCTGCTAATAAGAATTCAGCATTCAGGCTAGCCATGCCTCTTGCCTTTTCGTTTGGTGCACTTCTCTTCTCTTCCCTTGTCCTTGCTTAAGAGTTTTACAACAGTCATTATATAGGGGATAGTTTTTTTGTTGTTGTTGTTGTCGTTCGTTATACATAAAGCTAAATATTTGATATTTCTATTAATTACAATTCATTTTTCTATTCAATCATGGCAGTTCCCTGATCAAGGCTCTTGCTTAATCAAAATATGGTCTGTGGCCCATGCTGCCAATGCTCCTCGATTTCATTTAATCTTATTGCTTTTCATAATAAAAATTGATTTTTTGCTGTTGTTATTGCTTTTAACTTCAGATTATTGTCAAATGTTATAGGGATGTTATCAAGGTGAGCTATGAGGCCTGAAATTTCTTACTCATCGTCATAGCTCCACTTTATTCTGATAACCTCCTTTCGTTTTCACATCAACCCTTATTTTGCCCATTTACACAACTTCAACCAACGACCAAATATCTTTGTGGATTGCCGTTTAATATACAGAATCCAATATTATTGTTTGGCGATAGTTGAAATGTCTTTTGGCGTTCAAGTGAATGAGCTGGTGGACAAGAGAGTACTGTCTCTGGAATACCTACGCAATGTGTACGTGTGGATAGTATATGCTTTAAGGACTAATACTAATCGGAGTGTAGGGGAAATGTCTTCTGGCTGAACTCGAGCCATCTGTCATCCGCAGAGGTCAGTGCCATGATCTCGGATGAGAATAAAAACAATCCGCTCAAGTATGTATTCCAGCAGAGCTCCAGGGTCTTGATCTAACCAGCATTGATAGTGCAGTGAATTATTTTCACCTTGGAGGATCGCTTCCTTCTTTAATAGAAGCAAAGACACATACGCTACATGAATATCTCACGTTGATGTTACGGCTGCTTAGAGAATATCAAGCGTTGAAGTCACCTCCTGAGGTCGTTCAAAAACCAAAAATCGCTTCGAGCGTCACTAGCGTGGGCCGAAGGCTGTTCAAATCTCGCAGCAAGGCTGACTCGGTCAATTCCTCGCCATTCACATCTCCAACTTCCCTGTTTTCGTCGTCATCTCTGAGTTCGGACCCCAAACAACGCCCCAGTTCGTTTGGGGGTAAAAAGGCAACCTCTCTCGCCAGCACCTCGACCGAGCAAGAATTTACTTTACTCTCAGTTTGTCATCTCCCTTTCACACCAGATCTTCACGAGACCTTTTTATCGCTTTGTGATATGCTTGTCGATTCATACAAGTATATCTACACGTTTACGACACCCTCTAATGATTCGCCCCCAATTATTACGAATGAAACATACGACTTATTGCTGACCATTGACGCGATACTGAAAGCAGATTTTGTAAGCCCGACAATCCAGGGAATAGACATGCTTTCAAAGACCTTAATCTATGAAGAAACCACCAAGCTGGATGGCCTTCTCATCCACACCAAGTAATAATACTCTTGACCATCTAACTCAACCCTATAACTGCAATGATAATTTATTCTTTCAAATAACCATGCCCCCGTGAATCAAACCTCATTCGCCACGAAAAAAATTAGTGCAATTGGAATATATCATGTAAATATGGAGTAAAAACAACAGTAAAATCAAACAGCCATGCCTATAAAACAACAGTCTTCAGCGAGCCCCGAGCCTTGTATGATTCTTGACTTGTGACACTACTAGGAGCAGGGCCATAATAGTGATCCGCAACCTTTCCCCAAACTAATAACCTATTGTTAGCTTATGCTTTGTACTCAATAGCTGGGTCAATTTCTTACTGAAATATGCAAACCGCCTTCCCAAGAACTTGCCAACTACAGGCACCAAAATGAATGTAAGCAGCTGTTCTAATTGGCGCACTGATTCTTCCCATTGAGCCTGAGCATCTGAAATTCCATTGTAAGAGTCATCGTCGTCATCGTAGTCAGAGTCTTCCTCGCTTTCTTGAACTGAAGATGTAAAGTTGTTGAAGTTGCCTGCCCTGTACACCTCTTCTAGAGTCCTGTTCGATAGGGCGTTCTGTTCAGGACTCGTTACACTCGTATTACCTGCATTGTGCGACATGATAAGTATATTGTCTAACAGTAAGACCTTCTAGGGCGTATGGAATCTCGCCCCTGCTAGGCTTTCTTTAGGGAATGAACAATCTGAGTAGATGTGTTGGTGGGTAGTGGTACGTGATTAGTCAGTCCTGATGGTACACATACACATGGCCAACCTGATAGATCTAATAAATTTAAAACTTCTTCAATGGAAATAAACGAATTGAATAAAACCTGAGTAACTATACATATTTAAGCATCTACATCTTTAGCTGAAAGCTCTACTTTTGGGCCTTGGCTTGTCCTTCTATCTTTGATGTCCTCGCTTCTCACAACAGTGTTTGTAACTGTCTTCTTCTTGAGAATTGGTTCTCCCCGAACAACCTTCTCCATCTCTTCCTTATCCAAAGTCTCATACTCAACAAGTCCTTGAGCAAGTCTTCGCAGCTCCAAATCTTTGTCCTTTAGCATTTTTCTTGTGCGTGCCTCGGAATCCAAAAGAAGGTTGCGAATCTCCTGCTCAGCAGTGTGTCTAGTAGATGCAGACCAATCGTTCCAGTTATCCGAAAGTTGGACAGGTCCAATGACATCTGACATGCCGAAAGATGTGACCATCGCACGAGCAACCTGAGTGGCGGTCTGTAAATCAGATGAACATCCAGAAGTCACATTTTCAGGGCCATTCAGAACCTCCTCTGCGATCTTTCCTCCCATGCAAACATCCAAACGCGCTAGCAGTTCCTTCTTGGTTTGATCATACTTGTCCATGTCGGGCAGTTGGAAGGTGATACCGAGCGCAGATCCTCGAGGAAGGATAGTTGCCTTGTATAGACTGGTAGCACCTGGTGTGTACAATGCCATAATTGCGTGTCCTGCTTCATGGAAAGCAGTATTACGTCTTGTCTCTTCAGTAAGAACCATAGTCTTACGAGCAGCACCCATAAGAATTTTGTCCTTAGCCCATTCAAAGTGGGACATATCAACTGAAACTGCCTTCTGCTGAGAAGCATAGATGGCAGCTTGATTCACTAAATTCATCAAGTCGGCACCAGAGAAACCAGAAGTTCCTCTTGCTAAGATTGATGAATCAACGTCCGCAGCCCTCTCAACCTTCTTCATGTGATGATTCAAAATAGCAATTCGACCACGGACATCGGGCAGCTCCACATTGACAATCTTATCAAATCTTCCTGGGCGGGTAAGTGCTTTATCCAGCATCTCAGGGAAATTTGTAGCAGCGATGAAAATAACTCCCGTAGATTGTGAAAAGCCATCCAAATCAACCAGAAGCTGGTTAAGTGTCTGCTTGGAATAGGCTTGATCCTTCGGGTTTCGCTTTCCTCCAATCGCGTCAAGCTCATCAATGAATACAATAGCAGGAGCCTTGGCTCTTGCAGATGCAAACAATTCTCGAATTCGCTTTGCACCAACTCCGACATAAAGTTCATCGAATTCAGAACCACTCATGAAGAAAAAGGGAACACCAGCCTCTCCAGCAACAGCTCTAGCAAGCAGAGTCTTACCAGTACCTGGCGGTCCAGTAAGCAGAACACCCTTGGGTAATTTACCTCCTAGACCTGTAAACTTTGAAGGATCCTTGAGAAACTCCACAATCTCCTCAAGCTCTGATCGAGCCTCATCAACACCTTGAACATCTGAAAAGCGCACTGTTGATTGAGTGCCGTTGGCACCGTCGGCGATTTTACTGCTAGACATGTCAGGAGCCCCGCCCTTCAATACCGAAGATGTATCACTCAAAAACGAGAATCCGGTATAAATCGCGTATCCAGCAAGGCCCATAGGAATGAGCCATTTCAACCATTTAAGCGTAGCCGAAATATTACTCTCTGTGATGACAACATGAATAGGCTCAACGCTTGAACCCCGAGAGCCGAAATCTCTTGCTGAGTTTGCCGGACTTCCGGCACTTAGCTGAGAGGCCAGCTGTGCCTCGACAGCTTGTGCTTTTTCGAATTCTCCGACAGCTTTCAAAGCCCCGATGTATAAAGAATCACATTCTGGATTCTTGGCTACCCCCGGAGTTTCGTATCGAGAAACAACCACCTGAGGGTAGTTGGATGAAAGCAGCGATCGATAGAAATCGGCCTGAAGAGCAGAGTTATTTAACGATCGGTTTGCTAGCTGCTCTTTAGAATGTAATGAAGCCGAAGAGCTGGAAGAATGCAGTGGTGAAGCATGGTTTAGCGATGCCCATGAAGGAAACGAGAAGTGGCGAACAGTGATTTGGGCCAGAGGGGATACTATGAGAGGCTTGGACAGTAGGCGACGAGCAGCCTGTGACTTCAAGAGAGAGTGAGTCGAAGAACGTAGCATTTAAGGTTGATGTGGAAAATGATCTTGGAGATCAAGAAAAGTGGTGAGAGAGATGGTTGAAGAGTCAAAGGTCTGGATCTTCCATGGAATTTTCCATCACGATTGCTTACATCAGCACTTATTTTGGCCAGTAGTCTGAGGGTTCATCTAAATATATAGTTATATATTGATGAACTAGACTTTAAGGGAATCAGCAGTTAATTTCGGGTTTTCATATATATATATATATATATATATATATATATAGTTGAACTTAACTTGCTAGTTTTATAATTTGAAATATTCTTGCTGCGTGGCATATACTTCCTTCTTAATTTTTCTCTCTCTCATACTATTCAATTCATTCATTATTGGTACCATGGCGTCTAAGGCTTTAATTCTCGTATGTTTCCATGTTGTAAAACTACACTCTTAAATTAACTGCTTCTGTTTGCCTACAGGTAGGCGGAGGAACTAGAGGAACTCGATTTAGACCCCTCAGTTTAGATACTCCAAAGGTATGTGTGTTAGCTAGCCTCAGTTTTGTGCTCTAATTGTCTAGGTTCTGTTTCCAGTTGCTGGTAAACCAATTCTTTCTCATGCCATTGATGAGGTTGTTGCTCTACCTTGTGTGAAGGAGATTCTCTTAATTGGATTTTATGACGATGCTGTATTTAAGGATTTCTTGATCGATACCCACAAGCAATATCCTGAGGTTTCTATCAAATATCTCAGAGAGTATAAGGCAATGGGCACGGCTGGTGGACTCTTCCACTTCAGAGATGTCATTTTGAAAGGAAATCCCTCCAAGTTTTTTGTCATTCACGCCGACGTATGCAGTTCATTCCCTTTGCGGGAGATTGATGAATTTTTCGAAGAGAAGAAAGCGAAGGCTGTCATTCTTGGTACTAGAGTTCCAGCGGATGTTGCCTCCAACTACGGCGCTATTGTTTGTGACAAGAATCAGAAAGTCCTTCACTACGTTGAAAAGCCAGAATCCCAAGTGTCAAATCTCATCAATGCGGGTGTATACTTGTTTGACAAGAACTTGTTTGAAGTAATTGCCGAAGCCAAGATTGCCCGTGATGAACATGATGAATCAATTTTTGGAGGTGACGACTATGAAGATGTCCTCCGTCTTGAACAGGACATTTTAGTTAAGCTACCTGAAACAAATGCGTTCTATGTTTATGAAACCCGAGATTTCTGGAGACAAATCAAGAATGCAGGCTCTGCGTTGCCGGCCAATGCTCTCTTTCTTCTCAAAATGTTCCAGGCTAATCCTCATTCCCCAGGGCTAGCTGCTCCATCGGCAACCATTGTACCGCCTGTATTCATTGATCCTTCTGCCGAAATAGAACCTTCAGCAAAATTAGGACCTAACGTTGCAATTGGCCCAGGAACTCGGATCAGAAAGGGAGCAAGAATCAATGACAGCATCATTTTAGGTAATGTTGAAGTCAAGCAGAATGCCATTGTTCTTCACAGTATTGTCGGAAGTGGCAGCAAGATTGGGGCCTGGGCCCGTATTGAGGGATCTCCTTGCCCAGTTACTGATCATAATCCTACTACTGTCAAAGACGGAGCCAAAGTGCAGACAGTGACAATTCTTTCTACTAACGTCTACGTTGCTGACGAAGTCCATGTAGAGAACTCGATTGTTCTTCCTCACAAGGAGATTAGGAGCGATGTAAAGAACGAAGTTATCATGTAATTTTTTCCTGAACCAGATCATGAATTAGTTTGTTTTGAATAGCCTATTGAAATTTATTGAACTGATCAAATGTTGAATTCGACTACGTCAAGCAGATTCCATAGAAAGGAAAACACTCCGGCTTGTTGGAATTCCTTCATCTCCTCTCTGATGAATATAAATACCCAAATCCTTAACTATACCACCGAAATATCGCAGAACTTCAGTAGTTATGACTGAAAATAGCAGTCATGAAGGGAGAGCTAGAAAATTTATTAAAGAGAGAAGAAGAGGAAAAAGATCAGAGTATGTTGAATTTAAACTGGTGAAAAATTTAAGTTACCCTGCCAACGACTTATGCCATTCTTCTCCCTCCATACAAAACCAGGCCAACCAGCGCTAGCAGTGAAGAGTCTAGCCTATAGGCCGAGCTATTCATACCAGCTTGACTTGTGTAGACCCATGGGTTATGAAAACTGGTCCAAACAATCAAGATCGGACATATTCTATCTTTTACATGTAACATTACATACTGTTGACCAAAGGTCATAGAGAGTTCCAGAGTACAGATCCAACACGGCCCAGAATAAAACGGTCATGAATTATGATACAAATGCTGTTTTGAATCAAGTACAGTATGGCTTATCTGCATATAGGTCTGGCTGGTTTCCTATCGATCGAGATATTTTGTATGGCAACAATTGCAGCAGTTGACTATTTTTTTTTTTTTTGTTTTTTTTTGTTTTTTGTTTTTTCTTATTGGGGGTCCCATTTATATGAGTACAACCAATTTCACACTGGGTTCTTTGAGTCATCGGCAAGCATCATAGTAAAAGCACAGAAAAAAAAAATCCTCTGAAAAATACATAAGAATTGAAATTCTCTCTTTCTCCAAGTTTTTATTAGAAGAAAAATTTCTATTTTATCCCTATTTCTCTTCTTCTTCTTCTCAAAACTCAATCTTTCCTGATCTCTGCTTGCTATATTAATCTAGAAGCGTGCTGGTTGATTATAGATTGCTAAAATGTATGTAAAGAATCCCTCCTCTTCTCCAAGATCACACTAACACTTTTCAGATCATTCAATTGAACAAAAAATGTCCTCAGAAGCCTTACAATTTTGGAGCAATAAACTTAAGAGTTTGACCACCTCGGTGCTCCCCTTTGATTTCGTTTTGCCCGCTGAGGGCAAAGTGGTCGAAGCCAGTTACAGGTTCACCTTTACCCCAGAGTTTGAAAACAACCTCAAAACCATCGCATCTGCTACCAGTCAGAAATTGAATAGACCAGTGACTCCTTTCAATGTCGCCCTTGCAATCTATGCTCTGATTGTGTTTCGTCTAACTGGTGACGAAGATATTGTTCTTGGTACCAGCACGGAAGTGAACCAAGCCTTTGTGTTCAGAACATCGGTCAATGCCAAGTCAACTCTTCCTGAAATTCTCCTGGCTCTTCTGGAAGATGTGGCTAGTGCTCAATCATCACCTGTCTCATTGTCAGACTTATCGAATTACATCCAGACCTCAAATAAGCTTACAACTCCTCCTACACTCTACAGAACCTCATTCAGTCTGGCTCGTGCTATGGATGATGCAGTGTTAGGCTCAGCCAAGGGTAGACAAACTGTTCTTTCCATGTTTTGGAGCAATGCTCACATTGATCTCCACTACAATTCTCTTCTATTCAAGAAGACCAGAATTGTTGGCTTGACTCAGCAATTTCAAGCAGTTGCCCAAGGCCTCAGTCAAAATCCCCTTCAAACTCTAGCTGGTTCGGTTTCTCTTCTATCTGAAGGTGACAAGGCAATTCTGCCAGATCCAACCAGAGATCTACATTGGAATCATTTCAGAGGAGCAATCCACGACATTTTCAGCGACAACGCTGAGAAGTTTCCTGAGAGAACTTGTGTGGTAGAGACTGCAAACTTTTTGTACCCAGAGTCTAAGGACAGAGTTTTCACCTATCAACAAATTAATGAGGCTTCAAATGTCATTGCCCATCACTTGATTGCTCAAGGTATCAAGATGGGTGATGTTGTCATGATTTATGCTTACAGAGGTGTGGACTTTGTTGTTGCTGTCATGGGAGTTTTGAAGTCTGGTGCGACTTTCTCTGCTATTGATCCTGCATATCCTCCTGCTCGTCAAAACATTTATCTCAGTGTTGCTAAGCCCAAGGCACTTGTGGTCATCAAGAAGGCTGGCGTGTTGGCTCCCTTGGTCCGCAAGTACATCTCAGATGAACTCAATTTATTGGCTCACATCCCTGCCCTTGAACTCTTGGATGACGGTACCATCACTGGTAATGGTGAAGGCGCTTCTGAAAGCGACATCCTGTTTTCTGCACAAAGCCTCAAGAGTCAAAGAACTGGTGTTGTTGTCGGCCCAGACAACAATCCCACACTTTCCTTCACAAGTGGCAGTGAAGGTATTCCCAAGGGTGTCAAGGGACGCCACTTTTCCCTAACATATTATTTCCCCTGGATGGCCTCTACCTTTAACCTCTCAGAGAAAGATAAGTTCACTATGCTTAGTGGTATTGCACATGACCCGATCCAGCGAGACATGTTCACTCCACTCTTTCTCGGTGCATCTCTTCTTGTGCCTACCTCAGACGATATTGGAACGCCTGGAAGACTTGCTGAATGGATGGGAATTCATGGTGCTTCAGTTACACATTTAACCCCTGCAATGGGTCAGCTTCTTTCTGCTCAAGCTTCTCATGAGATTCCTTCTTTGCACCATGCATTCTTTGTTGGTGATATCCTTACTAAGAGAGATTGTTTGAGATTGCAAAGCTTAGCAAGAAATGTTGCTATTGTCAACATGTATGGTACCACTGAGACTCAAAGAGCTGTTTCCTACTTTGAGGTACCATCTTTCAACGCTGACAGCACTTTCCTCCAGTCTCAAAAGGATATCATGCCTGCTGGTCAAGGTATGCTTGATGTTCAGCTTTTGATCATTAACCGTAATGACAGAGACCAGATCTGTGCTGTTGGTGAAGTTGGAGAGATCTATGTCCGTGCAGGTGGTCTTGCTGAGCAATACCTAGAACTTCCAGATATGACTGCTCAGAAGTTTGTCACCAACTGGTTCACAAACGGAGAAGTTTGGCGTGAGTTGGATAACAAGGCCGCCAAGGGAGAAGCATGGAGAAACAACTGGTTTGGTCCTCGTGATCGTCTCTATCGAACAGGTGATTTAGGTCGCTACTTGCCTGATGGAAACGTGGAATGCAGCGGTAGAGCCGATGACCAAGTCAAGATCCGCGGATTCCGCATTGAGTTGGGCGAAATTGATACTCATCTGTCTCAACATCGATATGTGAGAGAAAATGTTACTTTGGTCAGAAGAGATAAGGATGAGGAACCTGTTTTGATTTCTTACATTGTCCCTCACTCAGTGGACGAAAGCGCCCAGTTCTTCTCTGCTCATGAGAGTTTGGATGAGGAGGAAGATGACAAGGTTGTGAAGGGACTTGTTCGATACCGCAGACTAATTAAGGATATCAAGGACTACTTGAAGACCAAGTTGCCAACTTACGCAGTCCCGACTGTTATTGTTCCTCTGCAGCAGCTCCCCTTGAACCCCAACGGTAAGGTTGATAAGCCCGCTTTGCCTTTCCCTGATACTGCTCAGCTAGCGGCAGTTGCCAAACATTCCCAGCAGGCTTTGGGAGAGGCAGTCCAGTTCTCACCTACTGAGGCTGAGGTAAGAGACATTTGGTTGGACATTCTTCCTCAAAGACCTGCAGTCATTGAGCCTGCTGATAGTTTCTTTGATCTGGGTGGACATTCCATTCTTGCTACCAGAATGATTTTCTCTCTGAGAAAGAAATTACTGGTCGATGTCCCTCTCGGCCTCATTTTTTCTCATCCAACCATTTCCGGCTTTGCATCAGAAATTGACAAGCTCAAGGGAGATGCCAGCTACAATCCCAAATCTTCTACCACTTCTGAAGTGGAGGCTGCTGTGGATTATGCCCAAGATGCTAAGGATTTGGTCTCTTCTTTGCCTACTTCATATATTTCTCGTGATACAGCTCTGGATAATCAGAAGCCTATTTCAGTATTCCTTACTGGTGCCACGGGCTTTTTGGGTTCTTTCATTGTCAGAGATCTTTTGGATCGTGATTCAGACATCACCATTTATGCCCACGTCAGAGCTGCTGATAAGATCAAGGGCCTTGAGCGAATCAAGAACAGTGGCATTGCTTATGGTATTTGGAAGGAATCTTACGCCAAGAAAATCATTCCAGTTATTGGAGACTTGGAACATAAGCATTTTGACCTTTCCGATGATGACTGGGACCATTTGACCAGCACCGTTGATGTTGTTATTCACAATGGTGCTCTGGTTCACTGGGTTTATCCTTATTCCAAGCTTAGAGGCCCTAATGTCATTGGTACCATTAATGTTATGGATCTTTGCACATCTGGAAAGCCCAAGTTTTTCAACTTTGTTTCCTCAACTTCAACTGTCGATACTCTTCATTATGTTGAGCTTTCTGATTCCATTGTTGATGAGGGTGGCTCAGGTATCCCTGAATCTGATGATCTCGAAGGTTCAGCAACTGGCTTGGGTAATGGATATGGACAAAGTAAGTGGGTATCCGAAAGACTTATCAGATATGCTGGCGAGAAACTTGGACTTCGTGGCTGTATCGTTAGACCTGGTTATGTGTTTGGTGATTCCACGACAGGTTCAGTGAACACTGATGATTTCTTGATCCGAATGATTAAGGGCTGTGTTCAGCTCGGTGTTATTCCTGACATCTATAACTCTGTGAACATGGTCCCCGTTGATCACGTTGCTCGGGTAGTTGTTGCCACATCCTTCCATCCTCCCTCAGATGCCGAATTGACTGTGGCACATGTCACCTCTCAACCGAGAATTAGGTTTAATCAGTTTTTGGGCTCCCTAACCGAGTATGGTTACCAAGTTGAGCAAGCAGATTACGTACCCTGGCGTATTGCTCTTGAGAAGTATGTCATTGCCGATTCTAATGATAATGCACTATATCCTCTGCTTCACTTTGTTCTAGATGACCTCCCCCAAAGTACCAAGGCTCCTGAGCTTGATGACACTAATACTCGCATTTCACTGCGCAAAGATGCATCATGGACTGGCAAGGACTTTTCTGACGGCATGGGTATTGACAACAAGCAAATGGGTATTTACCTTTCATACCTTATTGCTATTGGATTTTTGGAAACTCCTTCCGCTGATGGCTCATCCAAGCTACCTCAAATCACCGTCTCCGCTGATATTTTGAATAGCTTGGCGAATGTTGGAGGTAGAGGAAGCAAAGCTGCATAGAATTGGATGCTAAGAATGATTGTTAAATTTATGTAACTCTGAATAATAATGATGTATAAAACAGTAAGCCTATGTCTGTTTCAAACTGAAATTTGCTCCTAATAATACACTTAGACCTTCAACTTAAGATGTTATTGTGTTTAATGCAACCTTTTCATTTCGTTTCTTATATCATTTCGCCGTTTTCTTCTTTCTTTTAATTGATTCTTTGATTGCTTCTCTACCTAGGCCGACAGACTAAATTTGTTCTAATATCTCAGTCAAAAGTAGACTTTCTCTTGGACTATTTTTGCTGATAGTGGACACTGCATCCCAAACTAGAGTCATGTTTTTCTTTCACAAGCGAGACTGTGTAGTCTGTAACACTCTTCCTTCATGCCCAAGATGTAAAGCTGATGAAGAGTGCCTACTCACGACGCAGACTTGCGAGTCTTGCCCAAAAACATATTGCTCAAACAAAGCTCTTGCATCACAGGGTATTTCACCTTCACATAATAAGAAAAGCTCAACTACTGGAGGAATAATTGGAGGTATTATTGGGGGTCTAGCCGTTCTAGCCATTATAGTTGTGCTATGGAAATATTATCAGACACGACATTCCACAAAAAAAGCCATAAATGAATTTAAAGCTGATGAGAAGAGTCTTCAAGTTGATTCAAATTCTCCTTCACATGAAAATGACAACAATGAAGCTACAGAGTCCGGTTCAACGATTTCTTCATTCAGCTTTACCCGCAGCTCTAATGTGATTCCTGTCGCTTATATTCCAGGAGTGACAACGAGACAAACTCCATATCCAAACGGTAGCGCTCCTACAACAAGCGATATAATACCCCTAAGTACGGGGCCTTCAATTTCTCAATCTGTTGCTACAACTGCTTATCGAGAATCTCCTGCAGTTATAGGGTCAGCAATGATGACTGCAATACATGCAAAACCAAATTTGGTGACTTTGGACAAGTCAAAACTGGGGGCAAACAATGCTCAAATCGCACAAAGCTGAAGCAACTCACTATGCATACAGAGATATACACACGTACTCCCTCTCTTTCTTTCTCCTCTGTTTATTTCCTTTAAATACTACCTTCTAGATCTAACTTTATTAATTACAGACTATACTCTGTCGACTTGAAGGAGGACTTTGTGCAGTGGTTGCATCAGGCGTCAAATTTTGATTGATCTTCAATTTCATATACTTGGAGTTCAATCATGCTGTATTCAAATGAAAATAATATGAAAACACACCTTCATCCCCGTCTTACCAATTTTATAAGATGAGTTTGATTACATCTAGAATTGTTGAATATGTACAGGCCACAGAAGTAACACAGGTAACTGCAATGTGAAAACAAAATACTCTATAGGCCCCTACATCATTAGTTGAACTCAAAATTCCTTTTATTATACCTTGACTACAACAGTACTTTATTGATATTCTTGTTGGCATAGGTCACTGCCTATCTCTTCTCCATCATCTCGATTGCAAGCATCATGTTTGTGAACTCAGGTTAGGGTTTAAGTTTGGGTTGTCTTGAAATTTCGGTTACCATCACCAATCCCATACTTGAACGCAATTGGCCCGCTTTGAGGAGAGACTGTAGCGAACTACTGTCCAAGTATTGATTATTTTCACCAACTCAAGCTTCTATAAGGTCTTTTACAATGGCTCAAAGAAAGCTGCAACAGTATGCAATCCCACAATAGCATTGATGAATAGGATCAGGTCTAACTGATGCAGGGAGATGGACCGCGTCTTCAAGCGGGTGGCCGAAGGAGTTCTAGCCTTTGATTCAACGTACGAGAAGGTACAGATGTCGACAAATCAATCACAGAAAGAAAAGCTTGAACAGGTATGTGAGATTTATGGTGAATGCTGATTCATAAACTGACAGTAATGGCATAGGATTTAAAACGTGAAATCAAGAAACTGCAACGGTTGCGCGACCAAATCAAAACATGGATGGGTAGTAACGATATCAAAGATAAAAAGATTCTCACAGAGCAGCGGAAATTGATTGAGAATGTGGGTACAAACTCATGTATTAAGGTTCTTCTCTAACTTGACAAGGAAATGGAGCGGTTTAAAGCATGCGAGAAGGAAATGAAAACCAAGGCTTATAGCAAAGAGGGTCTCACGAATTCTGCAAGGCTGGATCCAAGAGAAAAAGAAAAGGCAGAATCAGCTGCATTTATTTCATCTATGCTTGAAGAACTGGAGAGGCAAGTCGAGGGGCTTGAAGCCGAACAGGAAACGATACAAGCAACTACCAAGAAGGGCCGAAAAGATCCAGCAAAACAAGAACGAATGTCCGAAATCGAGGAGACTCTTGAAAGGCATAGATGGCATCAAGACAAGCTTGAAATCATTTTAAGGATGCTCGAAAATGGTACCATTTCACCAGACTCGGTGAACAGTGTTCAGGATGACATTCAATACTATGTGGAGTCGAATCAAGATGCAGAGTTTGCAGAAGATGAGGAAATTTATGCCGAGTTGAATCTTGATGAAGATGAAGATGGTGAGAGTTATATCCAGGAAGATACACCATCATATTCTCTTGAAGATCTTGCGTCTGAGATTAGTGGATCATACAGTACTCCTGCAGCTGCTCCTATTGTTACAACACAGGCTACTCATAAACATGAACATCCTCCGGCTCACAAACCACCTGCCCCATCAGTCAGCTCACAGCCAACAAACGGTCCAAATCAAACGACTGTGCCTGTGGCATCAAGCTTCATTGGAGGAATGAAACCGGCTCCTCCTCCAGTCCGATCAACCAATGAACTCAAGTATGCTTCTGCTGCCGCTGCAGCAGGCTCATCCGCGCCAGTTCCACAG
Organism: Geotrichum histeridarum; assembly: GCA_030566085.1. Lineage (NCBI taxonomy): Eukaryota > Fungi > Ascomycota > Dipodascomycetes > Dipodascales > Dipodascaceae > Geotrichum > Geotrichum histeridarum. Next base: position 19,011 of record JAJMHO010000024.1, read on the forward strand.
GGTCTCTCTCCTTTACCTCCACCATCGGGATCTCAATCTTCAACAGCAGGTGCGCCACTTTCTGATGACATTACTACGTCAACAGCGCCTGTTACCACTCCTGAAATGTCTGAAAACACGACTCCAAAAGAGGCCGCCGTGGAGCCTGTGCATCATAAAGCACAACCTCCAAAAGAAGATTCTTCGTTCTCTACCAAGCCAAGAGCTGCAGATCCACCTATTTCTGCCGATTCGATACCAAGTGAAACTGTGAAAACTTCACTGAGTAGCAGGAGCAAACTGCCTCCTGGTCTCCAAGACCTCATCAGTTCTTTCGATGCAGCAAAAAGTCGGATTGGATCACCTCCTCCGATCTCTTCTATCTCAAAACTCTTGGAAAGCTCTTATTTGAATTGCCCTGATAGTTTCATTGCAAACAAGCCACGATACTATCAACCAGAAACACCATTTCCTTCGCCTTCATACTATCCTCAAGAGCCTTTGACAACACTAAATGAAGCTTCCATTGTTGCAAAAATGGACAACGACACCTTGTTTTACATTTTCTATTATAGGCAGGGAACGTATCTTCAGTCCCTAGCGGCAAAGGAATTAAAAAACAGAAGCTGGCGATTCCACAAAAGATTTCTGACGTGGTTTCAGCGACATGAAGAACCTAAAGTCATCAACAACGATTTTGAGCAAGGGACGTACCGATATTTTGATTTTGAGGGATTGTGGCTTCAAAGGCGCAAGTCAAATTTCAAGTTTGAGTATCAGTTTTTGGAGGATGAGGTGTAACAGATTTTTGTTATGGAACATATAGTTTTGAGAAATAAAAATAGTGCTTCACGGTTTACAGTCAAGGTTTTACTATGTGAAACTAAACTTTCAAAAGACTGTCTATTCAATTTGACGAAAGTTGTGGAACTACTAGTATCGCCATCATGCATACAGTAAATGAAATTACTTTGCAATTGCTTGAATGTTTTCTATTTACAGTTCTATATCATATACAAGACTTAAGATAGCCAATATTTCGGAGGTTGGTCATGATCTTGAATCTTTCACTCTCAAAAATTTCCCTTCTAAGAATTCAACTGCTAGTGGCCTTTGCTTTTGGACCCCAATTCTTGGTAGGATTGATTTGAAATCTGACAACCTTCGACTTTCTCAGAGCCTCGAGTTCCAATGCACGAGGATGATCCTCAAATGAAACTTTGATTCTATGCCTAATTGTTAGCACCGATTGAAACAGAAACAAAAGTAAAATCAAACTTACGTTGTATCCAAACTTTTGACGATTTGAGTTCCTGGCGAACCCGGTTTTAAATTCTTGGAAATCTCCCCGTTATGCTCATTTTTGATCCACTGTCTTAAGATATCCCATACAACTTCGTAAGGAGCATCGGTTTTCAATGCTCCTGCATGAGCGTGAGTAGACGAAACTCGGTATCCTGCATTGCACAACGCTGAAATCATTTTGCGGTGAGGAGGGGACGACGCACGAACCACAGAAGCCATGTTTTGGACTGAGAAATAAAATGGAGTATCCTTCAACTCATCTTTGGCCAATGTTAGCATGCCTTCCATTCTTGGCAAGGTCTTATAAACTTCGGGGTCCAATGTTTTGTGAATATCCAGCATTTTGTCAATGAATTCATCATTATGGATCGGCCCACCCCACATTGGACCAGCAATATGATGATAAGTATCACAGTGAGAACATTTTTCTGGAGCAACTGGGCCACGGGCATACCCAAATTTATGTCCATTTTTCTTCTCCACTGCCTTTCCAAGGGGCTGGTTTATCGATGATCCACATCCATTGCAGTGATAGACTAGCATGGTTTTTGCTGCATTTCGTTTGACTTGTATAGGTGAAGTTCGGATTCTGATAAATAGTCTGACGTAAAAGTCAATTGAGAGACTAAGCATAGGCTCAATCGACCTGCTGTATTTTGCAGCAGTCGATGCAACCATATTCAAAACAAGACGAAGAGCCGATTCGTGGCATGCGTCTGAATACAGGGTTGTTCCTCCATAATGAGAAAAGCATTTCTCAGGGTATCCATTTCCAGCCAAAACTCCAAGATCAGTACATGTGACTAAAAGTAAACCTCCATCTTGCACAGCTTGGACTGCGGAATCCATGAATGGTGTTGCTGAGCCATAAGGATCAAGGTCCACAACATGAACATTATTAGGTTTGTGTTGGTACATTAGCATGCTGGCATCGCTTGCATTTGGAGTTACTGTTGAGGTCGCACCTGAATAATCAACATTTCGTCTTATCGATTCAACAGCAGAAGGTGAAAAGTCATTTGCAATGACGTTTTTGACATTTGGGATTTCTAGACCATATCGAATAGCTCTTAATCCAGAAGCTGAAAGAGCCTCAATTATCTCAATATAAGGGACTTGTTCCGGCAATCCCACCTCGCTAGCTTCTGAGACACTATCAGATGCCTCTGTTGTATCGCTTGTATTCAATTCTTGCGTTTTAACATGTTGATTAGGGCGAGATCTTTTGCTTTTTGACTGTTCCTGTTCAAATAGTTGACTCCACGCACGGATACCTAAGATGCTGATATCTCTATTAAATTGCTGAATAGGGTTATAAAAGACTTTATTACCCTCAGGAAATAATATTGTCGCGCTCCCTTCTGTGATTTTACTGAGAGGAGCCTCGTCCAAAGGTGTATTGTTGTGTGACATACTAGAGTATGCTCGACCAAAATTCCGCTTGGGCCGCGGTTTGAGTACAAATGCTAAACTATGCAAGACCCTAAGGTCACTTCTCAAATTCACCCTGGATACCAAATCAGCTATTGTAACTTTGTCTTCTCCCTCAGGATCCAAAGTTGATGAGTTTGAATCAAAAGTCCAACCAAGAAGAAAAAAAAAACTAGGTCATGTGACTCGCTCATTTAAGATCTCTACATCCAACTATGTTGGTCGTCGGTTGAGAAAGTCGGCCTACATGAAACACTTCTGGTAGTTGAATCGCAAAGTTCTTGACCGAAGTAGTTTTTTGATAATTACAATGAAGGTATCTCTACTACTTGAGTATCTAGGTAGGGCCTATATGTTTTAGTGAATGTTTCACTCGCAGTTAGTCAGGAGCTCACATAAGACATGAAGATACTCCGCCTAAGAGAATCTTGTTATCACTGGGGTCTTAAGTCATAAGTGCCATCATTGACCCAGTTAGTTATAGGCTATTATCAGACCAAAGTGAACTTGTGAACATTTCCTATAAGATGACAATAAGAAGTACACTTCATACAAACTATGTATCGGTCATCTACACTGTTTTAAGGCAAGTCGGTTATTAAAGTTAAATAGACATCTGTTTCTCATCAGAGTAGGATAATAACAATAGACCGAGAAATAAATCTGGACAGGGAGGCGTTGGTGTTGAAAGTAGCATGTATTGAGCCCCACTCAAATTTGCTACTTTGAAAATTTCACAAAAATTACTTGGACTGGTCCTAGAACCAAATCTATGGCAGATTTGAAAAGGGTGCAGGATCAACTGGGTTGCTGTTTGGAAAGAAAAAAAAAATAGCAACGACTGCTGCAGATAATCAAAAGCAGGCCAGTTTACATCAACGTTGCTTAAAGAAATATATATGAATCGGCATCAAGAAAATCGCATGGAAAGAATCATTATGATTTCGAACCATTCAGAGGTAGACTTAAATATACTTGTACGTTAACGTGTATGAAAAGCTTCGTCTCAAAAAAGGGCCCACATCAATTCAGATCCTAAGGGAACTTGAAAAATGTATATTAATTTGAGCAAGATAGATCCACAAATTTTCTTAGACGCATAGAGCTGGTTGTTAAGTTAGGAACATTAAGATCAGACTGATGTGTAATTTATTGAAAATAGGCTTATAGGTATCCGAAAACTTTGCCTTCACAATACTATTAATATAAAGCATTCCCAGTTCGCAAGTCTGCATCTTGTGCTCTCTTGCAGCTGGCTGTAAATATCATGACGGTGTTAATTGTAAGCACTCTGGAGCCTGGAACCAATGGTAAGATATTGATGAAGCCAAAGCATAACTGATTGAACAAGATATTTTTAATAGTACATGCATTCCTATCAATCATACCAGTTTGAAGTAAACAACAAGATTTTAATACATGATGCGAAAATACTTGGGATCAATGTTTTGGAAGCTCCGAGGTCAGTCAAAGGTAAACAATGGAGACAGTTTTAAGTTTTTTTCATCATTAACTTTCCAATTTCCTGGGAAAGCCCCTCATAGCCAACTTCTCCTAAAGGTAAGAAGTCAATAAAGTATTTTATCATGATACTAGTTTTTTTTTCACGGTCGCGACTGAGATGCCAAATGACGCAAAGTGTATACAGTAGTATAAGGTTTTATACTTGCTTCACTATTGCAACAGAATCTGTATACACACCCTATGCCGATGTAACTGGGATTTTCATTATTGAAATCTATTATAGCTGCATCAAATTGCTGATTTGGAAAATTGGAGAAGCTATGAATTCATACTTGAATTGGCCACTAGTTGAAGCCGTCAAAATGAAGATCTAAATCTTACGGGGTCATGTGAAGACTGTTAGAGTAAAACGACGGAGCCAGGCACAACTTCTTATGATGGCAAACCGTACTGAATGCAAGCGATCTTCATAATTTATTCTGGCTCATACGCTGATCTCTACTAATCAAGTTCCAGATATACAATTGCAGTGATTATGACAAAACATGTAGTCCATGTATTTCTCCAACATAATAACGGGACTTGATAGAGGTGAAATATTTGAATATAGTATATACAAAGGCTACCCAGAAATACTTAATAGGCTTATGAGCTGAATTCTACTTGCGAACGAAAACCGACACCGAGATCAATTGCCAGACTATATATGCAATCTACAACCTAAGTTCCCCACCTGCATGCAAACAGCTGTGTATAGTCAACTTTACGCAGATTAAAAGCCTAGCGAATAATAAAATTGGCCAAAAAAAGAAAAGGCGTTAAATTAAAAGGAAAAAGAAAAGAGAAAATAAGAAATTACAATTGAAAGACAAAAAAGCAAAGGGATTGTCAAGAAGAAACTTGAAAAAATACTATAAAAGTCTTTTAATTCCCCCCTTTCCGCTGTTGACGACTTCCCTCTCTTTTTCTACCCCCCGAGTCAATCAAGACCTGGAAACAGTTGCATCTTTTCTCTCATAATGAGCGAGAAACTGGGAATCTTGTTTCGAAGCTTCAAAGGGAAGAAAACCCCGGAGCCGATTGCTCATGACGAGCCGTCAGATACCAGTAGGGACTCCCCCTGCACCCTCAACGATATGACCTTGGGGATCTATAACGTCTTTGGGGTTCCATTAGAAGAAGCAGCACAGATCAATGAACTCTTTGAAAATTCGAGCAATTTCACACCAATTCAGAACTCATGGGAATCTAAATTCTGCACTCCAGAGTATCAAAAGTATGTCCCAAAAATGATTCTCAAGTGTGTACGGTTCGTCAACGACTACGGCATAAAAGAAGAAGGCATATATAGAGTGAGTGGAAGCGGTCAAGTGGTAAAGGAGCTAAAAGATGCCTTTGTTCAGCATGGACCCAGTTACGACATTCCCCCAACAACCGATGTTCATGCAATTACATCTCTCATCAAGTCGTTTGTTCGAGATCTCCCTGAAGAGCTGTTGCCGGTCAACCGCCACAAATTTCTTGCATACTCGAAAACTCCTATACCTTCAAAGCTTTCATTTGAGCAGGGCATGTCCAACTTTTCAATATTCACAGAGGAAGAAGAGAATCTAAATCCAGTTGTGATTCCGACGCAAATCATTCAGGAAATTTTGCAAGGTCTGTCACCTTACCAGTTCGCTCTCGTTCAGACTCTCACCCGCCATTTTGCTGCTGTCACTCAGCACTCTCAAGACAATCGCATGACTCTGGATAGTCTCTCTCTCATTCTTTGTCCTACACTTAAAATTCACAAGTCTGTTTTCAACGCATTGATTATCAAGACTCCTCATGTCTGGTCAAATCTGCATCCAAAACAGTCAGACATATCAGCTCGCTCTGTTAAATACGACACTAGGAGAATCACTTCTTATAGCCGGAGCAATGCTGATTCTAATGAAACACTGGCAAAGTTTGCTAGAACTGCTTTATCGAGTCCCTCTGTTGCATCAGTTTCAGCCAGTGAATCACGCCAAATTCTGGAAAAAAGTTTGAGTCCCCTCGAAATAGTGCACTCTTCCAAATTGACTGAAAAGCACGACCATCAAGTTTTGTTTCACTCTGACGAGCAAGTAGATGAGTACTACGACAATGGGGTAATCTCATTCTCCAACCCGTTGGATCTTAGCAAGTTGCAACTTGACTCTATCATTCCTCCTACCTCGTCTTCCCTTTCGTCTTTTTCAGATTCTTCTTCACATAATAGCCGCTCATCTGACACCATTGAATACTCTGATGTTTTGAAATATCCTCCTCCTCAGTTCTCTACAAAGCATGAGTACAGATATAAGCAATCTGAAACCAGCAGCCCAAGTAAGCCAAAGCCTTCTCTCAGAAACTCACCAACAACTTCCAACAACCGCACCCTTTTTCTCCAGCGTTCTTCTCTTGGAATCTAATGGGCATATCTAACTGATTTCCATTATCTTTTCATTTCATTTCTTCTATTTATTTAATTCTAATGATCATGCCTTGCTACCATTGTTAACTTAGTAGCTCCCTTTCATAACAGCTTTTATTCTAATTCATGTATAATATCAAAAATGGTGAATTAATAAATACTTTTACTTTCCAACTGCTCTTTTCGCGTTTCTCTCCTGCTGTAACTGGTTCTTCTTGACCAGCTTCTTTCTGTCTTGACGGTTCAAAGCACGTGGATCCTTGAGTTCATCATCTGCCGCACTCTTTCGCTTCTTTCCAGTGCGTGCATCCTTGGTCTCATCGACTTCCACCAACCACTGGTCATCCAGCTTCTTGTTGATACCACCGTAACCCCACTTGGGAACCCATTTGCCAGCCTCCTCGTCGTACACGAGCTTTCCGTCCTTGGCCTTCTTCTTGATACCCTTCTTAGCTGCAAACTGCTCCCACTTGGTAGGCGGCTTAGCCTTGGGCAACGGCTTTTCTCTCGGGAGCTGTGTACTAGGTTGTGGGAGGACAAACAGAGTCATAGTGCTATCTTGTTTGCTGGATGAGTTGATCGATTCGGTGGTCTTCTTTACAGGCAGCTGCAAGAGTTGAGCAACTAGCAACTGAACATTATCTCTAGTGACTGAGGTCAAATGAGCTTCCCTCTCAGAGTCCGAAGTCAAAAGGTCGTGATCCAAGGGATTAGGATCAAAAACACTGAGGTTGCCGAAGTCATAGTTGACAGGAATGGGCTTCTCAACCTTAGTAGATCTAAGAAAGTTAGTATGCAATCACGAGCCTAACTAGTAAAAAACTTACTTGACTGCTTGCGTATCTGCCATGGTGAATTTGATCTATGGATACTTTCAAGATGGAAGTGAAAGGTTTCAGACGAAGAAAAAATTTTTTGATTGAAAAGTCCCAACGGTACGTAAGCCATAACTCAAACATTACATAATCATTAACAACGGTTTAAATTGTTTGAACCAACTCTATGAGAGCCCGTCATTGACGACCAGAGCTTTTCAAAATACAGTCATGAGTTACAAACTTCAATTTGATTCACAGTAGTTAGCAATATTGGAATGAAGTGGTTGAAGTGGTTTACCTTAAATTTTTGATAGTTAACTAATTTCAGTTTTCTTCCTGTCAGAAGATTGTGGGTGTGGGAGCGATAAGTGCAAACACAATTAATGGAAAATCTATTAAGTGCGCCTCGGAAAGTGACCATCGTGAGCTGGTTCTACAAAAGATCTTACATTTGTGCTTCAAGCATATGGTAAGAAAAATTTTTACTGGAAATCGTGTGAACAACGCGTGCCGCGCGTGATGCAATATGCCAACTTTACATGAAGTAGTTGTTAACGAGATTAAATAGCCACTCACAATGCTGCTTGAATATGTCATATGAATAAATGGAATTTTGATAGCGAGAGATCGCCTCCATGAAAGAGATATTAGAAATCACAAATTAAGTCACCAAGGGAAAATGCTCTGCTAGTGAACTTTATAATTATTGTAGGGGGATTAACGTTGACCCGCATGACTTACGCCTTGATTCTGGAAGCGCTCAGCAATTGGGTATAAGTAGTTGGGCTCCTTTTATGGAGAGCGCAATTTAGTCGCAAAGTTCATCCTGACTCCCGGCTTGATTGGTTGACCTGACTTGCATAAATCATTTGCATTTACAGGGCATTCTACTTTTGCATCAAGTATCAATTGCGTACAGTAAACCACTAGGAAAAAGTCAAGCCCTGACATTTTGCCTCGTACTTAAGCCAGAAACCCGTGATTGACAAACTTAAAATGTTGGAGTCCATGATTTTACATGTATACATCAGGAAAACAAAACTGATTAATGAAAAACATTCTACTCAAGGAGCTTCATCCCGACTATGCTTACTCTTAAATACCTAGGCCTAGATGAGCAGTCCGCTTTTTCTGCTGGTCTATATTTATTTAACAGAAGAAGTAACATAACTAGCGCCCACTTTTTGCATTAGCAATTGGACTAGAGAAATCAGAGCGACCATCGATAGGGGCTAGTTGGTTTTCAATCAAATGGACTGGTACCATGATCAACAGTCTCCTCAATTTCATGCAGGCTTTTAGAAAATCTCGTTCCGAAGAGAAGTTTTCAATCTCGATCTATGTGCATTGCCCACTTTAACCATACGTTCAAAATCAGTTTAAAGCATAACCACTTGTTAAAGGCTCAGCATGCTCTGACTAAGTGGATCAAAACAAAAAATAAAACCAAAGGTAGTTAAGTTTACCTACTTCAATCTGGAACTTCCAGACATCCGAGCGCTCTCTTCAATCTTTGAGGAGTTCACCTTTAGTAAAGTTCCATGAATGAGCCGCACTTAAATAAAGACTTAGAAGCAAGGTCATGTACAACAATTACCAGATGCTTCGTGTTGTCTACACTAAATTGAAACCTGATAGCACTATAGCTATAGTCCCTAGATTTGAGAACCAATATATAAATCAATTATGGCACCCGTTTTGTATAAGTAATATTATCTTAATGCAATAAAAGATCATTAGTACATTGCAAATAATTGAAAAAAATACAAACCTGCACTACCATTTACCATCAGCAGAGGTACACGAGAGCAACTGCGTTTCTAGCTAGCTAAGTATATTGGTCCCAGGAGAGAATATCTAAAGAAAGAACAACACTACTCTTTAGGGTTAAACGAGATGTAATTATTCTACTTTAAATCCTAACTATGCACAGACTATACATCGGCCTAATAATAAATTAGTGAAGTAGATGCAGCGGTTCTGTGACCAGTCATGTGTGTATTAATCAGTTCGCTGGATAGCTTATAATTCAAGTCGACCAGCTTCACACCCCACCCTGAATTTGGAATTTGCATAGGCCAAGATGTGATACTAGGATAATGGTATGTAATATCATTCAATCTCTGTATTCCACATTTGATTCACCCGCCGGTATTCAAAGGTAGTCTAATGCCACTTCGTATGAGACACATATATTTCTAAGCAATTTTCTGCTCGTGTGTAAATTGCAGATAAATTGAAGCCAAAGGTGAAGGCTGGATACTTTCACAGTGCTTTTATCGATATGTGAAGAACCCAAATAGGTCACCGTTGGAGAAACTATAGTTCACTGGAGCCAAGTAGCCCACCAGGGGTTTGTCTCGATTAGCGAGAATTTAAAATATATAAGTATATATATAAAATTTTTATACTTGATAGTAAGGCTGACGGCCTGTGATGTGATGTCAGAAGAAAACACTTGTATATGTGACCAGTTCCCATCTTCCATTGTGCAAAGCGATGAGCAAAGACGAATATCAAAGCGGGACTGAGCACTGTACCAGATGCCAGGGGAAACTCCGATTTGTAAAACTTGAGCTTTTTTGCTTCGCACTTTTAGTGAATGATCAACCTGACTTCCTGAATGTGCAACACTGTAATCACATAACAGGATTGCCATGTATACACCTAGTCAATATTGAAGCTTCAGCAACCTATGACTGAATGAATTGTAATCGATAAATATCACATGTCATAAACAATATTTCGTCTTTGCAAAATGATCGGCAGTACTTTTTTGTTCAGGTCGCCTATTCTAGGTTCAGATATAAAATGGTAGGTATGATTAGTAGTAGCAGGAAAAAGTTAGAAAAAGGTACAGATTTAAAATCTCACAACGGTTTGTCAGCTCTATGTGTCAAGTGAGCTTGCAGTGTGCCTTGAAAATCATTTGGCGCCATGAACACTTTGTACCTCAGATGCATCTCCATATTTTCTATAAGTATACACACACCGTCGGCATAGTCCTGCTTGCTTGGTAGGCCTAATTATAAAGATATAGTTATAGCTAATCGCGTATAGGCTTTGCCCAGCAGGGGCATTTATTCCTTTTTGTTTGAGGGTACGTATCGGTTGCTTCGAAGTTTCCAATCAAGTTTGGGATCTTGACCAGATCTTTCAACCTACATCTACAATTATGAGCCTTGCCAACTCTTAGCAACTCATTGACTGTCAACACTTCCTATTGAGGTGTTTCACTTCCTTCACATCCATCTGTTTCATTAATTGCAATTGCTCTTCGAAATCTCAGAACATTTCAAAGACTGGGCTTTGACTATGATGCTAGTGCCGTAGAGTGAAATGGCAAACTTTTTAAAAAAAAAAAAAAAAAAACGTGTTTCTCTATTATAATTAGCTGCACTAGATCTCTGATGTTCCTGGAACAGCACCAAGATCGGCAGTAGTGGGGCCGATCTTGCGTATGCTGTTGCAGTGGTTGAAAATAGATATTTTACCGAGAGTTAAATTTCTTTTTGTTTTAGTGAAGATCGGCTAAGCCAACGCTTTACTTCTACCCTCAAACCGTTTCTAACATAGATTTGAAAACAGCCTACTATTGAAAGCCTTGCAAAGGTTGAGAAAACAGGCCAATAATTTTTAACTTCTTTGATGGACTTTAGAAATTTTCTTGCTAATATATATGATATATATTACCACAGTCTATATAGTAATATGGAACAATATCTATCTGAACGGTTGAATGTGTTTGCAATGATGCTTCACTGAAAATAATCCTAATTGGAGGTCATGCATCTATTCAATGCCGAATCACAAATTTAGTAGAGTTTCTAGAATCATGGCAATTGTAGTTGACATCGATCTCATGAATTATTGTGCCTGGTTTGAAAAAGTCTTCAATTACATATGTAATTAGGAAACCCGTCGAAATTATATATTTTCACTTCGAATTAGGGTTTTTCAAAGTTGAGAAATTTCCATCTTGAATTTTTCAAGACATATAACTGCATACAACTGTGGGTAGCTAGTTTTGAACTTCTACTCCGGATTTTTATTAGGTTGCTATTTTGCTGCTGCAGATCTGCCTTTTCTCGTGTTACCTTGCAGCGTTCCTGAAAAAATACGGAATAGGGGCTCAGTTATGCCCGAAGTTTCTATCATGAAAATCAGAATTTTATAACAACGCGAAACAATAGACTCTCGGCCCATTTGCAATCCTAAGCTGTTTGTTAGTTACACACTGCGATTCAATGGGTTTCTCCGCAAGCTATCCCAAGCATTGAACAAAAATGATCTTCTCTTTAATTTAATACATGTGTTGTGTCGACTTGATAAGCAAATGCCAACTTACCGGCTGTTCAACAATCTTTTGTCATCTTCTTTCAAAGCCTCGAGACTACATGGTTTTATGGTGGCATGTGCAGTTTACTTGCTTTCAAGTCGCTCATTGAATGCAAAACTATTATATATAAAACAGTAGCACTAGCAGGTTGAATGAAAATCGAAAGCGGAGATATGGTTTTTCAACTTCCGCTTTAGTTCAACTTTGAAGCCACTCAATAGACCCTGAACGCTAAACTGACAATGACGTTATCGCTTCAAACCGCATACAGATATAGGCCTATCTAATAAGACCTCATAAGGTTAAAAAACCAGGCTTATCTTTTGCCAATGAACTATTTATTAGTCCATAATATCCCTGTTTTATATGCGCTTGCTTCTTTTGCAATTGCAACAGAATCAACTTATAAGTGTGCATCACCTGTTTAACTCAGCGACTTCTTAGAAAAACAGTGGGGGCTAACAAGGGTGACAATTGTGATAGTACAAATGCTTTATTGACTTTGCGTCCAAGATGCGCCAAGTGGTTGTGTTCTTATTGCACAAAAGGGTTCTAATAAATTGATCACTGTAAGAGACCTCTATAATCCACAATTAACTTTTGACATTATTTTCTGTACATGGCATGACGATAACAAGACCAACTAGTATATACAACTGTCATTTGATTCCCTGAAGCAGCAACTCTTGGCCTTTCTTTCATGATAATCAAGGGCCACACTTCCCTACGTAAAGATATGTGCATTTATTTTAGCAAGATTTGAAGTGACTTATAAGTAGCTCGAGCATTACACGAGAATACAACTCCATAAATTGGGAGCAAACAAAGCAATAGACTAGTCCTCTAAACCATTTACATCAAAGCGCTGGAGCTAGCTCGTTGGCCAAGGACATGTGGTTTGAACAATTTGGTTTAGCTCAGGAGGTCTGAGCAAGTAAACCATGATGGACTTGATATTCAAAGCCTACTCTAATATTTGCGATATCTAGGCAATATTTGAGTAAAACCCCTTCTTTCTCCCCACCTGCTGCCAACTTCAAAAAGTAGTTTTCAACGTGCATGAGGCTGATCCTTAAAAAATAATAAAAGAATTAGTTTACTATATATCCTCTAAGCCACACAGGCTAATGTTATATAACATGTATGATATTGTATTTCGTTCAAATAATGTCAATTGGGGGTTTTCAATCATCTTGGAAAAAGCTCCGGAACATAGCTTCGTCCGCAAGGTTATCCTTCACCACATAATAAATAGTCATTAACAAAAACGGGAACCTCTTCGTAAAATACGTCAGGTAACCCTCAGGATATGGCTCCATGGCCGCACGTACTGCGGGAGGTAGATCATTAAAATGATGGCTCTTGTTTCGCATGGCTCTCAGCAAATCCATGATGCGGTCGCCATGGTACTTGCGGTATTTACCAAGGTTTTCGACAAACCCGCGGTCAAGCTTTCCATGCCAGTCAGTTCCTACGACTTTAGGAGCATCTTCTTCAAGCAGCATTAGTAAATCGCTAGGCGGGTCGCGCTGCTCAACTTCAAATCGGTCAGAAACTTTCAGCAAGAAATCAAGCCTGCGCTCAGGCGACCAGAATAAAGGATGAAGAAGCACTTCGTTGGCGTCTGGCCGCTGTCGAGGGTCTCGAGAAATCATTCGCTCGACCAAGTCGCGAGCCTCAACCATGTCAGGCATCTTATAGTCTTCTAAAGCTTCTAGCGAATAAGAGCCTTGCACAATGTTGGCTTCTCTCATATACTTGTCACCGAAGGGATGCTGGCCGTTGGATAGAATGTAATAAAATACACATCCCATTGAAAAGATATCAATAGCCCTGGTAGCGCGACGATTTGATAACGAGTCAATGACTAGCGGCTCGGATGATGACCCATTCATATCTGAGCCAATAACAGCCGTAGTGTTGTACGTGCTGTCGTTCTCATCAATCAGCAATTCTGGTGCACGCCATCCAGATGTACCTGCGGCATGAGCTGTAGTAGCCCTGAAACTAGATTGATCACCCTCCAACTTCTTACACAGCCCAAAGTCAGAAATAAGCATTCTAACTGGGCCGAGCACCTCTTGAGAATGCTTCTTTGTGGCATCTTTCTTGTGCATCACCTTGGGAGGCGCCACTAGAATATTTTGGGGTTTGATGTCTCGATGAACAATTTTCAAACAGTGAAGGTGATGCACACCACTTGCAATCTGGTACAAGACTTGAGTAGGCGTCAACAGGTTTCGAAGTTCATCAAACTTGAAAGGCTTCTCTATCAAATCTTCGAGAGTTCCTGGACAAAGCTCAAGTGCAATGTACAAAAATCTGTCACTCGCCTGCTTACAGTAGTATCGAATGACATTGGGGTGATCGTCGCTCTCTTGCAGTAAAGCAACCTCTTGCGATGCAACTTCGTAAAAATCGAGAAGCATGCGCTTGACTGCAACCTCACGGTTCTCAAAGACTCCTTTGAGTACCACTGTGCCATGACTTCCATATCCAATAACTTCTTTGGACACATCAAGCAAACTCATTTGGGTTGGGTTGGTGTTCACTGGTGCAGATTCATTGGAGCTTGGATTTACTCCATTTGCCTTGATATTGGCGTCATTGACCATGGGAATGACTTCAGTAGATTCCTCTTCCTCAGGCGAAGAATCTTTCTTTTTGGCAGCAGCCTTTTTACCACCACGGCTTCCACGCTTACGTTTTTTCATTGGCGAAACTGGCTCGGCCATAGAAGGCTTTTCTGGCTCCAGGATTTCAACTTTCTTGACCGGCACGGTCTCAACTTCAACTTCGACTTCAACAGTCTCTTCGGCAGTTATTTCAGGAGTATCTGGAGCCGTTGGTTCCTTGTCTGTATCTGTCACAACAAGTTCTGGAGAAATACTGTTCTCAGCATCATCTTCAATTGCCTCATTTAATGAAGGATTTGCATCAGGCATAATAGCTTTTTTGACATCATTCGAAGGAACTTCTTCGTTTCGGCCTTGCAGCTTTTCGGCAAGATCAATGAAGCCTTGTAGCTGAGGAAACCAGCCAAACCTGGCAGCGACAAGTAAGAAACCAAAGAAAACCAAAAATGCTAATGCATTTTCTAAAATTCGCAAAGCACTATTCAAAATTCGAGTTGCAGGCGATGGAGAATAAACTTGGGGTTGGGGAGGTGTAGGAGGTAATGGATTTGGCGGTGATGATCTCGAGATCTCTGAAGGCAATCTGTACGGATAATAATCAGTTAGATCCTCAATTCGTTCACTAGAAGGACCCTCTATTCCAATCAGTCCATTATTAGCATTGCCCAAAGATTGAGATCCTCGCAAATGAGACCTGGGGAAAGGGCTTGCATTTCCGAGTTTATGATGCACACCAATTAGTGAAAAGAGCAAGTCGTCATATGAGGAGTATGACCGCAAGTCTGGAGCAGTCTCGGACCATACAGCCTCAGGTGCATTGAGCACAAGAGCTGGAAAGTTACGGCCAGACATGGCATACCACTGATCGTCCTTTGTGCGCTGTATGAAAGCACTGGTGAGTAAGTGCTCGTTTTTGCCAGTAGGATGCAAGAAGGCCGGATGTGGTAGAAGCATAAGTGAATCAGAGGATGTATATGAAGATCGAAATACATCAAAGACGTTAACTGCGATTGCAGAAGTGTGGCCAACCCAGCGAGCAGGTTTCTTACCTCCTCCATCTGCAGACCATGCTAAAATCGAATTATCATGAAGCGGAGTGACGTAGAGATTATCTGGAGATGATACATGCTGAGCCATTAGATCTGAATCAACTTTGTTTGGACCCCAGGTTGAATACGTCACATTCCAAATAACTTCATTTTTGCCATGTATTTGGAGTTTGTAATCTGAATCAGTTAGGAATGAAGTAGCAAACACACAAGAAATACCTACCAGTACGGCCAACCATAAAAGATCTGTTGTCGATAAATTCATCTTCTTCATAGTCTTCCTCGCTGAAGAAAGGATTCCTATTTGTTGGACAAGCTGCTTGAGATAATGTGGACTCTGATCCGTATACTTTTAAAAGTCGACCACTTTTAGCTTCAATGGAATAGAGAGTAGTTTGATGGCTACCAGTGATTAATTTCTGGTCCTTGCCAAAAGCATAAGGGCTTTGCACCAATTCTTTAATGGACAGGGGCAGTTGTTGCAGGCCCTTATCCGGCGTGAAATAAAAAAGGGTTCCATCTCCAAGAGGTTCAGTTATCCAAATCAAGTCGCAATCAGCACAGGTCGAGCCTGCCAGTCTGGACTTTGTTGCGTTTTGCAAACTTTCTGACGTAGACACTTGTACCAAAGACAGGTCACCAGGAATAGACCATACCTCTAAACCTGTCTGTCGATCTAAGGCGTGTAGGGATCCATCAATAGTACTTACAAGGATGAAATCTTCTACCGTCCATTCATTCATGGAGCGAGACCTCACCAATGACCCCGCAAAAGAAGTATCAAGAGCTAAACCGCCAATTGGATCGTCTGGAATAGGGGCTACTGATGGAAGTGCTGAAGCGGTTGAAGAAACGCGTTTACTTAGAGTCAGCTGTCCTATACTCTCAGCCGCGTTATTATGAGAGTGTATATTGTGATTGGCAAGGTCATGAAAGTCACTTTTGTGGTCCTGTCGATGCCGGGGTGCTGCGGAATCTTTTGCAACCCTTACAGCAGCTGGTGAGGCAAGGGACTCACATAGTGACACGCATACCAATAGAATTGCAAGTACCCTAGAGAGTAGCACAAAGCTGATTGTGAAGGCGGTTCTGCGAGCTAGTCTGGGAAACCATCCGAGCTGGCTCATGGTGTGGAGCGGAGAGAAGACGGGTCGGACGCGATGCGAAACAGAGCAAAGAGGGTAGTAGATGAAAAAAGTTAAAAAGCCATTCCTGAGAGCATAGGCATTCAAGAACGGACCTTTTTTTCAGGCTGGATAACGTCAGAGACTGAAGCGGGTTCCAGAAACTTGTGGATCTTTATGGAAGGAGTGCAAAAATGGGACATTTCTGATTATGTCTATGGCCACTTTTGGGACTAATTCTGAACTGAGACAAATCCGGTAGGGTAGCATTAAATTAAGATACTATGAAAGAGAGGGCCTAGGTTGAACATCTATGGAGGTGAATAGGTTGAGGAGCCAGAGGCAGCCGATGAGGCTGTTGATGCTGGCGCTTTTCGCCGTTTTCGCTTCTGCGGATCCACGCCTGCGTGCTCCACGCTGTTGATATGGTCATACCAGTATCCAGGAATGCGCGTCACAAACGAGCAATAGGTGGCTGGGCAGACGAAATATCCACTTGGATTTCTTGTAGACGTAAGCTCTGTTCCAATAGGAAAGTCCTTGAAGTTTTCATGTTTGACTGCAATGCGGATGGTACTGAAGTGCTTGTTGTTCTTGTGTGTTTGCCGGTCGGCGATAGAACCAAATAGGTCCCCGCAAGTTCTGCACTTGTACATTTGGCGTTGGTGCTCGACCTTTTGGTGCCTACGAAGCTCAGATGTAGTATTGAACTGCTCTCCGCAGTCAGGACAGTCGACAGATGTCGTAGGCACTGCAGGGGCTTCTGCAGTTTTCTTGGATCGTGTAGGAGCACTAGCAGATTTTGATGGAGGGGTTTTCTTAGGCGGAGGCGATTTTACATTCTTTGAGCTACTCATTGGTGGTAGCAACTGCTGTTGAGGAGGTGAAGGGTGTTCATTTTGCTGGTATTGCTGAAAATGCTGTGGCTGATGGTGTTGATTGTGGTCATGTAGTTGGTGAGGCTGAGATTGATGGAATTGTTGATATTGATATTGCTGATGTAGAAATTGAGGATTTTGAAACTGCTGTTGGTGATCAGGATTTTGGAGGTGATGAGGGGCTAGAGAAGTCTGTGAAGGAGCAAGATATTGCTGCTGCTGCTGCGAGTCCAAGGGCATTCGAGGAAGCAGGCGTGGATTGATATCGTTGCCTATTCCACGAAGTTCTTGGTTCATAGTCGCTATTGTCTGAAAAGGTTGCCTTGAATGACGGCAGTACCAGAAAAAAGGTACTTGGTATAATATTCAATGGAGACCAACGGTGGTGAAAATTCAAGATGAATCGCGAAACAAAAGCAGTACGTTTAAGTGCAGATTTGGTAGAGCTAAGCTGAGATTCAAAAAAGATGCAACTTGAAATCTAGTGAAGAAAAATCACTGAAAATGACGAAAGATATAGTATCAATAAGACCAAATGTAAAAACGCGTTAGAATCAAGAGTATAGAGTAATTTAAGTAGGATTTTCGAAGAATCGCGAGTGTATTGGAATGGAAATTTGTATTGTGGAGGAGAAAAGACGGAAAAAGGAAAATCAGTTAGAAGAAAGAAAAAAAAAAAAATTACTTAACGAACCCTGGCATGACATAAGATTGAGATTAGACGGCCTGAACAATGAAAAGGCCAATATAGCAGATAGTTTTGATGATATAGATATATTTAAAGGAATGCAAGATGCTGAGGGTGGTCTTGTAATATGAGTGCGGTTCAGGACTCGTTTATGATGTCGCACGACTCATATATGTCAGTCGCTCATCACTCTAACAAAACTGAAAGACGCTAACGCATGAGAATTGGTACAAGCAATTGACTTGAGGATATCTATAAATCCAGGGTCACTAAATAAAACACTTTACTCTAGTTGGAACAATTTATGGATTTCATAGATCGTCTAGAGAGATTGGGTCTCATGTATCTTATATTCCCAAGGAAGGAACTCGGCTATAGTACGAAACACTTGCAGGCTGTCAAAAGTCCGAGCTTGAAAACAATGCTGAAATAAGGTGCAGGTGGTGCCATGACAATATTTTACAGTGAAACAGATTTACAACCTCTTGCATGAAAGATCAGAGACCACAACAATCAACAATCAGAGCATATATCTTGAGTGAAGCCTTATCCTCGAGCAGACTTCACATGTGCTCTGGAAGTTGTTACAATATTTACAGGCATAAGTGTGAAGTCGGGCTAGTTTTTAACTAGACCTATAACTTACCACCTATAGCACGTCAATTGTAGCAGAAGGCAGCCCACTAAGGTTTTGATGGATACCAGACTTTCAGACCATAGTTTCTCTAGAATAGATGTCTATTCGACATTCACTGATATTAATTTGTCCATACCTAGACAAACCATGATTGCCATGGGATTTGCTGTGAAGTAGCCCTATATATTAATTGAACTGCTAGTTAACCAAGAACAAAGGTAATGCTAACCACCATTCACGCCGTTCAACCGATGCGCAGGTCCCTACGAAATGTATTTCAGCCATGTAATGGTTCCCACTTGCGTGGAGTGGCCCACAGCTAGCTAGGGGGGTGACATTGGTAACAAGGAAAGTAGCCTATTGTTTTTCGACGTCGGATCATCTCTTGATCCACCGCCTTTAAAAAAATATCCCTTCGATGTGAAGTAGATGTCCATCGCAAAAAGGAGGAACCCCTGAGCCAGAGTGTGTATTTATATATAGGCCTATATCTTTGATTTGCACAATTTTTTCTCAATTGAATTCTTGTTCGTCATATCAACACTGTCTCCCTCAATCATGTCTGAAATCCAGCAATCTGTAAGTTGGCCGTAATGAGCTGCCTTGTACACCAGGCTGATGGTGAACTCATGTTAACACAAACGTCCCAAATAGTCTCCTGCCCATACTTCTATCGTTGAGCAAAAGCCTGAGGAAACCGTCAGCACTCCCGTCGAGGCGGTTGAAAAAGCTGAAGCTACTGAGGTTTCCAAGACCGTTGAGAAGGTTAAGGAAGACGAGTCTGAGGCCGCCGAAGCTCCCAAAGAGGTCAATGCTGAGGCTGAAACCCCTGCCGAGCCTGTGAAGAAGGTCAGCCTCATCAAGAAGCTGCTGAACTCATTGAAGAAGCTAGTCAAGGGCGTTACCAAATAATTCTGACGATTATTAGTTCTTTTTATTTCTCTAATTTATTCATATAATCACTACTAAATGTTATGCCATTTTGTTTAGTTTTCACGGATCATCATCCCGATGAAAAGTTATGCCGAGGCGTCTTTAATCCCAACTCCCCACATTGCAGGTATCCTATAAAAGATAGAGGGGAGCCAAGTTCTTGAATCTGCAATCAACCATGACTGAAGGAAGTTTAGAAGCTAACTACGGCAAAGAGCCATACACTTATTACGGGTCTTCATTTTTGAATCGATTGTCATTTCTGCGGGAAGATTATGGATTCCTTCACGCCGCTATCAATCATCCCTCAACCCAGTTTCTTGTGCTTGATCGACTAGCTCCTTATGTTGATACTTTGCCCAAGACTAAAGCTGGAAATACAGAGTTCAAAAACCTCACATTTACACCAAGACCTGCTCGACATGCTCTTCGATTTGTAACTCGGGGCTCTGCTGATTCTGAGATTGCCCAACTGGTCGGTCAACCTTTCGAAGCATCACAGGAAGAGCAAATCAAGAATTGGTCTGCAGAGAGAGATGCCGTAGGAATCAACCGACCACTCGTTGTATTCTTGGGTTTGGATCAGTCTACATCCAGCGCTAATGTGCTGCAGTTTGCTCGAGGAAAGAGCACATATACGGGACAAGCGTACTTTGCAGTAGACGTCACATCGAAATGGCTCAAGACGGAGGATCTACAACAGAAGGCACAAGCTTTGCTCAAGTCTAGTCACTTTCAGGGCGCATCACTGCAGCCCAACCCTATGGCAGTGAGGCTCTCTCACGGAGAAGCTGGAGTCTATGCACAGGCTCGCACTTACGTTGACTGGAATACTCGAAACCAATTCTGCGCAGGCTGCGGGTTGCGCAACATGAGTGCCAATGGTGGATGTAAATTGGTCTGCCCGCCAACTAATAAAGGACAGCCTCAGACTGTGCCATGTGAGACTAGGGGTGCTCTCAGCAACCTGTCATTCCCACGCACAGATGTTTCAATCATCGTCGCTGTCATCAACCATGCTGGTGATAAACTGCTCCTTGGTCGTGGTCCAAAGTGGCCAAAGCGGTTTTACTCGTGCCTTGCTGGCTTTTTGGAGCCAGGCGAGACTCTCGAGGAATGTGTGCGTCGTGAAGTTTGGGAGGAGGCTGGTCTAGATATTGGAAGAGTGATTGTTCACGCATCCCAACCTTGGCCTTATCCAGCAAACATTATGGTCGGCTGTATTGCTCAAGTCAAGGAGCATAAGGACGCAGGGACTGTACATTTGGGACACGATCCCGAGTTGGAAGACGCACAGTGGTACTCGTTCGATGATATTTCGACATCACTTGCATTGGCTGCCAACGACTACAAGGGCATGGAAAAACAGTCTGTGCCTTTAGTGCCTCAGCCAGAGGCTTTGGCTTGGACATTGTTAGAATCAGTTGTTAATGGTCGCATCAATGGGTTCAAGAGTAAACTCTAGATGTTTCAATTGAACTCTATACTTTTAAGGTACGCCTATTTTTAAACAAATTCTCTAGAAGGTAGAATCAAGACTCGGGTCATTTTGAACAGCATTGATAGGTTTATCAGATAGTAACTCCACAGATTCCGTACATTGCGATCTGCCCAGGTTATGAACTGGTTGGCTGCCATGGGAGCCTTATAAACCTTTTCAATGACTTCGTTTGTCAGTTCGCCTCGCAATTTTGAATACAAATCAGGAAAATCTGTGATGATTCCATCCAAGTCCTTGGCAATAGCCCATTTCATAATTTCAGGACTATTGACTGTCCATGCGTAGACCAGCTTACCATCAGCCTTTGCGTCAGCAATAAGCTTGTGCCCGCCAGATCCAGCTGTCAGAGCAATATGGTTCATTGAGATAGCAGACACCTGTGGGCTTGCCATGAATCTTCGAGCAAGACCACGGTTAACACCGATATGTGCGACTTTAAATTGGGGAGCATCCTTTTCGGCAGCTTTCAAAACGTCCAGCCTCCAAATGCCCAACACTGTCCGGGGTGCCCAGAATCCTTCAATATCTTCATTCACTTCTTTCAAGATATCGACTAGCTTGCCAACAATCCAGGGTTCGTTGGTCATTTTAATATCAATCATCAAACGAACGTTCTGGTACTTTGATTCCTTTGCAAACTTGCTAGCAACCTCTTTAAATGTCGGAATGTACTGCGGGGACTGCAAATTCCTTGCCTTGGTCTGCATGCTTTCACTCAGAATCTGGGGTTTTGAAAAGTCACTCTCACTTCTCAAAGATTTGGAATCATCTTCCAAGTCAGGATTCCTGATCAGCAACTTTTCAAGAACATTCGAGTATGGAGTTTTTGTGATCTCATGATCTACGCCGAAACACCGCTGAGTATTCGGATCGTGTGAAACAATCACCATTCCATCACTTGCAACTTGGACATCAAACTCGACTACTTCTGCGCCAGCTTCCACAGCTGCATCAAAAGAAGCAAGAGTATTTTCTGGAAACTTGCCGTTGAATCCTCTATGCCCAGTATTTAGAGGGAAGAAATGTTTGGAAGACGCAAACATAGACTTTGGGCCGACTAGACATGCTGGTTAGTTGACAATGTATCCTCAAGCACACTCGAACCTGCATCAGACCAAAGGGGATTTTGGCAGCCTACCTAAAGAGTTCATCTTGGATAAAACCGAATCTGCAGTGGATAAAACGTTAAGAAAAGGGTGGCGGAGGAGAAACAATCTTTTGTTCCTGCTGCCCCCATATAGACTTTGTACGTCTCTATGTCATTTTTCTCAGCCAAACGATTTGTCCACGTTCTTCACTAATAATATGGTTCCAACTAGCTAGCCAGTAACTTCCGAGGTCATCCAACTGCAGCTGGGAAATGAAAGGGTTGCAAGTTTAGGAAATTACATAGCGAGACAAAACAAAAACGGTAAGAGCCGCACCACAAAGAATTAATTAGGAAATTTTGGTATGAAAAGGTAAGGAATAAAGTTACTTGATTGAGGATTTGTATGTTCGACTTTATATCTTCATTGTACGGGTTTCACATATAGCTTTATGAAATAAAATTGTAGAAACGAGAGAATATAGTAGATAATCCCACCTAAAGTGCAAAATTTCACTGATAATTGGGTTTTCTTGTACTTTTGTTTCATAACTGCCACCTAGTGAACGTTGGACAAAATTGCCTTGCTAGCTCAATCGGTAGAGCGTGTGACTCTTACTAGACTTCAGTCGTTAAAGTCATCACAAGGTTGGGGGTTCGAGCCCCCCGTAGGGCTTTTTTTTGGGTTCTAAAGTGCCGATTTATTTTGATAATCTATCATCGTGAAGATGTTTGGAGAGATTCAATAGCATTCCTTCCATTTTGATCCATAGTAACTGCTTTTGCTATATGCCTATATTCTCCATACCCTGGCAATAGGGTCTTCTCCATGAGACAAACTGAGAATGGGTCAACAAATAAGTTTTTTTTTGGACATGAAGCTATACAACCTCCCGATGTTTCTATCAGCTATCTCAACGATTTTGACATAGGACAATGAGTTGGCAGATGGTTTATTCGTCTTGATCCAAGCTCTACTTAGATGACTAAGCATACTGTTAAGAGTGATACGTCACTACCCTTACCCCTGTCCTATCATCTTGTAAATCGAACGGACACTAGATATCTTGTGCCCACGTCTGGTATTGCATAGAAGTAGCTAAGTGCAATATGGGGGCCGCCGACTCCAAGCTCCAGTTTAAAAATCATGTTTTTAAGCTCTTCGAAGTCCCTGATATTCCGACCAACGATCCCTATTGGGTTCAAGTACGTTTCTACTACAAACTGTGGCATCTTCGTATGCTAATCATGACCTTTAGTTTTGGCAACAGCCTGTCTCTGCCAGTGATATCTTCACCTTATTCACTGCTAGCGATATCAGAAATACGAGGGATCTTTGCAAAGAAAACCTAGAAACTCTCATCTTAGCTTTAACGGGTCGTCTCTTCTATC
The DNA here is from genome assembly GCA_030566085.1 of Geotrichum histeridarum. NCBI lineage: Eukaryota > Fungi > Ascomycota > Dipodascomycetes > Dipodascales > Dipodascaceae > Geotrichum > Geotrichum histeridarum. The sequence continues at coordinate 42,712 of JAJMHO010000024.1, forward strand.
TATATAATCACAAGTCGTTCCCCCAGCCCGAACTGACCACTACCAGGGAACTGCTGAACTGTATTAGAATCCTTACACGAGTTCTGCCATTTGTATACGAACAGCACAATGAATCTCGTGAAGCTGATGCCTGGGTTGAACGGTTTTTCTGGGGCCAGCGCCGAGTCAGGGACACAACTGCACCGCCCACCACCCAACAATCTGCTGGAAGTCCCGATGACCCTGCCACAGAGAGCACTCAGTTCCATCTCACTAAACCCCTTGGAGAGGAATTAGTTGATACTGCAATGGGACTCTTATTTTGTGGAGGGTTCACCGTTCCTCGTGTGCAAGGATCAACAGAAAAGATCGTATACTCTATCTGGGAGACTGGTGTTGGGTGTACTACTCCAATCACTTCGACAAATGAACTTGAATCCAACAAAGTTGAAATCCTGCGATTTTTACTCACACTTTGTTCGGATTGCTTATACAAGAGCTCGTCGGCATTACCTGCTCAAGGTTCCAAATTCCTCACCTATATGGTTTTGCATACTGACCGCCGCATTGCCATGGCCACTCTTTGCTCACTTCTGAATACCACTCTCAAATATAGTCCCGGATGGAAGGTTCCATACGACCATATGATCATAACTGACAGGCACCGACAGTTGATAACCTACTCCCTACAGTATTTACTGGTTCTTCTCGTTTATCCAATTCCAGACAATGTTCCATTTGAGAAAACACCTCCGAAGAACATCTTCAGATACCTATGCGGCAAGATCCATAAAGCTGAAGATTTACAATTTATTGCTGATTCATTAGCCAAGATGCTTTCACAACCAATTCATGCCTCATACACATATCTTCCTGGAAGCCAACTGGAAATTTCTTGGATTCCAGAGCTCACTATGTTATTTTGGGACCTTATTCAATGCAACAAGAAGTTTCGTGCATATCTCATAGCTTCAGAACGCATGCAAGATTTTATGATAGTACTTCTCTATTACATTCATGAAAAGCGACTGGATCCTGCTAAGTTTGGATTGGTTCGACTTTGTGCCTATGCTCTCCTTTTCTTGACAACTGAAAAGACCTTTGTCATGTCATTATCGAAAGGCTTCATCAGTCAACACTCACTTCCTCGCAACATTCAACTTACCTCATTCAATGGATCATACGCCGATTATCTCATTATTCGACTTTTCAAGACTATAACAGCTAGCAGCGAAAATATGAACTTTCTTGTTCCAACCTTTTTGGATTGCATTTACAATATTGCACCTTACGTTCAAAATATTTCATATCAAGCTGCCTCAAGTATAGTACAACTCTGCGCCACTGTGTCCAATCCTTCGTTTTTATTTGCTCGAGAATCAAATCATCTATTGCTATCAGTACTATTGAAGAGCGTCAACTTGATGATTGAATGCAATTTTCATTCAAATCGCAATCTTGTCTTTTTGATCATGAAGAATGAGCGAGTATTCATGGCTATCCAATCATTGGCGCTAGAAGACAATATTGAGCAATTGATTTCATCATCAGTCAAAAGTCCTGACCTGAAACTATCTCTCCCCAGCTCAGCGTCTTTGGCCGATCTTGAAGCCGAATCATTTGTTATTGGCGATGAAAGTGATGAAGAGGATGAGAAGAGATCCCTGGACATTGAAACCGAAGAAGCCAAAGCTCATCCTGAACTTGCCACACTGACGTCAAAAGCTAGGAAAGGAAAGGGGGTCAGCACGACACAAGAGCCTCTGCCGGCTTCTCCGGGAGCAACAAAGTCCTCTAGCACCTCAAACCAGTTTGTTCCTAATCCAACATGGACATCGACTTGGCTACCCCTTTTACCGACCCATACTGTTTGTTCTCTCATTAGCCATTTGAATGAAGTGGTTCCTTATTTCCAGCAGACTTCAGCAGAAGGCCCTAACACTCCTCGTGCATCTCTAGAGTCTCGACTTACCGAGCCTAGTAAGGTAATTGACATGCTCTCTACAATCAAGAGCATTCCTGGTGTCATTTTCTACAACTCCAAATCAGAAGACAACTTTCCTCCTGATTTCCAGGTCGCTCGGTTTACTTGGAGTCGAAGTTCTCTTGGGTGGTATGAAAGTATTTTATGGGGATGCATTTTTCAAGCAGAGCGACGAGCCACATTTGTGGACTCTGGAAACGTGCTTCACTCCAGTAGCAACCCAGTAGGAGTTTGGAATGGAACTAACATTAAGCTGTTCAGGCTGCAAGAAACCGCATCTAGAGGACCGTCTTTGCTGAGCCCCAAGGGTGCCGTGGATGCCATGGCCGAAGCTATGCTACAGAAGATTGGCCAGCTCCGAACTACCAACAAATAGTCTCATGTCATTGTAATACTTTGCTTCATTAATACAATATAATCTAGAACTCGTTCTAACATTTCATTAACGTTTCTTGCCCTTGCCCTTCTTTTGGACAAGCTCGAACCCATCATCATCTACAACAGGGCCTTGGGGCTCTGTCTCTTGCATTTCGACATCTTCGGTCTTACTTGGCTCATCTTCACCATCTGTGTCTGTGTATTCACTGTCACTGTCGCCAACAGTCTCAACCTTCTTCGACGGCAGCAAACCCGCTTTTCGCTTTTCCTCCTTCTCTTGGTAAGCCTTGTACAGCTCATCGACTGTTGAGTAGTCCTCCTTTTCGCACTGTCTGTAAATGCTGATGATCTGTGCAGCGATGGGAAGACCCGACTCATCTTCCAACACTGTTCCAAACTCGTCTTCCATAACTCCGACCAAACGATCCTCAATGTCCTCACACTCCAAGTATGACTCGTCAAACATCTCTACCACGCTGCCTACCAGCCAATCCCGCTTGTCAGCACTGTCGGCACCACCCCACAGGCTGTCAACAGCTGTTTGGAGATTCTCCCAACCATAAATGGCCATGCACACTCCCAGCTCAAACCGACTCTGTTGCTTCTTGTTGGAGAAAGTGAGCGGAACGCCCTTTGCAGACTCCAAAATGTAGTCTGAGGTGTTAATAGTAACAATATTCTTATTGTCGCTCGCCATTTTCGATTAGCACTTTGATCTCTGATCAGGACTGGTTATCAATTCAACCTGAAATAAAAAAAATTTCAGCTTTGGTCCCAACTTGCCACGTGATTAATTAATGGGCTAGGGCTTAGCCGGTTGGATGATTCGTTTAATCTGGTGCAAGGGACCCTATATTAACCAAATTTCTCCTATGATTTCATAGTTTCCCTTCGCTAAAAACGGTTGACAGTATCTTCTCTATCTTTACAGAGTTTCAACACTTCAAAAATTGTAAGACAAGGCATTACGATGGAAGATGATATTGCGACTACCAATTCTCTGAAATTAGAGAACGCCATTAGAGCGTTCCAGCAGAAGAAGCCAATTCCACAAATTGATTTCACGGTTCATAAGATGGAAGATGGTAGCACCACGTCGACTGTGGAGCGAGTAGTCAAGACTGTGAGAGCGCCTGCCTGGCAAAAGCCCACAGACGAACAATTCTTTGATAGGAATGACCCTACTAAACCGGATCTCAAGTTCCTGAAAGAACACTTGTACTGTGAAGGCAGACTGACAGACGAGCAGGCTCTTTACATTATTAATCAAACTACCAAGATCCTGGCTAATGAGCCCACTCTTCTGGACGTGGCTGCACCTGTCACCGTTTGCGGAGATATCCACGGCCAGTATTACGATTTAATGAAACTCTTTGAAGTTGGAGGAGACCCTGAGAATACCAGATATTTGTTCTTGGGAGACTATGTGGACAGAGGCTACTTCTCAATTGAGTGTGTGCTTTATCTTTGGGCACTCAAGATGTGGTACCCCAATAGTGTTTTCCTTTTGCGTGGCAATCACGAATGCCGCCATTTGACCGACTACTTTACATTCAAGCTGGAGTGCAAACATAAATATAACCTTGACATCTATGACGCTTGCATGACCTCATTCTGCGCGCTGCCGCTGGCCGCAATTATGAACAAACAGTTTCTCTGTATCCATGGCGGCCTCTCTCCTGAATTGCATACTCTGGACGACCTACGCAACCTCAACCGATTTCGCGAACCCCCTACTCATGGTTTAATGTGCGATGTGCTTTGGGCTGATCCTGTTGAAGACTTTGGCCGTGAACGCAACAATGATCATTTCTTGACAAATCACACTCGTGGATGCTCGTTCTTTTACACCTATGCTGCTGCCTGTAGTTTTCTTGAGAGGAACAATCTACTGTCTATCATTCGCGCTCATGAGGCACAAGACGCAGGATACAGAACATATCGAAAAACTAAAACCACTGGGTTTCCTAGTGTCATGACAATCTTTTCCGCTCCTAATTATCTCGATGCATACAACAACAAGGCGGCTGTTCTCAAGTATGAGAACAATGTTATGAATATTCGACAGTTTAACTGCACTCCTCACCCATACTGGTTACCTAATTTCATGGATGTATTCACATGGTCTTTGCCATTTGTTGGAGAAAAGATTACAGACATGCTGATAGCGATTCTTAACGTTTGCACTAAGGAAGAGCTTGAAGAAGAAACCCTCCTTGCTGGAGATGTTGGAACTTTGGAGCCTTCATCTTCAGCTCAGGCTGAGCCCAAGAAAATTTCACAATCACTTGTTGACGTTATTGCAAAAGATACGAGCACAGCTGTTGATGATTCGCCTGAGGCACGTCGCTCTGCCATGAAAAACAAGATTCTTGCGATCGGACGCATGTCTCGCATGTTTACTCTATTGAGACAGGAAGCCGAAAGTGTGAGTGAATTGAAGGCTGTTTCGGGTGGAAAGCTTCCTTCTGGCACACTTTTGCTTGGAACTGAGGGAATTAAGAACGCTATTACGTCGTTCGAGGAGGCCAGAAGAGTTGATTTGATCAACGAGTCTCTTCCACCTACTCATGAGCAGGTGCTTGAGCGTGAAGAACAGAATAGGCTGGTTCGCATGGAAAAAGCGATTAATGAAGTTGACCGAGATGAGAAAATCCAGCGTCTTGCCCGTCGTCTCAGTAGAGGTTAGATTGAATGCCTTTGACTCTCGTATTGTTTTTTGTTTTTTGATCTATATCTTATGATCACCAGTTGTTGTTATTTTTGGATCGCGGTCTCAGTCAATGACATCTGTAGATTCACATAAAACTGCTTGATCCAGTTTGGTTAGTACTTATTAATGACATCTATCTTTAGCTTCATCGCTCTGGCTCTTGTGGTTGAGCAAGACGTACAGTTTGCTCTCTTGATTGGGATCGTTTGTTTGCAGAGTCACAGACGCGTAACGTTTCTTCTGTACTGGCTGACATCCATCGCTTGCTTTGAATCCATCTAAGAAAAGCTCCAAATAAGCGAAAGCATTGATGTCTTTTGTTGTGACTTGATGATGTCCCTGAGGCATTGTAGGTTTTTCCTAAAATAGAAGTGAGCTGTGCGGCTCGAACGTTTGTGATCCGTCTGAGTTCAGCCTCCAGTGCAATTCCTGCATGAATTTGTACATAAGTCCCAACCACCCTAATGCCATGACCAGCCACCTTGAAAGGCGCGATCGACGGACGAGAGTTAGGGAACGGAAGTGTGATGTTGGTTATGTTTAAGACCATCGCTTGATATGTAAGTACCCAGACCTGCGACACTAAATCAACATTTATTTGTCTCTGGGGAAGACTGACCTAAACTATCCAGGGAATCCTTCAAACGTTACTATTGTAGTCTGAGGTGTGAGCATTCAGACTTGTTTCATGATCTGGTCATATCAAACTTTCAAGCAATAAGCATGAGATACAAGTATAGTAATATCAGGTTTGCATGTAGTTAGTTCGTATTTCAGTTTGTTCTTGGTTTTCTTGTTCAAGGCAGACAATGACAACTTTTCATGAGAAAAGCCAATATCAAATCCCAAAACCATAAAAAATTAAAGCTCTAAACCAAAAGAAGTGTAAAAAAGAAATACACCAATCCTACCATGACATGTTTATATATACCAATAAGTTTCCATGCCATTTATTCTCCAATCTTCATAATTAATTTCATTTCGCTCCTTCACGTCAGCTCCTTTTCAACGACACAGATTCTTCTTCAGCTCAAGTTCCAGCAACCACTATGCCATTAGATTGGCTCAAGTTCAAGAGAAATAAATCTCGCTCGGCAAAATCTAAGCTCCTCTCTAGGAAGAAAAGTTTAGCCAGAGGAGCCAGTCTTCGAATTGCAAGTGTACCGAATCTCTTCAACTATGTTCCGCCTCGTCAACAACATATAGACTCAGCTGAAAAGCTGTTTCAGGCCCTGCCAAAGGTCCAAGAAACGTCTAACAGGCGTGCTAGTTTCTATGAACGTCTTCTGCCTGGCGCAAAGGAGAAGGTGAAGGAAAATCGACGTCTCAGCTTTTACGAAGGCATATATTCTGAGAAGTCGCAGTTCTTGACTGATATCGGAACAAGTATTCCCAGACCACTTACTCCTCGTCGCATCCACACTGAGCCAACAAGATTCATTCACCGAAATGCTTCCAGACAGAATCTGCGCCAGCCTTATAAAAGAAGTGATTACATTCCCGTCAGGAACGCGCCACGTCCTCCCAAGTCTAAGCGATTTTATGGCGATCTAGGTGATGTCAATCAAGCATCTGGCTCCCGCCCCATTTCTCGAAACTCTTCATTCAAAAAAGAGCCTGCAATTGAGGCACCACAACCCGTTCATAATACCGAAATTGCCACGGAGCAGCTTCCTGTGGCTCAACTTGCCACACGAGACTTGGCTAATGAGGTTTCAGAAGTTGAATCTAAAGCTAGGTGTGTTTCCTCACCTGTGTTGGAAACTGCCGATTATGAGCAATCTAAGAGGTACAGTATGCCAGTTTATCCTGAAGGAGTTAAATTGAATAGAGAAAAGCGTCTGAGCTACAATCCTTCTCCTTTGAGAAACTCCTCATCTCCCCTGTCAATTAGCACATCATCACAAAATTCAATCACTGGAAGACGACGACCAGTCAAGCGTCGACCAGTTGGTGGCCCTAGATTCATCGATCTCTCTGCAAATGTATCCAAGGATTCTTTGCCAACGGCTGAGCCATCTTTGGAGGAATCAAAACAGCAACTTTCCGATGAGGGTGAAGTTGATGATGCCTCTGGGTGTGTGCAACAGGAGATCCCTACAAGCATGATACCAGCACCAGTTGTCAAAGACACTGAAGATACAACTGATTTAAAATCTAATCCAGTTCTTGAGCAGGACATAGAAACTGATACTACCAAAGCATTGGATGAAGATGACAAGGAAGGTATTCATGCCGAGGTTGATTCAATGTCCAGCGTGGAAGGAGCCGAATCTTATCATAGCGCCGAGCCTGAAACTATTCCTGAGGCAATCAATGTCGCAGAGCCTGAACTGCCTGCTGAAACTCCTGCTGCCTTGGAACCCCAAGCTGTTCCTGAACAGGTTGCTGCTGTTGAGCCAGAATTGTCTCTAGAGGCGATGGAGGATCCGGTTGAGGCCATTGCTGCTGAGCTGGAGTTGTCACCGGAGGTAATGAAGGATTCTGATGAGCCAGATACTCCTGAGCTGGAGTTATCTGAAGAGTCATTGAAGGATTCTGTCGAGGCCACTGCTGCTGAGCTGAAGTTGTCTCCGGAGGCAATGGATGATTCTGTTGAAGCTTTAGAAGTGGTTGCTGAAGAAATTAAGGTACCAGAAGTTGAAACTTCAGTATCCAGCAAAGTTTTTGACGTGCATGAAAAGCCTGGGGTAACGGAAAAAGTCAGCATTGTTGAGTTGCGTGAAGAGATGAATGAGCTTTCTATTACAGAAGAGCCATCATATCTAAACGATACATTCTCAGAGTATGAGCCTACTAATGAGCTTATAAAATCAATGACACCATGGGCACCTCAGCACGTTGACGAAAGATTCATGGACAGTGAGGTTGATGGAGGATCGGAAGCAAGCTCTAGCTTATTTTCAGATCAACCTTATCATCGCCCAGAGTCTAACTTGCTTCACGATAGTGGATTTCAAGAAGAATATCGTTCTGAAAGCACCATTTCATATCCGCATGGCCACATGGCTGCTTCTAGCTTTACCACAGCTCCCAGCTCTCCTTCCATGTTTGCCGATGCTCACGAGGAAGTTCCTGATACCCCATTCAAACTTGAGCCCAAGCGCTATTCATTTGTTTCCATGACATCTGACGCCTCAACTGCTCTCTCCGAAGCGCAGTCTCCCATACGTCGTGGTTCTTCATCCCCAGAGTATCCTAGGGAGTACCATGAAGGTCAATTGGCAACCAACTTTTCGTTTCCTCCAAAGCCAAGTGTAGGATTTAAGACTCGATCTATTCCTCTTGTTCCATTAGAGAATGACAATGGCCATAATGAAACTATGCTTCCTGCATACCCTTCCCTAGCTTTGAAGAACGGTAATGGCACAAATGATCTTCCTTTCACTCACCGCTCTAGCGACAGCTATGACAGCCTGGTAGGATACTACATGTGAATTCATTTAATTCTGTTCCCTTAATTTTTCTCATTTCTTTAGCTTCTTTAGTTTAACTAAGTAGTTTGGCGTTTATTTGGATCTTTTAATACAAGTATTAAATCTAGACTACCTACCGCTAAACATGTACGGCTGAAGTAGCATCAAATGTGAATGGTTGTAGTTGTCCTAGCAACGGTTGTCGTTGACAACTGTGCCCAAAGCGGAAATACAGATCGAATTCTAGGCGTGAGCGTGGTCGTGACACGAAAAAGAAGCTCACCCAACAGTGTAGAAAGCTGGCTAACTTTACCCTCCACAAAGTTAGCTTCAAAACTCTTCTTTCGCTACTAAATCGTCTGTCAATCTTTCCTGCTTTTTTAAGCTTCTTTCCTTCAACCCTTTAAAAGTTTGTGCTTGAAATTTTGATACCTCTGAACAGTATAGTCGGAGCAGTAGCGACAGAGAGTACTAGGAGTCAATCGGCATAAGCTCACATCGATCATAATAACCACCCCCTAAATTTCACAACAAGACAATTCGCAATGAGAGAAATTGTATTATCTAGCCCTAGAGCACATTGATATAGTGTTTCTAACATGTATCTTAGATTCACTTGTCTGCTGGCCAGTGTGGTAACCAAATTGTAAGTACCAGCTAGCTAAGGAAAGAAGTGTTTGGACTAACTGAAGATCAGGGTTCTGCCTTTTGGTATGAATAAATTACGAGGGCATTCAAAACTCCTTAACTAATTGAATACAGGGACACTATCAGTGGTGAACATGGGATCAGTCCTTCTGGAATGTGAGTGGTGACAGCCAATGAGGTCTCTATGACTAACTTTATTTTAGGTACGAAGGCAATGACCCTCTTCAATTAGAACGCCTGGATGTCTACTACAATGAGGCAGGTAACGGCAAGTACGTTCCTAGAGCTGTTTTGGTTGATCTGGAGCCCGGTACTATGGATGCTGTCCGCAGCGGTGTCTATGGACAATTGTTCCGACCTGATAACTTTGTGTTTGGTCAATCTGGTGCTGGAAACAACTGGGCCAAGGGCCATTATACCGAGGGTGCTGAGCTTGTCGACTCTGTTCTCGACGTTGTTAGACGTGAAGCCGAGAATAGTGATTCTCTCCAAGGTTTCCAAATTTCTCATTCCCTTGGTGGTGGTACAGGTTCTGGTATGGGAACTCTGCTCGTTTCCAAGATCCGTGAGGAGTACCCTGATAGAATGATGGCTACTTTCTCTGTTGTGCCTTCACCCAAGGTTTCCGATACCATTGTTGAGCCTTACAACGCTACGCTTTCTATTCATCAGTTGATCGAGAATGCCGATGAAACCTTCTGCATTGACAACGAAGCCCTTTACGACATTTGCCAGCATACTCTGAAGCTCTCCCAGCCCACTCATGCGGATCTCAATCAGCTGGTTTCATCCGTTATGTCTGGAATCACTACTTGCTTACGATTCCCTGGTCAACTCAACTCTGATCTGAGAAAACTGGCTGTCAACCTTGTGCCTTTCCCTCGTCTGCACTTCTTCACAGTCGGCTACGCTCCTCTCTCTGCCAGAAACCACCAGTCTTTCCGCTCATTGACCGTTCCCGAACTTACACAGCAAATGTTTGATTCCAAGAATATGATGACTGCCTGTGACCCCCGACGAGGCAGATACCTTACTGTTGCCGCCTTTTTCAGAGGTAAGATTTCCATCAAGGAGGTCGAGGATCAAATGCTCAGCATTCAAGAGCGCCACTCGGCTCACTTTGTCGAATGGATCCCCAACAATATTCAAACTGCCATTTGCACGGTTCCTCCTAAGGATCTCAAGATGTCTGCTACTTTTGTTGCCAACTCAACTTCAATCCAAGAGCTTTTCAAGCGTGTCGGTGATCAATTCTCCGCCATGTTCCGAAGAAAGGCCTACCTGCATTGGTACACCAACGAAGGTATGGAGATCACTGAGTTCACTGAGGCTGAATCCAATCTTAACGATCTGGTCAGCGAGTACCAGCAATACCAGAATGCAACCATTGATGATGAAGATATGGAATATGTGGATGAGGCCCCCTTGGACGAGGAGATGTAGGCCGCTCGATGAAAAGATATGTAACCCAAATTTTCTTTCACTTTCACTATGAAACTTAATACATTAATATATACTCAAACCTCATTCAACTCTGTAAGTTTTCAGGTCAACCTGTCTCTACAATGTAATGGACCCTAGGTAATCATTGGTCCTCTCTCAGGAACGTATGGCTGTAAACCCTTAACCTAGCCGATAATGTGATATATTCGCTTGAAAATCCTCTTGATCTGTGATTTCAGCCCCTTGACCTTGACAAGTTGCAACCTTTGGGCTCGAGACTGTTTGCCAAAGGTTTGTTCAAATTGTATGGAGAAAGAGAATTAGATATTGTTCATCGAATTGCGCGTAACGAATTTACATGTACATATCTTGACTTGCCTCGATCTTCCACATTCCTTTAGCTCCTCAAATTCATGACAAGGAACAACAGAATTTAGCCAGTCTTTGATAGTTCCTATCACCTCTAAATATGGACCATGGGACGCCAGCTCCCAAGATTTATTTAAAGCAGCCTTCTGTGCGCCAGCTTCCCACGAATAATGAGCGCTCGATAAGTGGGTCTAGTGGAGGAAGCCAAAATCGGTCTGCTTCATCAATTGCACCCGGAGGGCTGCCAAAAGTATCTGTATATTCTCAGGTTGTTTCTGCCGCAGGTACTGCAAACTTTGGCTCTACTAGTGGTGTCAAAGCTGGTGTACGGCCAACAGTTCCTTCAGCAGTAAGTGCTCAAACCAATTCTGGTCAACAAGCGAGATATAACTATGGGCCGTTATCAACCTCTGCCTCAATAGCTGCTTCAGCAACAAACAATCGTCGCCAGAATAGCGCTCCCACAATTAGTTATGCTGGATACAAAGCAATAAAAAGTGGAAAAGTGCCTCAATCCATTGAGTATCATAAAGATCCTGACAGAGAAGAGAATACTGTCGCTGTGAGGCAAAATCCCCCAACGGTCCCTGTTGTTTATTATGGAGGAGGACGAGGGCCAAAGATAGCTTCTCATGTTACAGCAAATCCCGACCAAGGGAAGTTTTTTCAAATCTCTGGATTGAAAGTGAAGAAGCAATTTTCAGCGGGACAGCAACAAAATAATGCCTCTGATGGCAAGCCAATGCTGGCTTTGATGCCCTCTTCCAGTTCATTACCACATGATTCTTCTTCTCCACATAGCTCTGGTGCTTCCTCGCCAGTTTCTGAGCCTCGTGAACCTTATGTTCCTGTCAGAGTGCCTGCCCAATTTACTCAGCCTGACGAACATGACATGTCTCGCTCGCCATCCCCTACAGACTATCTTAACAAAGCTCCCAAAACATTTTACTCGTCACTAGTTGGATCCAAAGGGTTTTCTCTTTCCTTGTCTTCAAGGCAACAACAGTCACAGTCTATGCCACAGCTTGGACCTCTTAAAGTCCCTGTCGTTCCTGGTTCTTTTGACGAAAATGATGATCTAGGAATGAGCAGCGATCCTGACACAAGCGGTGAATTGGATGCGTTCCCGAGCTCAGCTCCCAGCAACCCTCAAGATTTACAAGTCAAACAAGCCAGATCTGATAGGAAAATGCAAGACTTGGAAATTTCAAATGCATCTCTCATGTCTGTCAACAAGTACCTGGAGAGGAAGTTAAGGTCCCAAGCCAAAGAGATTCAATATTTAAAGTTTTCTAGCTCAGGCCCTGGAACTGAGATTACCAGATTTGATAGCGATATCGATAGCGAAGAAGAGGATAGCGACAATTTCAATCCAGACGAAAGTATGGAAGATGATTTAGAACGGGAAGAATTTGAGCATACAGATCAGACGCCTGCTGAAGTTGAGCTGGCCAACAAAACGAAACTCATCGAACAACGAATGCAGTCACATATAAAGTTTTTGGAATCATCTGAAAAGGTCAACAAGATGATGCGAAACTGCTTGTTGATTTCCGACTCTTTACTGCAACAAGCCACTAAATCTTTGGAATACGAAGTTGACCCGTCTGACTTGAAGTACGGATTACAAATTTCAACAAATGTTTATAATGTCACTGACTCTGGCGGCGATAGCAGCTTAAACGAAAGCATAGAAGAGGAGGAGATTTCAGATACATCATCTTTACACCAAACTCCTGACCATATTTCTCGTTCATACGATCCATCCAGGTCGGTACTTGAAGACCTGATTGAGGAAGATACTAGAGAAGACGATAATGAAACTGTACATGGTGAAGATGATGATCACGCATTTTAGTCAGATAGCATATTGACGCGCAGATAATGACTTAGACCTGCTTATTACATTTTTTTTATTTATACATGAACCGTAATATTTGCTTTAAACCGCTATTATTCGTTATATGGAAGAGTTTGTGCTGAATCGGCTCCGTTGTTGTTGTGCCTCTGATGAAATCATACTTTAATGCAACGGCAGTCGACTTGGGTGGTTTTTAACGTTCAACGGGTTTTTTTCTCTTGGAAAGGTCATACGCGAGCGTCTTACTCACTTCAGCATTGACGTATACATTTCATATCGTAATATACCTGGTACCCATATACTTAGATAAGCTTACTTAAGGCTTATATATAGGGGTTGATAGATCAGGATTGAAAACAGTGGAGAAAACACAATTTTTAATTTAAACAACCAGATCATATCCTACTATATTTTTTTTTGAACAAGACTTTTGCAAGCAATTATGGACTACCGAAAGGTGCGGAAGGCAATTGAGGGCTCAGCTCAGCTTCAAGCTGTGGCAGTCAATCATCGAACGTAAGATCACAGCTATTTTCTTTTGAGTTTTCCCCACCAAATATTAACATGGCAATTTAGTCTCATAACAAGAACACTCACAAAGTACCCAGTTGACTTTGCATTATTTCGAGAACTTCTGCAGAATGGATGCGATGCAAAGGCTAAAGATGTTGTTATTTCATTTGAAACAACCGTACCGGGTGGTTTGACGACCGAAACTATTTCTGATATCGGCTATAGTCAGGCACAGAGATTGACAATCAAGAACAATGGTCTTTATTTCAATGACGATGACTGGAACCGACTAAGAGAAGTTGCCAAAGGAAATCCAGACGAAACTAAGATTGGTGCCTTTGGTGTAGGCTTTTATTCTGTGTTTGAACTGACGGATGAGCCTCTTGTGCACTCTGGAGAAACTGTCATGTCTTTCTACTTCTCTGGTGATCAGCTGTGCTACCGCAAAGAAGCCATTGATGATAGTAAGGGTTGGACTACAATGGATTTAACTTACAGAGAGCCCAAGCCTCTTCCTGATTTACCTACCTTCATTCAATTCCTAGTTCAGAGCTTTGTGTTTATCCAGCTCGAGTCTATCGAATTGCTAGTCGACAATATTAGCATCTTTTCCCTCCACAAAACGACATCTTTTCCAACTATGCATATTCCCCCTTTAGACATGAAATGCTCTTCTCCTGATAAATCAATGACACTTTCTTCCTGGACAGGTGAGTCGATTGATCTGAACATCAAATATATGAACATCACAGACAGATATGGACAGAACGTTTTCAAATTGCCCTCTGGATCATCTAAGCACTCTTCTTTTACTAAATCTCTCCGCAAGGTCACTGGTATTGTGAATGTCGAAGTATCGCAAACATTTGCAAGAAATTTGAAAGCTACAATAATGAAGCCACCTCCCAAGGAAGCACGAATCAGTTTGGTTACCGATGACATGTATGGAGCTAATGATTGCCAACTTGAAGCTCCATTATCTGAGTACATCTTCCCCCAAGATGTTAATGATGCTAAAATCTATATTGGATTCTCTACCAAGCAATCATCATCCTTCCGTTCTCACATATCAATGAACCAACTGATCCCTACTATGGAGCGCGCTGCTATTGACATGGCAAATGCTCATGTTAAGGATTGGAATGCACAGCTTCTTCATATGGCTGGTGTCCTTGGACGAGTCCTTTATGATCATGCATTATCAGTTTTGAAAAAGCAGTTTCCAAGTGATAATTTTCTAAACGCTTGCACTTACATGCTAAGCCGATATGAATTTCAGAAATCCACGCCTGACAGATCTGTTGGTGTTTTTGTTGCTGATGGCTTTTGGAGCAGCGGCACTGATCTTCTTGTTCCCAGTCAACATGGAATCCTTCCAGCAAGTCAAGTTCGCTATGCTCCAGGTGCCGAGTTTGTTGAGACTCTTCCTATTATTCCCAAGGAAATCATTGAATCTAGCATGCCTTTCATTACACGCGCTATGACCTATAGGCTTATTGAGCGCATCTCAGTCAAAGATGTTGCAGAAGAAGTTAGTGAGGGTAGTTTGACGCCGGCGAGATTTGCGAAACTGATTTCATGGGTTTTAGAGAATCTCAACTCTGGAGAAATTACATCGGACAATTTACGAATCATTTTGAAAGACGTTAAAGTAACTCACTCACTGTGTGGTAAGCCTGCCACAGTTGCTGTACGCCTTTTGACTTCTTATCAAGACACTCAAATTATCCCCAGAGGCTTTCCCCTTCCTCTCACATGTGTACCAATTGATCTTTTGCCAGATATCTCTTCAGCCGATTTGAAAAGATTATTCTTCTCTCCGTTAAGTCTTCAAAGCTGGATAAAATATGCCACTAAAAATGTTGGTGTTCCAACTCAATTGAGCATCCTTGAATCTGTTTCTTTTGCTGAAACGGCCCTGGGCCACATTAGTACCTTTTGGAAATCGTTTACTGATGCAGAGAGAAATGATATCTTGACTCGCCTCACCAATTCTGCGTGCTTTCCGACTCAACAGGGTCTCAAGCTTCCATCGGACGCATATGTAGCACCCATTGAAATGTTTCCTCAGCTTCCAGTCAAAACATCAGATTTGACTGTATCAAAGCAGTTCATGTCTGATCTTGGAGTTCGCGAATCAGTCAAAGTTGATTTTGTTCTTGAGTTTGTAAGCAGCCCCAACTCTGACAACAAGTGGTCAAGCATCGATGTCGTCAAATATTTATGCAAGTCTAGCAAAACACTTCTTCTGAGTGACTGGAAAAAATTGCGAGCCACTAAGTTTCTTGAGGGAATGGATGGCAAACTCTACCTGGCCTCTGAGCTTCTGGCTCCTAATAATGATCTCATCACATTGGGGTTCAAGTGCATCAAATGGGAAGAATGGTATGACACCTCTGCTGAAGCGAAATTTCTATACAAGATTGGCCTTTTGCACCACCCTGAAATTAAGGATATTTTAAGCCTTGCCAATGATCCTAATTTTGGGACTGAAAAAGCTGACTTGGAGGTGACAAAGAAGGCAGACTGTGCCCTCAAGTATTTTTGTGAGAACTTCGAGCGCAACAAGTACTTGAGCTATGATGCCTTTGGAACTGCTTCCAATTGCATTCTTGCTACTCGAGGAGGCAAGAAAATTAAGGCACGACCGCTGGACTGTTACCTGAATCCAAAAGTCTCTATGTTCAATTTGGCAGTTGTAAGTGAAGAGATGCATAAAGAAGCTTGGAAATTCCACATCAAACCTATTGATCCATCAGTTTTCAAGCTGATTGACAACTTGTTAAACAGCCCACCACAAACTCTGGAAGAAGCAGACGAAAAGTTTTGTTTTATCTCGACTATGGCCAATTCACTTTCTGCTACTGAAAAGGCAAAATTGCGAGAATCCAATTTTATTCCATTCAAGAAGATCAAAAATGGAGTGGAGTCAGTTATTCATCTGCCACCTACTAAGGTTTTTCTGGGGAATGGTTTGAACACCACTGCTGATGTATCAAGAGCTCAACAGAAATTCTACAGCATTTTCTTTCGCTTTGCAAATTTCTCAATCTCGGCTCAACCATTTTTGACCGCTGTGGGTGTGCGAAAGGAGCCAAGCATTACTGATATTGCCTATGTCCTTGTTGAAAATCCGAAAATTCTGTTTCAGCTTGCAGAGTCTGGCAGACAATACTTGGAACTTTTGCTTGAAATTCACTTTTCCTGGGATATAATCTCCAGAGATGCTGCATTGGTCTCTAAGATGAAGGAGACTCCTTTCCTAATGGCAGTTCAGCATGAGAGCACTGAGGACTCAAAGTCTACCCGTGGCCATTTTGGGCGCAGGAAAAACGTTCAGGCTGCGGCAAAAGATGTTGTATTGGTGGACGATGTGCTATATTACAACTTGTTCAAGGAAAGCATCTTGACTTGTCCTAATGAAAAAAATCTTGAGGAATTCTACGAGGTAAGCGCATTCAACTCCTGTTACTTTTTTTTATCAACATGCTAACATGACATAGAAACTGGGGTGCTGCAAATTGTCAGAAATCGTTGAAGCTTCCAGGGTTGTAGGAAAAGTCCAACAAGCGCCCGAAGTAGTTGAATACATTCAAAAGCTGGTTATGGAGCGCGCATTCCTGTTCTTGGAAAACACTCGTGATAGCATTGCTCCTCAGGCACTTGATTTCTTGGAGCAATTTTCTGTCTTAACAGTAAACAGCATTCAACGGCAACTCAAGTTGAAGAATCCCAAAAAGGGTCAACGAGCAATGGCAACCGCTGAGATTACAGCTTGCATTGAAGTCAAGAAGAAATCGATTTCACTTTGTGTTGTATCAGACGGTTTGGAGTGGTTTGATGTCAGCCTTGCTTTGATTCCATTTCTTGTGAGCAAGCCCAACCCGGACTCTGTTCTCGTTCTGGAAACTATGTTGCGATCTACCTTGATGGAGCTTCAAAGGAAAGGATTTAATGTCACAGATGCTTTGCGCAAGTTTGCTAAAGATGAAGAGGACTTTGGTTCATTGAGTTCAGCAGAGCGAGAGCGCCTCATTGCAGAAACACAGGCAGAAATGGGTGGTCATGATGGATTTGGAATGATCGCTGCCGATGCTGACGGCAAAGATTCTCTAAAGAAGAAAAGATCAGGGTTATTTGGGAGGCTTTTCAAATCAAGGGAGTCAAAACCCAAAGCACCCAAGCCTAAGGTTTATAAGGAACCAAAGCAGCCAAAGCAACCAAAGGAAGCCAAAATTGTTCATTACACTAAGCGGTCTGTGAATGAGAGCGCCAAGTTAAATCAAGGTTTAGCTGGAGCTCGGGCTTACTCCAAGAAAACTCTCAACGTTAACAAGAGAAACGTTCAAGTTGAGTCCGATCACGAAGGACAAGTTTGTGACACAAATGAAGCTCTTTACATTAAGATGTCCTCAACCAAAATGGAAGGTGGACCTGGTTTATTTGTGGCTCCGTCAGTTAACTCAAACAACGAGTCTGGCCCCAATGATTTCATACTTCCGCAGGAATGGTATAACGAAGCTGTTAGATTCAAGTTCATTCTACACGCCATCACTCAAGAAGTTTTCAGCCACCTGCCTTGGACTGCAATCAACATCTATTTGAACGAAAATTCCAACGTTATCGCTTTTAATGCCAACGGCTCGATGTTTTTCAATCTATCTTATTTTGTCTGGAACTCTGTAACTTCTGCCCGAAAGCCAGGGGAGATACCAGCTGAAAAGGCACCAGGAGCTAGTTGGGATCCTTTGAGACAGTTGGATTTCTGGTATCCGGTAGTTGCACATGAAGTTGCACACAATTTGACTCAAGCACATGGAGCTACTCATAACCATTACATGGAGAGCTATATCCAAACTTACTTGCCCCAGTTCAAGAAAGTCTCTCGGAAGATTGAGGATGGTACTTTGATTGCTCCTCAGTGATGATTGTATGAATGATTTATTTTCACAGTTCAATTAGTATTATTAGGTGATAGAATATATAATGATCAGAATCAGTGATATACAAAAAAAAGGTATTCCTGGTTATTGTCCAGTTAAAATGTATGCGGCACATTTATTGATTTTAAAAAAAAGTCGACAGATAGCACGGTTTCATTTCGTCAAAAAAGAGAAACCATTTTCAATTGATTCAGGTGGCAGGAAGCACCAAGCAGTTCCAACGAGAGCCAAGAGAGAAAACACAATTAGCAAGAAGTATCCAAAAATTCGCTCGGACCGGGGCACCTGATCGCCAAAGATTTTAAGGTAGAATGATACTGGTCCTAGAATGCAAATACTCGTACAGAGAGCACTGCCCATCACGGCAATGATTCGGTCAAAGTCGGGGAAGACAATGGCGAAGACCACAAAACTTAGAACCACAAGAATGCGGATAAGCACTTTGCTGATTCTTGCAGTTAGGTCTGATGTTGATATGTGACCTTGCATCATTCCGTCAAAGGACATGGGGACTTGATCCAGACCCAGCAAAACGTCTAATGTAGACACAATGGGGCGAGCATTAAGAGGAGTTTTGGCGAGTGGAATAATTGCAATGAGAGCAGTGATCACCACACCCAGAAATTTGGGGTAACCAGGTGTGAGCAAGATGGATTTGGTTACTTCTTCAGAAACACGGCTTCCAAACATGAGGTACCCCAAAATTCCCATTGAAATGTCAATAAAGAAAGTGATTCTGTAAGTGGTTACTAGACATTGTCCATACTTCTGAGGGTGTCGCATATCACGGTAAATATTGGGAAACACAGCATGACCACCCCAGGGTGACATGAAAATGCCAATAGAGAGAGGGACTGTCATCCAATTCTGGGGCAGGATCCATGTTTGCATTGGCATAAGCAAAGACCCGGGGCTGTCTTTCTTCCAGAAACCATCGAAAAGCACAATTAGAACCAGTCCAAAAGTCGACATGATACCCATGATAGAAGAAACACTCAGAATACGCAGGGGAAGAAAGCAGGGAGGTGTGAGAACAAGAAAAGCGAGAAACTTGTATTGGAGGGCAGAGAATTGAGGGAAGAGGGCATTGAGAGAGTCTGCAAACAGAACAACAAGAGATACACCTGCACCGGCTAATTCAAGTGTGAACAGCATGGAGGTGAAAACTCTTGCTTTGGGGCCATAAGCAGCGTAGGCGATATCTGCGTAGGTGACTAAAGTGTGATCGGTATCCATACATTTTGCCAGCAGTTTGGCAGAGTAAAATGTAGAGAGTGCAGCAAAAACAAGCATGACAACTCCGATGAGCCAACCTGAGTAGTTGAAGCCAAGAGATAAAGAGAGAAGGCCAACACCAACAAGAACGTTCACTGAATTGAAAACAGTCTGTGGTGCAGTTGACTGACCGGCAACGACCGTAATGATCTTGCCATCTTTATCTTCAACTTGGCGAATGATAACAGGCTCGGTTTCAGTGCCTGGGGCAATAGCTTCTGCCTCGAGTAAAACAGTAGTTCCTTGCGCGGGAGGAGGTAAATATGAAGAGCGTCTATTAGAAAGAGTAGAGTGACCAATCTTGTGAGGGCCCAAAAGACCTGAGATCTCACTTGCTGTATCATCCATGACAGAGTAGTCATCATCATCCAGTACAGAGCCATGGTCGGCAAAATATCGCGCTGAAAACGATGGGCGTCTTCCTCCATGAGGGGTGTATTGATGGTCGAGCAGGCCTGAGGCTGCCTCTTCTGCGGTGATTCCAGCATCTAAGGTCGACTCAATATCATCGTCGATGAAGAAAGAACGTGCTCTGGTAAGGTCGTTAGGAGGATCGATAGCCAAGAAAGACTGGGCACGGGTGAAAGAGGACGCAAAATGACCGAGTGAGTTGATTCTACCAGGAGATCCAAGATTAGTACTTCGTCCGAACGGGGTGTTCATATTCATGGCCACGCTTGAGTTTCTCCCCAGAGTTCCGTAGGCGCGTGAGGCTGGGGACCCGGATCGGCCAGGGATCTGAACGGAGCCATCGCGGGCAAAGCTAGAAGGAGTACTCCCCGAGTCACGACGTGGAGGGGTGTACATGGAGAAATATTATGGTACCGAACTAAAAGCGAGCAAGGAAGTTAGTTAGCGGAGAAAGAGAAGAATGCAAAAGATTACGAGGAGGAGATGAGAGATAATAAAATAGAATTTTTGTGGTTCGTTCTATTAGTTTTGTTTACTTTTGTATATGTTAAATTATTAAATGGCTGCCTATCTTTTGGGCTCCAACTGTCATGGAGATTGAACTTCTATGGGCAAAACTCAAGAACTTTTTTCAGATTATTCACCGTGGAAGATAAGTACTTGAAACTCTCCAGACCTTTTGGCAAACGGTAGGATCGGATCTCAAAGTTTGAAGTATTTGAATGCTGGGGTATCAACGGGCTGCCTGTAAAAGCTAGGTTTAGGACCAAAGTTATGACCTTTCAGGGGAAGCAGCCACTCCATACAATTTTTTTTTACCCCCAAGTAAGGGACGACATGTATATATTCCAAGTAATATATACTATGAAAGTACTTATTCCGCATATAAAGCAGTCGATCTTTCTCGCCGTGAACCCTCTCTTTATTCTCTGGCAATGGCTAGTCTTCAGGGGCTGTCATGGGAACCTAGAAGATGATCTGCTCTGAAGGCAGAAGTAGAACACAGCTTCGCGTATAGAAACAAAACTCTAGACCAAAAAGTTATAAAGCATGAAGGTAGGTTACGATAGAACTCAAATATATGCACTATAGTCGAGGTTGATACGACAGTAAACGCGCGCTCAAAGAAGTACTTGCGCCGATGCATGTTCCAGCCGTAAAGCGCCTGCCATCCTTAATATGCATGCTTGGCTGACATGCTTCCAAGCTTGATCAGCTCTAGAGCAAAATGAGTGAGGTTCATCAGGGTCTCTGGTCAACCCTGAGATTCTAGAGGATTTAACAGTAGTTTAACTCCAGCTAGGCGGAATTCGAACCACAAGTGACGAAGGCCACACGTTTTGCCTGAAGTAGGGATAAGCCTAGGATGGGAAAGATGCGAAAAAGCACTTCTATATGCTATAACAGGACTTATCAAAAACCTTGACTTGAGAAACTTAAGATTGATTCGAAGAAGAACTAGTAAACGCTTTCTCTTGCCTTATACAAGTTAGGCCTATCTTTCGAGCTTTTGACTGGCCCACACTCTTGACAGACCCAAATGTCCTCTACAGTCCACGCAGTTTGAGTAGAAATAAACTCAGACTAAGTGGGTCGCGTGCCTAGTTTCAGCCAATGAGATAGCTCTTCATCGTTCACTAAAAAGTGAAAACAGATCAAGATTTGCTTATCGAAAACCAAAGGTGACAAGAGATTTGGCTCGACGTGAGCTTATTCCAGATATCTTCTGTATATAACTGACTTGGAAACTCTTATTTGCTTTAGGATTCTTTTTGCAAGCCTATTTCAGAAATGAAAGAGAAGCTGATCCCGTATTAAAGAAATGAATAGCCTGAGGTAGCCTATAGTGACAAAAACAGACACGAACATGGCCCGTGTCCCTGATTATTTTAATTAACTTACATGTCAGAAAGCTCTTTATAGATCTCTAGCAACTATTATATAAAAAGTTATGCAATGAAGGAATTCGAAAACCTCTTAGGTATACGTATACTTCACTATGAAATGTTTTTCACGCAATGGGCAGAAACTTAATACAATCAGCACGATAGAGTTAACAAAAAAGATTGATCTCTCAAAAGATCCATGCTGTGGTGTTCATTCAATGTACCACATAGAGAAAGATCTTTCTTGAAGCAAAATCCAAGACATTATGGGCTAGATATACATTGATTGAGTTTGTCTTGAAATGAGAGTTGAAGCCACATGTTGATAAGAAGTTAAGAAAGATTGGTTTGTTTAAATGCTCATTCCTTAAAAAATTACATTAAAATGATTGTTCAATGAATTGTCAGCTCAATGGTTCCATGTATTAACAGCAAAGACTCCTTCTTTTTCCCTTCATGTTTAACTGAGATTGTATCCTTGAGTTAAAGCAGTGCTGAACAACCCAACATTAAGATAAGCTTCATTATATAATGCTTCAACAAGAAATAGCTCATCAACCGGAATTTGCAGAATTTTTTTCTCAAGTGCTTCACTATCTAGGCCTATGCGATGTGCAATATCCATACTCAACCTTACAATGCCAGTTGGGATCTGGTAGCCGTACATGTTCAGCCGTGCCATAGTATATGGGCAAGGGCAAAAAATTTTCTTCAACTCCCAAGACGATTTTCCATCTGCCATTTCAGACTTGAACATTGATTCCTCTGTATCCTCAACAATATTCTTACAATGGCTAAGAAGGGTGATGTTAAGAAGCCTGCCAAAGGTGCCAAATCAGATGGTGACAGAAAAGCTGTTACCAGTGATCCACGTTTTGCTCGGGTTCACAATGACCCAAGGTTCAATATGCCCAAGCGAAGGGACATGAAGGTTACGATTGATGAGCGATTCAAGAGTAGGATGGCTGCAGAAGAAGACTTCAAGCGCAAGACTGTGGTTGACAAGTACGGTCGTAAGGTTGACCGCGACTCTTCTGAGAAGGAGCTGAAAAAATACTACAACATTGATGAAGATGAGAAGGAAGCATCGAAAAAGAGCAAAAAGAAGGACGACGAATCAGAAAGTGAAAGCGGCAGTGAAGCTGATAGCGAATCTTCTGATAGTGAAGAAGAGACAAAGGTCAAGGCCAAAAAATTGAATGTTCCAGACATTGCATCTGCTAGTGAGAGCGAAAGCGAAAGCGAGAGCGAAAGTGAAAGCGAAGACGAAGACGAAGCTGTGAGTGGATATAACCGAGCTCGTGGTGAGGATTCCGATGTTTCTGAAAGTTCTGATGACGATTCAAGTGAGGAAGAAGCTGAGGAGGAAGAACTGGTAATTGAGGAGGAAGAGATCGCACAGGGAGATGAAACCAAGTCATTTGCAGTGGTTAACCTTGATTGGGATAATGTTCGAGCAGTTGATCTCATGGCTACATTTTCCAGTTTTGTTCCTGCCAGAGGTCTTATTGAGTCTGTTACAATCTATCCAAGTGAATACGGAAAGATGCGCATGGCACAAGAAGATCTCCAGGGACCTGCTCCAGAGCTCTTTGCCAATAACAACAAGAAAAAGAAGAAGGATGATGACGAAGAGCTCACTACCAAGGATCTTATTGAAGAAGATGCTGGCGAGGAGGTTGATAGCAAAACACTGCGAAAGTATCAGCTTCAACGGCTAAGGTATTACTACGCTGTCGTCAAATGTGATAGCATTATTACAGCTCGCAACATCTACGATAACTGTGATGGTACTGAGTATGAAGCAACCGCCAACTTCTTTGATTTGCGTTACGTTCCTGACGAAATGGAGTTCGAGGATGCTCCCCACGATAAATGTTCACAGGTTCCTGCAGACTATCGGCCAAACTACTTTGTTACTGACGCTTTACAACACTCAAAAGTCCGTTTGACATGGGATGAGACTCCTGCTGAGCGCATTAAGCTTGCATCAAAAGCGTTCAGCAAACGAGAGATCGACGATATGGATTACAAGGCCTATTTGGCCAGTGATAGTGATAGCGATGGATCTGACAAGAATGGAGAGTCAAAGGAGGACATGAAGAATAAATACAAGTCACTATTGTCAAACAGCGAGTATGGCTCATTCCTTGAAGCTGACGGCAAGGACGACGTTGATATGGAGATTACATTCACACCAGGCCTTGATGGCGAGAAGCTTGCATCTGATAGCGAAAGCGAGCAGGAGGAAACTACGCTCGAGAAATATAAGCGAAAGGAGAAGGAGCGACGGAAGCAGAGGATGGAAGACTGGAAGAACAAGAAGGAAGAGGATGGCGAAGGCGACAAGAGCAGTAAGAAGAAGAAGAACAATAAGAATAAGAAGGCTCAGCCTACTGCTGAAGAGGCAAAGAAGGCTGCAGAGCTTGAGCTTTTGATGATGGAGGATAATGAAGGGGACAAGATCAAGCACTTTGACATGAAGGAAATTATCAAGGCTGAAAAGAAAGCCAAGCGCAATAAGAACAAGAAGAAGGGTACCGAAGATGCTCAACCTACTGGCATGGACTTTGAAGTTGATGTTAAGGATGACCGTTTCAAGGAACTCTACGAAAGCCATGAGTTTGCCATTGATCCTAACCAGCCCCAATTCAAGAAGACTTCTGGTATGGAGAAGCTGCTAGAGGAGCGTCGCCATAGAACACAGAGCAAGCCTGCTACTGAAGAGGCTCCTGCTCCATCTTCTAGAAGCAAGTACGCCAAGGAAGTGTTTGGCGCTGCTCAGAAGCGCAAGCATGATGGTGACCAGTCAATTCAAGACCTCATTGCCAAGGTCAAGCGACGCACGAAGAAATGATTGTCTTCATCACATTCACATAGATTTTTCATATATTAAAAGTATTCCTGATTTTTTGAACAGCAAAAACCCTTGATCCCTAGTGTAATATCAGAAGTAAGCACAAAAGCCGTTGCTATGAATTTGGTAGCTATAGAGTATTAAACTTTGAGCCCATAACTTTGTTCTATGTGAAGGGGGTATAATGGTCTGTTCGACGACATGGTAAAGATCGTAGGCGTTAAAATAATGGCTTGAATAACCCTCATGCCCAGACCCTTTATATATATATATATATATAGTTAACTTAACACAATAAACTCAGATGACTTCCTTCTACCAAACACACAATTGCAATGTATCCCATACCTGTGATATGCTTTCTGCTCGTACTCTGTGTGAATAGAGTATCTGCTTTCCATTTCTATCTAGGCGGAGACTTGCCAGCAGAACAATGCTTCTACCAAGATCTTCATGAGGATACAGTTTTGGCCAGTATGTGCATGCACCTGCCCACCCGCATATTACATGTAGCCCATCTAAACTGACAACGTTTTTATCTAGCTAAGCACCATGCTATGGAGTTTGACGAGGCTACGCAACAATGGAACCAAGCCTCGACTTTGTTCTTACACGTCACAATTGAAGAGGTCTTTGATAACTTTCATCGTGTTTACTCTCAAAAACTAGAATCTGTAGGTGACGCTACCTTCACAGCGTTTGATAGCGGTGAGCACCGCATTTGCTATAGAGCCATGTCAGGCGGCTGGTTCCATCCGTCGAAGGTCAAGGTGTTCCTGGACGTTGCTCGTGGTGCTGGGGCCAACATTGACTCTTCCAACACCAAGAAGCTCAACACTCTTGCTGAGCGAGTCAAGGAAATCAATGCCAGAATGGAACAAATCAAGGAGGAACAGCACTTGATGCGAGAGCGTGAAGCGAGCTTCCGAGATCAATCTGAGTCGACCAATTCCAACACCATCAAGTGGACTTTTCTACAGATAATTGTGCTAGGGTTGACTTGTGCATGGCAGCTACATCACTTGAAGGGATTTTTCGTAAAACAGAAACTTGTTTAGCTCTGTATTCTATTTAACAGGTGGTATATATATATGGTCGCTATAAGTTAATCGAGTAGTTTCTTCTTGGCAGTAATATTTTGAGTAGTTGGGAGTTTTGTGGACTTGGTTTTTTGGACATCACCCAAGCACATCAAGCTGGAGATGGTAGTCAGCAATGAATCAAACTCGGGGCAATTGTTAGATGCCGGTTCAGATACAGATGATGATGGAAAAGGCCAATCTCTCGACTATGAGCGAAGTAAATCTAACACTTCGCTCTTTTCTTCAAGCAACCTTGAAGCTTCACTTGACAACCTTCAACTTGGCTCGTCAACCACCAGTTCGCTAGTGTCATTGAGTGGATCGGATTCCTCAACTTACAATCGACCTATCGATGAGAGATTTCAAACTCGGTTTTCTTCTTTGGTGGGGTCATTTAACAATTCCACGGGGTCAGCGAGTCCACCATTAGCTGACTTTCGCGAGACAGGAAATACGAACGGCCCAATTCGATGGTCCAAATTGCGCAAGATCTCAAACCAGATCTTTTCAGAATCGGCTGAAATTACATTTGGCAAAGCAACATGTTTGCTTGTGGCATCTATCATTGCAATAGGCACGTCAAAGGGGCTTGTTTTGGTGTTTGATTATCATCAGAATTTGAAGGCCATACTAGGACGAAGGACCAATGCCATCAAATGTGGGGAAATCACGTCTCTAGCCATATCCTCAGATCACACACACATTGCATCTGGCCATTGTAATGGTCATATTTTTACCTGGGAATTGACGAAACCAAAGGCTTACATTCTGCATGTCCACGCTATAGCGAGTAGCGCAAGGCAGAAGGTCTGTGGACATATTTTAGGAACGCGAGTGATCCATTTATCATTCGTTGGAAAACGCCATAGCGTATTGATATCTGGGGGAGTGACTGGTATGGCATTCATGCACATAGGATTGCGGGCAATGATTGGAAGAACCGTGGAAACGTATCGAATTGTCGGAAGATACCCTGGCGATCAAGCTAACTTCAAAGTTAGACCGACCACTTTATTGGGATGTGCTCCATTACCGCCCAGTGCAGATCAAAAATCCATGGGCGATGCCTGTTTAGTGGCGGTTTTGACTCCAAATCTATTAGCATTGGTATCGGCCAACCCTACTCCTCGCACTGAATTCAAAACTGGAAGACCAAAGACGGTTTCTAATGCTATGGGGTTGAGCGGCTGTTTGGCTTGGTTTCCTGCATTTAGATCACAGAGCCCAAGGCTTGCCTACTGCTGGTCAAACGTTGTGACTATCATGGAGGTTGCTGTTACCAAAGTGAATGATGAGATGATGCTCAGCTTTGCAGCGCCCAAACGATATGTAGGCAGCGATGCCAT
The DNA here is from genome assembly GCA_030566085.1 of Geotrichum histeridarum. Taxonomy (NCBI): domain Eukaryota; kingdom Fungi; phylum Ascomycota; class Dipodascomycetes; order Dipodascales; family Dipodascaceae; genus Geotrichum; species Geotrichum histeridarum. Next base: position 69,816 of record JAJMHO010000024.1, read on the forward strand.
AGTTTCCATGCAATGGATGAGTGACAAAGTGAGTATTTTTGAATGCTTAAATTAACGTGTTCTAACGATCTAGATCATTGCTCTTATCACAGTTACCCAGTTCTTGGATGTTTTAAACTACGATACAATGACTATTGTCAAGCGAATTGATATTGCCAATAAACACGTCTCGCATCACGACTACTTTTCAAAGGTGCTTGAAAACCTCACATTAATGGATGCTGCCACACAAGAAGAATTTCCAGTGGTAGTTACTGATGCATATTTCAACACAGTGAGCAGCTTTAAAGGAAAGCTCTTTCTTATGGGCAGTTTTGAACTTGTACTTGGTTCTATATCGAGCTGGGCAGACATTCTGTTAGATACTATGGAAGCTGGCGACTATAGCAAGGCAATAGAGCTTGCGACAGGGTATTACCTTGGGGTTGACGACTGGGCTATTTTGGGGCTTCCTACAAACGATGAAGAAAGGAAAGCTGCTGTCATTAATAATCTTCCCGAGATGATAGTCGATTCAATTCGCAGCACTGTGAAGTCAAAGCATGAATTTCAGACAGAAGCTTTATCTGATCTTTTGAATACTTGTCTTGATACGTGGATGACCATTGGCAAACCTGATCAATTGCTCGAGGACATGTTTGAATGCTGCCATACTAATGGATTTGATCTGGCTTTTTTTCAAGAGCTTTGCAAGCGCATATTTAGCTCTGCTGTGTCGTCAATTCCACCTAGCATTTTTCGAGAGCTTGTTAAGCAGTATGGAGCCATTCCAGAGTATCAGGAAAAACTGGAAGAACTTATCTGCACACTCGATGTCAAGTCGATGGATTTAGACTTAACTATTTCCTTGTGTAAAGAGCACAAGTTGCAGGATACCCTCATTTATATCTGGAATCAAGCCCTAGGGGATTTCATTACGCCTCTTGTGGAACTTATTGAGGATTTGAAAACCAATCCTCAGGGCTCAGAAAGCCGAATCTATGCTTATATCTCTTACATTCTAACTGGCCGAGTATATCCTACAGGCTGTTCGTTTGAGCGTGACCAAGATGCACAAAAAGCGCGCTTTTACGTTTACTATTTTATTTTCAGCATTTCCAACATTGCATGGCCACAACAAGGTGGGTCTATAATTACAATCCAGAAGAATAAGCAAGAATTACAGTATCCCTACTTGCTCTTTCTGATCCAGACCAACTGCTCTGCATTTTTCACTGCTCTCAATGAAGCATTTGAAGACCCATTTTTAAATGATCCGCTTTCGATTGTGCTGGACGAGACTGATCAACCTTTGGGTTTTGAAGTTCCAATTAACCGCCAGTATATCGTTGACATTTTGATAAACCTCTTTTTCAGAAGTCATCAACCTTCCTCTGAGGCATCATTAAATGAGCTTCTAGCTGGCAAAAGAATATTTTTGGACATTTTTCTCGCCAGGAATTATCCAAAATATTCACAGTTTATTAGCATTGATAAATCAATTTTATCGCAGGTTTTAGAGGATGTTTCAGAGTGCACAGATGAAAACTTGAAACGGGAATGTGAACTTGGACTCGAAGCTCTGCTATCCAAATACAAGCCCAGTGATTTTGAGCATGTTGTTGAGCAACTTCAAAAAGCCCAATTTCATCGGGTTCTGGAGACCATTTACAGATCCAATCATGATTATCCCAAGTTACTTGCCCTGGCGCTATCTGATGCCAGAATGTCTGCATCTAATGAGTGTAATTGTCTTGATATTCTCTCGGCAGGATTCAAACATGATAAGAGCAGCATGGAAACATTTGTTGACACAATCAGTGGTAGTGATTTTGCAGTGCTTGCCAATCAGGATTGTGCTAGACTGGGTCGAATCCTGAGTAAGTATGCACCACAGCTTCACGACAAGATTTTGTCGTGCGATAAAAAGCTCCAATTCGAGTACATGAAACATCTCAAAGTCCTGCCTGAAAGCCTAGACACCATTTACCGATACCTATTGGCAGACAACTTGTAATATAAACTCAATGAACACAGCAGTTCATGATATATAATTAATGATACACTCTATGTAATTTTTTTCTTACACAGATTCAACTATCTATCTTATAAATATTTCCTAACGTACTGGCTTGTATGTACCAGCTGCCTCTGCATTCAAAGACAATTTGTTAAGATGGTCAGTAAGGACTGAACGAGGGCCCGCAAGCGGAACATCAGTTCGCGTAGCCACAACACTAAACGCACGCTCATGGTGGATGGCTCTGCTCTTGAGCACTTCCTTAGAAACCTTGTTAAACCAATCGGTGGCTTCATCATACTCGTACACTTCCCACGATACGCCATAAGGCTTGTGCTCCAAACAGTAAAGCGTGTGCAGAGGCACATCGAGATCACCAATGGCTTCACGGCCGAGATTCATAAAGTATGCAAGCAGAACACGACAGACGACGCGGTGTGCAATAATGAGGACATTGTCTTCCATACGCTCAAGCTCGACAATAACTGGTCGAAGTCGATTAATGACGTCCAAGTATGACTCGCCACCGGGACCAGGATACCTATACTGGACCTTATCTGCAATACGAGTGGCATAGTCGCGGGGGAACTGCTTCTGAATCTCCGCATAAGTCATGCCATCACATTTTCCGGCGCCCAACTCGTTCAACATGCGCATTTGCTTCATATCAAACAAGTCCTCATCAAAGTACTCACCAGTTTGGATGGCGCGCTGCATCATAGACGTCCAAACGCAAAAGCTGGGTTCTACCACCTCATTCATAGGCGACGGAGGCTCTGAGCCGGCCATGTGCAGAATGCGCTCGCGTTCACTAAAACTGACAATCTGGCGCTCGTAAAACTCCTGCTTCTTGTGCGCCATAAACTTGGCGGCGGCTTTGGCAAACTTGTGGCCGCGCTGGGTCAGTGAAGAGTCGCCGCCAATGCGGCCAGAGGTATTGTCTTCACTTTCGCCGTGGCGGGTGACCCAAATCTGGCGCTCGGCGAGATTGAAGTTGAGCAAATAAAAGACGACTTGGCCTGCCAAATGACCGTTGATGTTGCAGCAAACAATCTTAAGGCCCACGTCAATCATTTTAATATACTGAAACTCGTCCAGCGCTTCTTCTTCCGGACCAATTGTTTGGTAGACTTTTTCATAGTTGCGCATCCGCTGAATAAAGTCCTGGATAGCAAGATTTGCATCTATATCTTTGTAGTCGGGACCATTGAGCTTCAGTCGAATATTGGCTTCAATAATAGAGTTGCTCGAACAGATGGACTCCAAAAACAGAACCTTGAGACGGCCGTTGGTTCGCTGCTTGATCCTATCCAAAACCTTCCGCCTACGGGCAATAGTGGTGTTTGTCGCATCCAAGATACCTACACTGCCGCCACCATTGAGAATAAAGTCTAGCAAGTCCTCCAAAGTATCCATGGCCCATTGCTCTCGCAGAGCAAATGTCTCTGGATTGTCTGGCGCAAAAAACTCTGCACTCTGTGCTGTTCCCGGTTCTTCCGGAGTCTGTTTTTCTGGCACAAACTTTGGTGCAGACACCGATCTGGGACTTGTTATAATTTCGGGTTCATTATCAGGCAATGGACCCTTTTCAGGGCCAACGCTCTTCCCTGCACTGCGGCGCTTGTTTCCAACGTTAAAAATTTTTGTACTGTATTGTTGCCAATTCAGGAACCTGCAAAGCTTGTTTGTAACGTAGGACTTGCCTCGAGCTGGGAGACCAACCATGACAATGACCAGCTTGGCCTCTACATCACGGGCGGCAATGGCACCGTCCGGAGATGACTTGGATCGGGTGAGACCTGGGACGTCCAGGGTGACAGCGCTCCTCCGCGGTGCCAATTGCAGAGGTGGTATCGGAGGTTCGCCGCTGCCATAGCTTACTTTTGCAAATTGAATTGATCCGTTGGGAGAAGAAGATAAAGGTTGATAGGGCGGAGAGTCGAGTGACCCGAATACGGGAGTATCGGACAGTGGTCTGCGATTGAAGTAATTAGGCATTGTCAAGAGAGTCAAGACTGGTGTGATCTTGGATCTTGCCCTGCTTTATAGTGTGTTCGCAGGAATCAAAGAGTTGTGGTGTGAGAAAGGTTAAAAATATCGCGCGTTCGAAGTTTACACAAAAGATAACGCTATTCTATATTTGCGTTGATCTAAATGATAATAATAATGTCGATGAAGGAAAAGAGAAGAGAAAAAAACTTGAAGAAGAAGAAGAAGAAGAAGATCAAGAGTTTTTATAGTTCTTGAATCAAATCTGAAAAAATTCTTTCATGATGGTCTCTTTTATCTTATAGTTTTGTCTCATCAATGTTTTGGCCTGGAAATCAACGTGGGGCTCCTGATGGCTCCCGTTGATCTCCCAATAGAGGAGGAATAACGGTCTTTTGTTCAGGTTTCTACTAGAAAAGCAAATTTAACATCTTTTTATCATCTATCTCTTGTCTTTTTTGTCATAATCGTATTATAATTCCAACTAACTATCCCAAGAGTCTCAGGGTCAGCTCAACCGTAGCGAAGGTTCCAGCTGATGCAGGCATGGCTCGCAACAACGTGGGTACAAGTCCGCGCCAAAGTCCCGTCCAACGCTGATCACGCCAGGTTTTCCGGAACGCCTCTAGTCCACTACCACCGTATCTGCTGTTTTTGAACGAATCTGATTGTACCTTGGACTTGATTACGTCCAAAGGATAAGACGCCAACCACAACGCTTCTCCTGCAAGGGCGCCATAAAGCATAAGCTGCCAGGTAGGAACACTATCCCTTCCTTGTCCGGTACGCTTTATAGTTTCATTCATGAGATATTCATACGTCAGAAACCATACTCCATACGCTTGGCATTCACGAAGTAGAGTTACACCGAACCCACGGTATAGACCCTTGGTCAAACCTTGCTCAGCCCAGATTTTCCGGACTGCGTCGACAGGACCGTTGTAGATTTTCTTTTCTCCGCTGGGTTGAGTCTGAAGCAGAATTCGAATCTGTTCCACTGGTGACGTAATGGCAGTATTGACGGCACCAGCAAACGCACCGGCCAAGTAGAACTGAGAGTATGAAAGTGGTTCACCGTTGTTTCGCTTCAAAAACTGGCGTTTTGCTTCGTGGAAAGCGTAGAACTGAACTGAGACACAGAGGCCCACGCCCACTAGGGGAGCAGCTGTACCCTTGTAGAAGGCAAGAGGGCCTTCATTAGCGAGAGTCTTTGCAAACGCTTCGATAGGGCTCTTGAACTGGCCGGTCTGAATGCGAACCTTGACGAGATCAAAGGGCTGCCCGATGAGTACTTGTGCAGCTCCTCCAACAAAGCCAGCAGCCTTTGTTACTTGTTAGTAAGGGCAAGACCTTGATCAGTTGTGTAACTTACTGTGTCTTTAGCTTTGCGCGAGAACGAGTGGTCAATTTCAGCCATAGTAAATTCTTGCACAGATCAATGAGATTGGATCAAATGAAAGAATCCATGAAAATGATTCCTCATCCCCCATTTTTCGATCTGGGCATCCTGCCATTCTGGTCTACTGCTTGAACTTTCATCAGCATGAAAGACGACTGATGGTATATGGATTGCGAGCTGTCACGTGAATATTGTCCTATTCTTACAATAAGCACAAAACTTGTCATGAAATTTGTCATAAAAGTTGAATCAAAATTTATCCCAAAATCAAGCACAGACCCCTATTCACGTGACTTTGTTTACATTTCCCATGTACTGTTGATTCGCTCCTCTTTTCAACCAAAAGACAAGACCAGCGGTCTCCATAATACCATATGTCGTTCTTCCAGAGTTTACACTTGAACAACGCAAGGGCGCTCAAGTCCAAGGGAGGATTCAACAATGCAGGTGGTACGGTAGCAGCGACCTCAAATAAGCCAGCTCAGCTTGGTGGAACTCCCAGCAATGGGGTGGCATCCCAGGTTCTTCGTCAGTACGCTGAAGCCACGCTGGGTTCAGGATCATTACGGCAGGCTGTGGTGCTGCCAGAAGGTGAGGACGTCAACGAATGGGTTGCAGTCCATGTGGTAGACTTTTATAACCAGCTCAATATGCTGTACGGCACCATTACAGAGTTCTGCTCGCCAAAGACCTGCCCCCGCATGATTGCGACAGAAGAGTACGAGTATCTGTGGCAAGATTCAAATAGCGCCCAATTCAAAAAGCCTACCAAGATGTCAGCCCCCGAGTACGTTGAGCAGCTGATGAATTGGGTTCAGGGGTTCATTGACGACGAGACCATTTTCCCCACGCAGTCCGGTGTCCCGTTCTCCAAGTACTCGCCTCATGTGTTCCGCAATATCCTGAAACGTCTGTTTAGAGTTTACGCTCACATCTACTGCCACCATTTCGATCAGATCACCGAACTGGGTCTGCAGCCGCACCTCAACACATCCCTCAAACACTTTGTGCTCTTTTGCAACCAGTTCAGCCTAGTTGACCAGAAGGAGTTCGCTCCGCTGCAAGAGCTCATTACTATTCTGCTAGACGACAGCGCGGCCCAGGACGCAGCTGCCGCTATTCAATAGTTGACATATACATAAATTCATTTATTGCTTCCTCCTAACCCTGATGCCTTTGAAAGGGAAAAGCTCCTGAAATAAATTTCATCTATGATACCTGCCTTGCTATTCTTTATTCATTTCAGATATTGAAGAAATAAGAAAGATAAAATATTTTTCATATATTTTAACGGGCTTGGGGAATGCTTTAAGTAAGGGTGTATACTAGTTCATCATATTAAGCAACAATCATAGTATTCTCGCTACAAGCAATCATCAGTATCAGTCACGATGAGTTTGGTCAATCGTCTTTTTCGAATGCCTAATACTCTGGCAGACCAGATCGGTCTTTTAGGAGCAGTGGCCTTGTTATTCATTCTGTTGACGGTGTCCTCCTTCTACATCTTCAAGACAGTTGTAGCTTCGATCTACTCAACCAGACTGCGAACCCCGCCTGACAATTTGAACAGCACCATTGGTGAAGCTGTGGCAAAATTCAACGACAAGCGCAAGGATCAAGATGGACCCGGACCCCAGGTCATGCTGCCGTCTTTTGGTAAAAGAACTCCGGCGGTGCGTCGCGCGCTGATCCTGGCCAGCAAAGTGCCGGCCCACTACAATACCTACTTCGGCAATCGCCGCATGAAGCTGGCCGCTGAGGATGCTGCTTCTGAACCGACATTTGCCCCAGGATCAGAGAGACAAGAGCAGTCGAAAAACATTATCTTTGGATTTTTCCATCCTTATGCGAACGCTGGTGGTGGTGGCGAGCGCGTGCTGTGGGCCGCCGTGAAGGCCACTTTGGAGCAGAGCGAGCGCAACGTTTGTGTCATCTACACTGGTTTGGATCCCCCACCTGCCCCCGTCCCCAAGGGCTCAAAGACTCAGGCTACGGAAGAACGTGTTGGTGAGTTTAGTGATGTTAATCGACCTGCTTCGATCCTGGCCAAGGTCAAGTCGAGATTTGGATTGGAAATGAGCGATCCTGATCGTGTTGTTTTCATTTATTTGTCAAACAGAAAGTATGTGGACGCGTCTACTTGGCCCCGGTTTACTCTGTTGCTGCAGGCCCTCGGATCAATGTGGCTGGCGTTTGAAGCTGTTACCACGCTTACTCCTGATCTGTTTGTTGATACCATGGGCTACCCTTTCACATACCCTATCATCTCCTGGATTGTGGACGTTCCTATTGCGTCCTATGTGCACTACCCCGTTATCTCATCTGACATGGTCAACGCTATGATTCAAGGAACCCCCTTCGGACCCTGGAAGCTGGTCAAGTACATTTACTGGATGATGATTGTTTATGCTTACACCTACGTTGGCTCCTTTGTGAGTGTGATCATGGCCAACTCGACCTGGACCACGCAGCACATGCGCAAGCAGTGGTGGTACGGCAAGAACCCTGAAAAGCACATCCAGACACTCTACCCTCCCTGTGCCACGCAGGACCTTGTTGGCTTTGACATTGAGAGTCCCCGCAAACCAGAGGTGGTGTACTTGGCCCAGTTCCGACCCGAGAAGCGCCATGAGCTTGTCCTGCAGGAGTTTTCAAAGTTTTTGAAGGACTACAAGGGCGGCAACAAAGCAACGCCCAAGCTGGTCATGATTGGATCTATTCGAAATGATGATGACAGGTCGGCTGTTTACAATTTGCGCATTCTGGCACATGAGCTCAAGCTGGTGGAGGGTGATGACTTTGACCTGCTCCTGGACGCGCCCTGGAATGTGGTTGTGGACCGCCTGGGCCACGCTTCATTTGGACTGAACGCCATGTGGAACGAGCACTTTGGCATGGTGGTTGTTGAGTACATGGCCGCGGGTCTAGTCCCTATTGTCCATAACTCAGCTGGTCCCAAGCTCGATATTGTGGTGCCTTGGACTGTGTCGGAGAAGGAAGACGCTGAGCTCTTGCCAACTGGTCTTTTGTTTGTGGACGAATCCGATCCTAACTACGATGCTGCTGCCGCTGAGGCTGACAAGTCGGTGGGCACTTTGGCAGAGACTTTTGTCAAGGCGTTCAACATGAGCCCAAAGGAGCTGCTGGGATACCGGGCACGCGCCCGTGCCTCTTGCAGCAGGTTTTCTGATGAACAGTTTGCTCACCGCTGGAACATGCGTGTCGAGGTGCTCTCTAAACTGGAGGTTCTTCGATCCAGAAGCCGCAGATCAGGAGGAAGCTTCGATTAATCAATTTTGAGCCTATCTGCCACCAAAAAAAATACCGCCAAAAACGAATAAACTTCTAATATTGAGTATACCCCCAAAAAACGGCCTTAGAAGAAAAACGAAACAATAATCTCATGAAGCCATGCGAACTTGTATAACATGAAGAAAAAACAATAAATAAACAAATCATAGTAATATTAACAATGTACGACAATATGGAAAAAGCAACTACCCAAAATAGAGAGGAAAAAAGTATTAAGCTGCTGTAGACGTTCCCGATGATGTGGTCTCTGGCAGGCCACCCGCAAAAAACAAGGCCGGGGGCTGGTCTGAAGATGTGAGCGGCTTGAGTTCATCCATGCCAAACGAACCAGTGGGCTTGCGCACCAAAGTTGAGTTGCCCCGTCCTGACTTTGTCGACGCTACTGACGAGCGGCGGCGCATGACAGCAGTACGCTGGTCCTCATTTGCAGGCTCGTCAGGGCCACGGGCCACACCGATACCTGCATCCACGTCCTGCTCGTCCTTATGATTAGTCATGGTCAAGCGGCGCTCCACAGCCACTGGAGTATCAGCATTGACTGGCACAAAGTTCTTGTCATCAGGCAGAGTTGAGTGAGTTTCCTTCTTCAAGTCATAAGAAAACACTGAAGAAGTATCTTCGTTGACCTCAGTCTCCTCAGCGCCGCGCACTTCGCTTGGCAAAACAGCTGCCGAAACCTTGGCGCCTGTGCCAGCGGCTACGGCCACAGGTACTGAGAGGGCTGCAACATTGCTAGGAAATCTGCCAGGGGGTTCAGGGCGGCGGCCTCCCTCCTCAACAACTGGAGCCAAGTCTTCTGTTTCAGTGCTGGCATTGAACGGCTCTCCCAGAGATGTGACGCCAGACGAGACTGAGAATGTAGGCGATGTTGGGGTGTCAGATGCGCCAGAGAAAACTGCAGGGACAGTAACCGCAGCAATGGGCACAGCCGCAGCAGCTACAGGCACAGCAGCCGTTCCAGCCGTTCCAGCCGCTCCAAGTGCCGCTGATTTCTCTGTCTCCTCTGGTTCTTTCTCCTGCTCCTCCTGCTCCTCTTTCTCCTCTTGCTCTTCCTGTGCCTCTGGTTCTTCTGGCTCAACTACTTTCTGGGGGAAGAACTTGTTGGCACGAGATATAGGGTCGGCAGACTGCGACGCTGCTGTCAAGTCATTGAACCAATGATCCAAGCTCTCCTTGTCTTCAGCTCGGAACACCCAGTTTTGGCCCTTGCCAGAAATGGATCCGGGTTGATGCACAGAAATGATGAATCGGTGAGAAGCACTGCTGCTGTTCTTCTTGTCATGAGAAATCTGGCAGTCACTCAGTGGAAGCGAGAGCACAGGAAGGAGGTCGCGTGGTGACTTGAACTCGTGCAAGAAACATGGGGTTAGCACGTACCATGCTTTGGAGTAAGACTTGAGGTACTTGGAGCGGCGTTCCAAGTAGCCCGAGCGAATTGCATTTGCAAGATTTGAGTCTTGTCCTGCATAAGCATCCTGGCTGCTGATTTGTTCAGAATTCGCAGGCAAAAATGTAGATTCGTTGGCGAGGAAGTGATCCCATTCCTTCAAAGGGCCTTGGGTTGGGAACCCACCCAAAATGTGGGTTGACAGTTCCTGCAGGGGCTCAGCTTCCAATCCTGCAATAGTGCCGAATTCCTTGAGCGCAAGCTGAATTTCAGACACAATGACATTTTCAAGTTCCTGGCCAGAGCTGAGAATGTTTACATGGGCTTCGATAAGATAATTTTCTTCCTTCAACTGTTTGGCGACTTGCTTATCAAGAGCCGGCTTGAGTAAGCAAGGATCGTTTTTGGGTGCAAGCGACCCAGGCTGATTGGTTGCAGTCTCAAGAGCCATGGAATAAGCAAAAGTGGCCCTGAAAGTAGCCTCCTGCTCTTGCACAACGGTATTGTTAAAGTCCGGGGCCAAGCTTCTAATTTCTGAAATTTTAGAGACCAAGTCAGTTTCCACACTTTCCAGTCTGGGAATGACTCCACCCTTCAATTTCTTTGCAGCCGTTGCGGCATTGGCGGCCTGGGTTGTGTGAAATGTAGAAAGTACTCCTGGGACATCTGCAATGGAGTCGGACCCAACAGGTAGAAACATTGCACCTGTGTCTGGGGATAATCCCGACGCAGACACGGCAGGAGTAATTGATTCGACGGCTGCACCGGAATAGGCGGGGAGGCCGGGGAAGTGAAGGCCATTGGAGATGCGGGAGTGTTGTCGGGCAATGTCTTCTTGTAGAGTAGCGTAATCTGTGAGGTAGAGCCAAAAGGACCTGACCACCTTGCGCCAGGCCTCAACACGGAGTGCAAGAACCTCAGTGGGCTGTCCACTGGCAACAGACTTAAGATCCATTTTGCTCGGCATGGTTGCAATTCAATTTTTCAAATTCAATTGTTTGCTATTAGTATCGTATCAAGAGAGAAGAAAAGTGAAGGGAAGAAGGAGAAGAGTTTAAGAACAGAAATAAGAGCAATTCATGAGATTGAAAGAAAACTTTAGGGTACGTCAGGAGCGCCTTGTTTTAATTTTCGGTTTTTGTCTTAATTTTTTTGCTGCTGTTTTTTGTGTTGGATTCTTTTTTTGCTTATCTCGTCTACGTTCACTGTATACTATGAACCCAGTATACAGGTACTTTTTTTTAGAGAACAAGGTAAAGTTGACCGAAGAAGCCAATTTCACACCTTGAAATTTTTAAGTTTTTTTATTTGTCAATTTCAATAACAAAGCCGCCTGGTTAACAAGTGTAAGAGAAAAGAGAAGAAAGAAAAAAAACTTTTGGAGGAAAAGAAGAAGAAGAAGGGAAATGGAGATATTTATATTTTTTTGTGTATGGACTAGTTGGTGTATGAACTGTGGTTTTTACAGCTGCAGCAGTGGTTGGGTTGATCAATAGTCCGATCGATGAGTTGAAGAAGGGTCTTTTAAACTACCTTGACAGCAGTGATGTCATTATAAACTATGGAGAGATTTTATAGCCTATAGTGATGACATTATAAAACATACTACAACTTATGTAATGATTATAAATACAACAATGCTTATTAATGCTGAGTAAGTATGTAGTAATAATGTTACACGTGACTTGTCAACTAAACACCATTTTCATGTGACAGTGTCAGTGTCAGATTTAGCCTGTATGCCTACTACTGTACTGTGGGAATTCTCGAGATCTCATCACTGATCTACTGCAACTTACAGAACTAGTCAACTTATACCCCGTCTTTTCTTGACTGATACATAGTCTTGATGCCTGTCAGATCATGAACAAGTCTGGCAGGATAGACGGGATGATGAAAACAGCAATGTTTTTGCACTCAAACCATTTAATGCCCAAGTTCGTTGAAATTGAAAGCGTAGAGGGCATGAAATGTAGTCATAACAATAAATGAAAAATATTGCAAGCATATTACAGAGTACATATACAACTACATTACATTAATCTAAATCTTGGGCACCTTGAGCGACTTGCTGATCATGGCTGAACCGCTCAATAAAAACATGAGAACCACAGGGTGAAACTCCAGGGCATGGCCCTCAAACATCAAACCAAACGGCAATTGGTCGTGCACCCAGCCGTTGAAGTGCCAGTAGTACATGATGGCAACTAGCACCAGCGTAGTCGGGATCGGGGTGCCCTCAAAGTACTTGCTCTTGCCAGAACCGTCCTTGGGGATGTTGGCCACCGTCACATTGAACCGGGCCAGGCGGGTCAGACCGCACAGCACAAAGATCGTAAGCAGGGCCTGGTCGAGCGCAGTGTTGAATCCGAGTGTGAAGGCGGCGGTTGCTGGGCTGACGCCAAATGAAACGAGGTCGGCCAAGGAGTCGAGCTCTTGACCCATGAGACTGGACTTGTTGCGCAGACGAGCCACCCGGCCGTCCAGGAAATCAAAAAACAAGCCCAGGGGGACTAGCCACAGAGCGCGAATAATGTATTTTGGGTCTTGAGTGATGGCATATGATACAGAAGAGATGACAGAGTTGAATCCACAGCAGCCGTTCAGCAGAGTGATAAAGTCTGCCATGTGCAGGTTGCGGATCATGGAAAAGTGGCGATGATCTGTTGTGAATTCAATGATATCTCGCTCATTTGGAGCTTCTGGTGATGGCGAGGGGGAAAAGAAAGATGAACGGCGACGTCTAGCGATCCGTCGAGGGGCGTCTGCTGAAGAAGAGATTGACTCGTCTGATTCGTGCTCAATGGCGCTCATGATATATACAGTATGCTAGCTATGAATTGGAATCGTAAATGAAGAAATAACGATGAAAGTGATCTGGAATGTAAAAAGCGTCCTGATATCGAAAAGAAAAGTGGAGGCTAAGGGCAAGAAAAAAAAAGGATTAAAAGAGGCTTTGAGGTCAAAGTGTTGAGGAAAACTGAGAATATTGGTTGGTTGTGGGACAATATACAAAAACATAACAAGAAATAAAAATAAAAAAAATTTCACGGGCACTATGAAAGATGGCTGGAAATTTCACATCATCAACGTTAATGATACTTACGATATCATGCATCATGTATTATAAAATGAGGAATCTTGTAGTGTGATCAATAATATACTCGGTATTGCAGGATCTATGCTCCGGAGCTGCCATACATGCCTGCCCAGTCCTCAAACACTTTGAGGCCCTCCTTAGATACGCTGGGTCTAATTGTCTGTAATGATGCTTGAAAGTCCTCAAACCCAATGGGCCGGATCTGATCCGTAGGCGTAGTGAGTAAAGCATCGCCTAGTGATCTCAATGGACCCATAGCTGCATCTTTGGCCAACGCCGTCAAGTCTGATCCACTGAACCCGTCAGTCAACTCGACCAATTTAGCCCGCTCCTTGTCAGTCATGGCGTTCTTCTGGCGACTCAGCAGCTTGTCCATATGATGAGCCCGCGTTTCGGGTTCAGGCAAAGGAATATACTGCCTTCTTACAAACCGTCTCCGCGCAGCTTCGTCAATAACCCAGGGCAAGTTAGTCGCAGCCAGCACCAGTACTCGTGACACGTCTTCGTGATCTTTGCCGGCAGCTGCATGCTGCAACGCACTCCACTGCACCAAAAATTCAGTCTTGATCCGGCGCGAAGTCTCGTGCTCACCACTATCAGATCTCACTGACAATAATGAGTCGATTTCGTCCACAAAGATGATTGAAGGTGCCAAGGCACGTGCCATTAGAAACAGTGCCCTGACCAGCTTCTCTGATTCTCCGAGATATTTAGATGTCAGTGAAGAGGCAGAAATAGAGAAAAATGTAGAGTGCGATTCCTGCGCAACCGCCCGGGCCAGCATGGTTTTGCCAGTGCCAGGCGGGCCAAATAGTAGCATTCCTTGTGCGGGCTCCCTGAGCCCACTAAATAAATCAGGTCGTAAAAATGGATAAACAACGGTTTCCTTAAGCGACGTTTTAGCTTTCTCTAGTCCAGCGATATCGTCCCAGTACACTGGGTCGCCTTTAACCACCACATCGTTGAATATCTGCTCGGCAGCATGCTCGTCGATTCCCTTGACCTTGCTCACCTTTTTGCGTGCTTCCTTGAGCCACTGATCAGTTTCATCCTCTGATTCCGAGGGCTCGCTTACTGGCTTCTTGGGTCTTGGTTTCGGTTTGGTAGGTTTGGAGTTTGGCGCGGCTGTAGTTCGCTTGACCGGTTTTGCCGTAGGCACAGGTGTAGTTTGTGCCCGGCTAGCTCTGGGCCGAGGAGCAACTTGCCTCGCTGTTGGACTAGGTTTGGCCTTTGGCGCGCTCGTGGTCTGGACCCTCGTCTTGACTGGCAAGCTTGCTGTAGAACTCTTGAGTGACATTTTTTCAAAGTCCTGCACCAATGCCTTCCCGCCATTCGAAGTCTGCGGTCTAGGAGGTGGCAGGTTGCCAGTAGATAAACTAGCAGCTGTAAGTGCATTGTGAGCGTTTGTAGTGCTAACATTGGACTGTTTGACCGACCAGGCTAGAGTGGCCGCATTTGAGGCTGCCTTTCTTTCTCCAATGAGCTTTCCCATACCAGACTTGCTTGAGCGCAGAGTGTGTAGCATTGATCTGGGATTGGTGATTGTCTGCTGAGGACTAGGAGTGCGAGATAGTTCAGGCGGACTTACCGAACCTATAGAAGAGCTACGGCCATCAATAGAAGCTGCTGAGTGATAGTACGCATTGCTGGCGTCCACTTCCGACGCTGCCCGTCTGTGCATACCTTTAGGCTTTGAGTGCCAGCTTTCTGGCAAACTTGAGTCACTTTTTGGTGGGCGCTTGGGTGCCGGCTTGGGCATATCACCCGTAGCTGCTGAAACACTGCTGCTTGGATTTGATGGTTGATAAAACTTTTCCAGATTGCGCTCCAAGAATGTAATGCGATCGTAACACTGCCTGTCAATTTCCATGATGTTTGACATTATCTGGGATTCCTGGGCTGTCTTTGGTGTGTCTGTGATGGTGCTGAGTTGCAATGAGATGATGCGTTTGGTAGTTTTCCATGCCGAAAGAGCAGCAGTGGGATTTTTTTGAGCCTCCGCCGTGATAGCCCGTAGCGACGCCTGATAGGACTCTTCATAAGCCGCCTGTAGATTCTGCAAGGACGACGCAGTCTTTTTGGAGCGCAGAAAGTCCATGGTCTAAGTAGTTGGGTGCGATAGGAACCTGCCAAAGATTAAAGACTGCTCTATACCAGCCAAAGCATGCAAAGAAAGGTGAGGAAATATTAACGTCTGAACAATTGACTAGACTCCATCTATATCAAGAGTTACAAAGCAGGTGAGCAAGCAAAGGAGTGGAACTATGGCAGTCAAACGGTAAAATTGCAAGTGATTTAAAGTAAGTGCGGAAGAACAAAAGAAAATCAAGAGAGAAATCAAAACAAACATCCATAGAAATCCAACACAAGACTTCCCCATCGATGGTTTCTTATTCGAAAGGTAAATCAGGCGGATTATAGCAAATCTGATTCAATGCTTTGAAAATCCTTGAATACTTTTGGTTTTTGAAGTCTGCCTTGCAGATTTGGTGGTCTATGCTTGCAAGCGCATCAAATCAAAGCCAGATGGACGTTTCCTTAAGCGTAGCCACGCAGCAAGATCTTTCAGGGAGGCTTTGTTAATGTCGAAGCATAGTTTAAGTAAACTGTAGTAGAATTATTCTAAGCAATGGAGGAACTCACCTCTACACTCAATCGAACTTGTGTTGAGCTCTAGTTGCTGATCTTATCTCGATAGCATATTATGCACATGCCCTGCTCACTTCTTTCCTTCTGTCAACACGCCAACCCATGCTGAACCAAAATACTTTGAAAGCTGTACAGAGGTTCCTGCGCCCGCATTTCAATGCGATCAAACAGATTCCTCCTGCTCTTACTGGAGGTCTAGTCATTTTTATGGTATTAATCCATTTAGCCACATGGGTGTTCCCGTCCTTGGTAGATGGAGCGAAACTACAAACCAGCGCCCTCACCAACCTGGAGCGTAAGAGAATTGCCATGGTTTACGATCGACAACTGACATATTAGTGCAACGATTGACTTGGTATCCGATGGTTCATTACAACATTTTCCATCTGGTGTTATCAATATGGGCTCTCCTGCCTATGTTGAGCGGCTTTGAAAGAAACAATGGAACAGTTCGAACTGCCATTGTTCTCAATGGTATGTATTATTGATTCACTTACTGACGATATCTAATTATATAGTTTTGGCAACAGTTGCTGGGCTTGCCTACATTCTGATCAATTTGATCATGTTCTCGTCGAATGGTGTGGCGGGGTCAAAGTAAGGTCTCTGAAGTTGTTGATCTCCAAGCTAACTCGATAGTATTTGGCTATTCTCATTAATGGGCTATTTCTCATACATGGAGAGCTTAGCTACGCCTCATACAGTCATGTAAGTTGCTTCTCCTGCTTATGCTCTGGCTAACAAAGCAGTGCCTCTAACTTGACGATCCCTACCTGGGCTAAACCTTTTGCTGCCCTGATAGCAGTTTCAGTAATTCTCCCTGGTCCTAGCATTATCAGCAATACGTTTGGCCTAGCTGCAGGCTATCTGTTGGCTCTGGGCCATCTCCAATTCATGCTTGAGCCTCCAACAAAAGTGGTACTTTTTATTGAAGACAAAGCTACTTTTCTGATAGACATGATCCCACCCGAAGTCAGATACACAACCGAAGCTGATGCCATTTTAATTCGCAGCAACACAGTCACTGGCCCGGCCAATGCGGGTCTTCCACTTCATGAAGTGTCCAGCAAGTCCAGCCCATGATTCGATGATGTAAAACTCCATAGTATGATAGATCAGTGTTACCCTGACCCACCCGTATATTTTTCACTTTTTTCATCTCAACCACTCACATCCAACCCAGATATCACCAAGTCAAAATGGCCAAACAGAACTTTGTGGGCATGGTCATATCCCATGGCAAGATGGATAAGACCGTTAAGGTCCGTGTCCAGCGCATGAAGTTCAACAAACTTGTCAACAAAGACGTTGTTCGTTTCACAGACTTCCTCGTCCACGACGAAGCCAACAAGTGCAAGGAAGGAGATGTTGTTCGCATTCAGTACGTTCGACCACTATCGGCACGCAAGTCTTTTGCCGTGTCTGAAATCCTCATGAACAAAGGTTTGTCGTGGATTACATATCGCGAAGAAGCACCAGCCAAGGTGGCTGCCGAAGAATTGCAAAAGATTGCAGAGTACAAAGAGGAGCGGGCTCAGCGCCTCGGCCAGGATGGCCATGAGACCGCCGCTCAGCAGATGGACAACTTGAGAAAACTGAACCTGCTGTCGATTCGCCACGACCGCAAGCCCCAAGACGAGGAGTGGGTCACCAAGATCATGGCCAAGTACAACATCCCGAGCTGGCCCAACGAGCAACGCATTTTTGAGCTAGACGTGGACAAGGCCCGAAGTGAGTTGGAGGAGCTGAATATCGAGATCAAGAACAGCAGCTTCTCGTCATACGCCAGTGAAATGTTGGAGAACAACCCCAAGCAAGCGAACGGTATCCTGAGATCCCTGGGCAAGGAGGAGCCCGAAAAGCTGGCCAAGAACATCAAGAAGAACATCTTGATGAAGCATTTCGTTAAGACCCTGTCGAAGCCTAGCGATGCTGCCAACCTGTAAATATTTTCGTTCGATATATAGTGTATTGTATTTTTCATTGAAATTTTTTTCCACCCACCATGTATAACCACATCAAATTCTACAAACGGCCGAGCTGTACAACTCTGCTTACTGGCAAGGCCAAGTGTCTTGAGATTAAGACTGTGCTGACTGTTACCAATGATTTGGGCGAAAAGTTTTTCTTTGGCGATCTGGATGTGTTTGTGGAGCTAGTTTTGACCACTGCTGGCCCAAAGCGATCCAAAGACAGCACGGCAAGCGAAACAGTTTTAAACTCTCAAACGATACATTGGAGTGTGGGATCCAGAGCAATAACCTATGTAGTGCGACTTCCGCTGACGACGGTCAAGAAAAATGCTCAGTTCTACGTCAGAGCTTCTGTCCCAGAGCCCGGAAATGCTGTCGATATGCTACTGGAAAGCTACGAAAACACAAGCGATAACGTTGCACCAGCGACTTTTCTACCTATTAGAAGCATACCGTGCAATTTCTCAGATCCAACTAAAGACAAGAATACATGCGACAGCGAGTACCTCGCCCTGCGAAATCTCGAGACAGAATGCCCTGGGCTCAACATCAATGTAGTTGAGGAAACCAAAGGCGACATTGCGAGCCATATCTGGGATGCCGCAATGGCGGTAGCCAAGGAGCTTTGTTCAGGTCGTTTAAAGGAGTATGTTGGTACGCCTCGCTCCATCATTGAGCTCGGTGCAGGCTGCGGATTCACAGGACTGGTCATGGCTGCCTTATTTCCTAGTGCGCAAGTGCTGCTTACTGACTTTGAAGAAGCACGCGCTGCCTGTCAACGCAACATTGATCTTAATCTTGATGCACTTCCCAAGGCAAGCAAGCGCGCACGCATTGGTCTTACTGGTCTGCAGCCAGCCACGAGCGGGACTACTTCAGCTACTGGTTCAGAGCAGGACCGGGTTTTATTCCATCCATTACAATGGGAAGAATCAGATCCTGCCAAGATTCCAATGCCTGTCTATAGACATGACCACGGCAAGCACGAAGGATGGGATATTGTGCTGGTCACCGATTGCATTTACAACAAGAGCAGTTTTGGTCCTCTGTTGGCCATTCTAGAAAAACTCATGTTGCCAGGCACGCTTCTAGTTCTTGCCCACAAATATAGATCTGGGGACTCGGGCGAATTGTTCTATGAAATGCTGCAAGAGAAGTTTGAGTTTGTGCATGATTATTCGGTAGAACGGTATGACGAGAGGATTCGCCTGTTGACCGTTCAGAGACGTCCAACAAAAGAGTAGATATTTAATCAATTTAGTCATATTAAGGAGATTTAATTATAGATTACAGAATATAGACATTGAAACGAGCATTAATTGAAGGAACAATGTTGAGGTCCCAGAAAATTATGCTGTTAAAATGTTATGTGGGAGCAAAACCCACGACACAATGCAAATCATGATGGCGTCACAAAACCAAGTCAGTAGAAATATCTTGACATGAACAAACTCTTTCTAATACTATTCTGATATATTGATATTAAATGAATGGAAATTATTTATTTCAGGTTGCAGTATGATGGGGTAACTTAACTCTACATCAGCCAACACAGCTAAAGTTCACTAGCCCTCTATTATGTTAGCTAGAATTGAATTTGTCCTTTCTAACGCTTCTCCTTCAAGTGATATATAAGACTTAGACAGAAAATAACTAAATGTATTTGCCAGATTTGAGGTAGAATAGCAAGAATGGTCTAAACGTTTCATGCTAATTGTTTACCTTACTCTTCTTTGCTTGATAGATGAGCTGTAAACTCAACAATCATTCATGGATAGATGAACAATTAAGACATATTGAATCGTGAAAATATTCGACCTAGTCAGCTATTCAATGCGATTCGACACTTCTCTTCGTTGTGCCTTGGTTCAAGAAGTGCCTATGGTCTTTTGGTAAATGCTTTGGTTCAAGCATGCTTGCCTTCGGCCGTTTGGTATCTCCAGCCAAAAACCTAATACATTATTCTTCTTAGCAATACACCAAACAGTTGAACTGAATATTTCTCCTCCAATGCTCCTATCATGATCTTGTGTACTTTCCTACCTGGCTTACCAGCCATTGTAAAGCGTGCTTTGATGTTCACATGCGTGTACATTTCAACACGGCAACACCTCCCAACTTCACAATGTGCTGCCCTTTGCTGCTGCTGCAAAACAAAAAGAACCAACACCCACACACACAACCTCCTCGAAATTTCAATCACCGCCATTCTACTTCCCCCTCGAACTCGAACGACCGGTTTGGTTACTTGACAGTGCGTGTGAAATAGAGTGAAATCAATGTATGTGCTTTGATACCCGTGGGGTGCCGCGTTGGAAAGAGACATGAATGGAAAGCTAATTTAAACCAGGTCTGTTGAATTGCCATCAGAGTATACGCCAGCGTACGCGCCTTTCTTTGGGTTTGCAGGGTAGGTTGAAGACGAATTATAAAATGAAGTTTGGAGTGCTGACGCGGATAGATGTGCTTGTGCGATTATCCTTAGTTCGGCTGGTGCCGCCATTGGAACCGCCAAGTCTGGTATCGGTATCGCTGGTATTGGTACTTTCAAGCCCGAGTTGATTATGAAGGTATGTATTCTGGCAAGCTTAAAAGCTTGACAAGTTTGAAGAAAGGAAGTCTAACAGAGGTCAGTCTTTAATCCCCGTCATTATGTCCGGTATCTTGTCAGTCTACGGCCTTGTGGTGAGCGTGTTGATTGCAGGCGACCTCAACCCCGCTCAGGAGTACTCGCTATTCAACGGGTTTATGCACCTTGCCTGTGGCTTGTGTGTTGGTTTTGCTGGTCTTGCTGCCGGTTACGCCATTGGCATTGTGGGCGACGAGGGTGTGCGACAGCTCATGCTGCAACCGAGACTGTTTGTCGGCATTGTGCTCATTCTCATTTTTGCTGAGGTCCTGGGTTTGTACGGAATGATTATTGCCCTGATCCTAAACACCAAGGGAAGCGGTTAAATTGCATATTCTCTTCTAATCTTCTTCCATCAAATACACGATATATCTAATTTATACATTTTGACTGACTTGCAGGGAGAGTCGTTTCTGAGGGACGTAGAGCTAGCAGGGCTAACAAGACTTGCAGAGCGATAAAGAGTTACAGAGCTATAAGGAGATGCAGGGTTATTGTAGAGAGCTATCAAGGTAAGGCTTCACTATCTGGAGTTGAGCTACAGACTGCAAACTCTGGAAACTGCACAGGAAGTGCACACTTGCGACTTTGCAAAGTATGAATTGAATATATTGACCAGTGAATCAGAGAAACAGAACCAAGGAAGAATCTCATCCAGGCTTCAAGGTCGTTGAAGACAGCCTGAGATGAAGGAGCGTAAAACCTTACCCTCAGAGGCTCATACTCCCACGTTTCAGGCTGAGTCCATCGCAATCAATTTACACATCATCTCTCTACACAAAGCGCCCCAATGTCACAGTACATTACCGACCTGATATACTCGCTAGAGTCGTGCCTGACGTGCTTCCAGAGCCCGACGCTGCGGATCAACCACCGCAGCTTCAAGATCCTGAACCTGCTGGGCGAAGGCGGGTTTTCGTACGTGTACCTCGTGCAGTCGCAAACCGGCGACACGTATGCCCTCAAAAAGATCCGCTGCCCGTTTGGAGCCGAGAGCATTCAGATTGCGTTGAAGGAGGTGGAGGCCTATAAAAGATTTGATAGCAAGTACATTATCCACGCCATTGACTCAAGCGTGGTGCAGGAAAAAGATGGGTCAAAAACGGTGTACATCTTGTTGCCGTACTTTAAGAATGGCAATTTGCAGGATAGGATCAACTCCAACCTGGTCAATGGCCGCACGATGTCCGAGGAGGAGCTCGTGCCGCTGTTTGTGGAGATTTGCAAGGGAATCAAGGCGATGCATGACCGGCACGTTAACAGCAGCAGCGGTTCTCGCACCCGGCCCAGCATGTCGACGCTCGGGTACGCCGGTGGTGGCGAGGAGGACGACGGTGCTGACGAGGGTTTACTCGGCGGCGTCGAACTGAACCCGCAGACGAGCAGCGACACAGCGATGGACGTCATTGTGCCGTACGCCCACCGCGACATCAAGCCCGCCAACATCATGCTGGACGACAACCGGTTGCCGGTGCTCATGGACCTGGGCTCGTGCTCACGGGCACGCATGTCGCTGACCACGCGGCAGGCCGCCCTCGAGCTGCAGGACCTGGCCGCCGAGCACTGCACGCTGCCGTACCGCGCGCCCGAGCTGTTTGACGTCAAGACAGGCAGCACCGTGGACGAGCGCGTTGATATCTGGAGTCTGGGGTGCACGCTGTTTGCGCTCATGTACTCGAGCTCGCCGTTTGAGATGCAGACGGCGGAGAGCGGCGCGAGCTTGAGTCTGGCGATCATGAACGGGCAGTACAAGTTCCCGTCGTCGCCGGAGTACTCGGAGGGCCTGAAGGCGATTGTAAAGATGTGTTTGACAGTTGAGCCGAGCGAGCGGCCGTTCATCAAGGACGTTTTGCAGGCCGTGGAGAAACTGGCGGGCAGCAGCGGGTACTAGTTATTTTAACCAAAAGGAAGTAGTTTTAATTATGACATATAGCATGGATCTGTGATCACCAATTTCATGCCATCTCAAACCATGCAGGAAGTATAGAAGTTTTCGGCAAAAAGTTTCTGCCTTGCTCTGGGCTACTCTAGCAAAGGCAATTACAAGTTTGTTCTTCAACGTTCGCTAATAATGAATACAATGTACTCTGCTCAGACTTTTTATACCGATAGGCTTCTGCAAAGCCAGTCACGGCCAAGCAGGAAGCCCCAGTCACTTATCACCCAGGCTCTTAAAGCACCACTAATCCTACTCATTTCCGAGTTAAGATACTACAGAATCCGGTTGCTCTGCCTTCGTTAGCGCCAGCCTTGACTGTTTGATCTGATTTACCATACATACGTTCGGCCTACATAGAATTCATTAGAATTCATGTTTGTGTATACTATCAAAAGTCCCAGTGGTTAGGGCGTGGACACCCAAAACTCACCACTCCATAATCCAGGACAACTCTAGATCAACAAGAATCAACATCTACAACCACAGCAGCCCATCATAGCGCTTCCAACCTCTAAGCGCGCCCTATTACCATAATTAAAAATAAAATGACATCCTCACAACTCCAAACACAGTCATCGTCCCAGCTGCAACCATCACAGTCACAGTCGCCGCAGCCGCCAGTCCCTCAGCCGGCGGACTACTCGCTGCCAGGGGTGATGCGGTACCTCCAGAACGAGTGGCAGCGCAACGAGCGGGACAGGATTCAGTGGGACTTGGAGCGGGCCGAGATGAAGGTGCGTATATATATACAATTTGTTGGGGGGGTTTTTTTTTTATCTGAAGGTGTATACTGGTCTAGTGATCTTAGAATCATTGATCTGGGGATTGGGCATGTTTTTTTTCTTTCTGGAAGGGCATTGTCTAGTGTGTAATAAGAAGAAGAAAGAAAAGGCTAACAGACAGTTTTTTGTGTGTGTTTTTAAAGACTAGGATAGCTAAGCTTGAAGGCGAGAAGAAAAGTTTACAGCTGGTGGTTGATAGCCAAGCCAAGAAGATCAAGATTCTTGAAGCATCATCAGGGACCTCCGACAAGTACGTATACCTCCATCTCTCTACCATTCTCTTCAATTGCATTTTTTTAAACGCCATGAACAGAACCATATAAAAACTAACCTCTTTTTACTTTTTTTTTTTAACAGCTCCAAACCCGACCTCTACACCGCTTCCAAAGCTTCTCTCGACCACGACCTTCACGTTCTCCAATCCACGCACGTCGATCTTGAAGATATTATGGAATCGCGAATCTATCTCGAAAAGTGTGTGCAAGAAGTCGACTACCTGCTTCAGTCTGCGAACGTGGCCGCTGCGCCGCCGCCGCACCCGCAGCAACAGGGCCCGGGGTCAGCAGGGTCTGGGTCTGGACAGTCGGGGCATCAGATTGGGATCGGAGGAGGAGAAGACAAAGAGAGTATGGTTATGTTTAATGATTAGAATATTGTTATGGGATTTTAGTTTGAAAGAGAATTGATGAATTTTGGCATTGGCAGCGATAGAGTAAAGGAACAAGACCAGATATGATGTATATGAACGAATCAATTCATTTATATATAACTATAGGCCAGTATAAATGGTTTTAATTATGAAGATCAAAAGGAACAGGCGAACCCCAGGTTGTTACTATACTTCAATTGAACATGGTTTTGCAAGACATTGATTTTGTTTTTCTCTATCTCAAGTGTATTAAGCTTAAAGTGCAGTACTGGGGCAGTTTTCAATTGATAATACTAAATATATGTGAGAAGTTTGTATTTATATGCGCATATGTAGGCCAAAGTCAAGCTAAGCGAGAGTCTGGGCATATTTTCAAGGCTTCTAGAAGTCGCTTCTCTATACATACGAATTCCATAAAAATTGTTGTCTATATATAATAAAAGCTTTCTGAAATAGACTTGATAGACTACGAAGAAGATCTCTTATGAACCAAGCATTATATTAGTTCATAGATTGATAGAAATGTTTCTAATTTTGTTTTCGAAATAAGTCGTTTTTACTCAATTTAAATCTCTCCTCTAGATTATCTTATTATTTAGTCTTCAAAATCTGTGGCTTTGACTTTTGCCCTGTCTTTGAATTCATGGCTATACTTCCAACCACTGATCAATATCAAGACTACCTACAAAACTAAACCGTTTGTCTTTCTCTCTTTAAAAGTGTTTCTTTGTTAATTTCTATATATGTCTCTTCAATATTTTTACCCCAGGTTTTTTATAAAAATTTACCCCAGCATTTTTATTTTTCTTTTTATTTTTTTTTATTTTTATAAAAAGATATCAGTTGACACACTTTACCATATATATATATATTTAGGTCGGCAGTTGGTTTGCCTTCTCTCCGTACTTGTACGTAAACTCCTCCTCCTCCTCCTCCGTATATAGAAAAAGTCTGGGGAAAACAGGAACCATTGTACACGTGACTTGATTATAAAATTACCTAATTAATCTGAACATGGATTTGTTTAATTATTATAAACGAGAATAAAACGGAGTAGGGGCAATAACATCAGGAGAAGTAGAAGAACTCCATAGAATCAGCCTTTGCTATTATATAATATTGTATATATGTTGTTGTTGATGGAAGGGTAGCTAGAGTGTGGTTGGAAGATAGAGGTCAAAATTTAATTTATATATTGAAAAGGTTGCTCTTGATTCAACTTTTTATGAAAAAAGTATGGGTTGTTTTTTTTTTATAAAAAAAAGTTTTTGAGTTTTTCAAATGGGTTTTCCCTATAGAAAAAAAAGATATACATTCTATTACATTTGTAAATGTTGGTCAAGGTACATACATTCATGTAGGCCTATGTAGACAAAAATAATAGTAAAAGAAAAAAAAGCCCCAGCTGAAATCGGTCTAACGGCTAGGATACCTCGATCGCTTTTTTCTTCTTAAATTTACCTGACACTACTACCCCAGGCCTACCAATTAGTACTCATCAAACAAAACATTGACAGCAAAAACCACTGAATTCTCATATATATATATATATATCATGAATTCATTTTTGAACTCATAAAATCAACCTTTTAAACTTGCCATGTCCTCGAGTTTATATACATCAAAGTTCATGATGAAAATGATATCATTTTTTTGTCTCATCATTTTTATATAATCATTCTTGTCTCACCTAACAAATTCTTTTTTTGCCCATTTCTCCGATCTCTTTTCGTTTCTTTAGACAAAAACAAAAAAAACAAAAAAAAAAAAAAAAGAAAAAGAAAAGTTTTTTCCCCCAATCAGAAACGTTTA